>JAPEHQ010000010.1:1800000-2194600 GCA_027405735.1 Mucor racemosus
AACCATATGGGTCAGGGAAAGCGTCTGAACCGATAATAGCAATCTTCTTGACATTATTGGGGTTAACGGGAAGAGCATCATTGGAATTCTTGAGAAGAACAGTAGATGCAGCGCCCATTTCACGAACCAAATTCTTGTGATTTGCTTGAACATCAACAAAGGGAGCATTTTCCATATGGAAAGAATCAAGAGTAAGCTTGGGAAAGTCCTTGTCTTGACCCACCTTATACCAAGCAGCAACAATACGAGTTGCCATATCAGTAGCTCTTTCTTCAGAAACTTCTTTTCTATCAATGGCATCAGTCAAGTTTTTTCCAAAGTAGGAATCATTTGAAAAGAATACAATATCACCAGGCATAGTCATATCAAGACCAGCGTTGACAGATTTAGCAGTGGAATGTGTTGCTTGCCAATCGGATTGAACAAAGCCCTTAAAACCAAGCTCACCCTTCAAGACAGTGTTCATGAGGTAATCATCCTCACAAGCATATGTACCATTTACTAAATTATAAGAACACATGATCGAAGCTACACCAGCCTCAACAGAACGAGCAAATGGCCAGAGATAAACTTCATGCAAAGTTCTTTGATCCACATCTGAAGAACTAGTAGTTCTGTTTAATTCTTGATCATTTAAAAGAAAATGCTTAGCAGTTGCAATAACACCTTCATCTTGAATACCTCGAATAGTCTCAGCAGAAGTAACACCTTGAAGGAAAGGGTCTTCACCTGCACTTTCCCAACCTCTACCTCCTTCAGGAGAACTATTGATACATTTTTTGTTTAGATATCTACAATTGAATACACTAATACAGTTCATCTTACCGCATAAAGTTCATACCAGGACCTAATTGAACATGAGCACCTTTTCCACGGAACTCTCTACCCATATAAGCACCACGCTCATACATTGCTTTCTTATCAAAAGAAGCAGCAGCATTGATACCAGCAACGCCAGATGTTGCATTAGCAGCATGTCTGAGGATTTAATTAATAAGCAATACACAGATGAATGTCTAGTAAAACAAACCTAATACCGAGAGGAGAATCTTGGAGACAAAGGGATGGAAAGTATGGATTTTCAGTACCAAAAGTATTACCCATACAGCCACCAGATTGCCATCCCATTCCTGTAGCAATATCCACCTTTTGTTTTGTTGACATTTGACCTACAAGAGAATCAGCCTTTTTGTAAGCATCTTCCCAAGAAAGCACGTTGATTTTAGCATCTACTAAAGTTGTAGCGGCATTTAATGCCAATAACAATGTCAAGGCAGATGTAGAAAGTGTTTGCAAATGCATAAATAGTATAAAAAAAAGTGGGGAATTTGTTAAGATTTTACAAATAGACTAAAGTCTGTGTGTGTATTTATACTATTATCAACCGAATTTTAGTAGAGATGGAATACTGATGTAAACTGGGAAAATACACTGAAATAATGCCTTGTCATAATCTCAATCAGGTTTAGTTTAGTGATAATTGCACTGTATTTGCTGGGGAAACTATCGTTTGTATTACATGAGTCCCAATTTGAGTTTTGTGTTTCTTGAAGTCGAAATGACATGAAATTGGGGGAAATAGTGCAGAAAAAATCAACCAATTTCAACTAAAAAAACATAATAGCATTAAATAGCTTATAAATAATTACAATAAACATAATTTGAATATTCTATCATTGCAAAAAAACAGACTTAAAACTCTTTAGAATAGTCAGGTACTGAGAAAACAAAAAAAAAAAATTGAATTATGTAAATTCCCAAAATAACATGACAATGGCTACCAAATTCTACATTGGAAAAAAAATAATGCAATTTTTATTAGTTATTAATCGATTAACACTCTGAATTAAAAAAGAGCCACCTTAATTTGATGTATCTGTTCACTTTTTTACTACAAGAGCATGTTGGTGAAGCTCTTTCTCGGAAATTTTTTTGATTGAATGGTTACATGAATTACCATGATGATCTCCGATAGATGAGCATTGTACAACTCGTGATAGTCCTGAATCAAGGAGAGAAATAAGAGTGGGGTTAAAGTGTACAAGAAATATTATTATGTAAGCAGGCTTTTATGAATTGTATTTCTTCTCTAATTGATTGAAAGTTTCATAGAATGATTGCGCCTCAGTTAAATTAATCAACTAAACCAGATTAATCCTGTGTGTATTTTTTCAACAGTTGATTCTAATGGCTCTATTTCACATAGAATTTTTGTATGTATGCATTGAAATAGTGATATATGATGTGCCTGTATTTTACGCAAAAACGTTATATGCTTTTGCGTATATATTTGAAGATTTAATGTTATAAACTTCTATAATCAAGCTACAATGTGCATTCCACTTGAACATCTGGAAAGACTTCATGTTACATTGTATACAAAAATGTTCTGTGCAAGAAAACCAGGGAACTGAGTACGGAAAGTGTTGTAGAAATACAATATATACCGCAATTACTCACGTTCAAGTTATCAAGAAATCAAATTTACAGTCAAGGTTTATCATCTGATTTATATACAACTGGCAGAAAATGGCTAGACAGCAAAAAACATGTTACAAGGTTTCAATACTACTCATTTAACAAACAATTCGTTACACTGACCTATTACTAGGCCTTGCATTTATTGAATATTTAGTAATCTGGGAATTTAAGGGAAGCTCTTTACCTTTTGCATTTAGTCAGATGATTGACAAGGAGACGGTAAAGCTCTATAACAAAAGCTGGTTATTTCACAAGCACAGGGAATTTTTTCTAATAAATCCCACGATTTATTTTAGTAATATAGAAGGATACACATCTTCTACTCCATTTTATAGCTTATGCAGTGTCTGCAGATAAATGTAAGCAAAGACATTTATATGTCTATATACTGTAAAGAAAAAATACATGAATCTAAAGAAAACCATAGCTATAGTATTCGAAAAATTGGATTCTGGATTGAATGCTTTCGGGTAGGCATTGGCAGGTTATCAGCATTAATTTCCCTGGGTTTATTAGAAAAACCTTGAATGTTCTATTTAAATATACATATCCAGCAATATAATGTAGTAAACTTGGTTTGAGTACAATAAAAATGAAGAGGATTTTAAGAAAACGATATTTTGATGTATTAACTAACAAACATTTTACTGTCTACTTTGTAGCTTTACTAGGTATATATTAAATTTAAGGGGGGTATTAAGATACATAAATCCAACCAATATGTTCAAGCGGTGTTTATGTTGATAGATGTATTGTAAAGCACGTTACGATACTACAACACTAGATCTACACATCCTTAATTACATGCTAATATACAGTTTTACTTTAAAATAATGCTCAGGAAAAAACACTACGCATCTTTTACAACCAACAAGTGTCATAATCATAAATAACATATTTTTTTAACGATGCCTGGGGAAAACATCTACAACTTTTGTCCTACATTCGGGCAATTTTGCTTTATTAAAGTTCATGTGTTATTCGCAGGGTTAATGAAACATTGCGATTTAAAATGTATTCCGATTTATTCAAATGAATTACGCTCACAATGGCTTTACTCTACCAAGCATGTTCAATATAGTGTACATTAGCAATTGCTTATTAAGACGGAAGTATTGTTTAAGCCAACCAATTAACTCCTGGGAAAAATTCTCTAATTGATCCAATATTCAGGGTTATTTCCCCCACAATTTCAAATTTTCCCGCTTGAGAACCTTTTTTTGGAACATTTGTGCAATGTCAACGGACAAATAATACTGTTTTGATGAGAAATTAACTTGGTAACGCGTTCTACATTGTACAACTTGATCCTTCGATCATTTTGTTATAATATGAAAAAGATGCTTTTTAGGTGATCTAGATTTTATAGGTGAATATCAGCAAGAGTTTTTTTTTATAGGTTTAATCGGTTATTGTTATTTATTAAAATAATATATAGTAATTGAAAAGGTTTAAAATTGGTTTTTGTGAGGAGTAAAATAAAGTAGATGTTTTTCATATTTGTGGTTTGATATCACATTTAAAGAGTGAAGCTAGCTTTTTGACGAATGTCACGGCTGGAAGCACCAATTTGAAGGGTAAACTTACCAGAAGGAACTACCCATTTAGCAGCGTCGGTATCCCAGATACTGAGCTCAGTCTTGGTGAATTCAAAATCGACCTTGGACTTCTTACCAGACTTGATATTGATCTTTTCAAAACCACGCAAAAGCTTGGGAGGCTCACCAGCGCTTTCAGGGAATGAAATGTAGGCTTGGACGACTTCAGCACCATCAACCTTACCAGAGTTCTTGACAGAAAGAGAAGCAGTGACAGTAACAGAATCATTCTTCTTCTTGGCCTTGACCTTCAATCCACTGTAATCGAATTTGGTATAAGACAAACCATGACCGAAGGGGAACAAAGGTTCAATATTGGCATGATCAAACCATTTGTATCCCACCAACAATTTTTCAGAATAGTTGACTTCATCTGCAGGATCAGGATGAACATTGTAATCATCATTCTCCTTGGCAATTGTGTAAGGAAGACGACCTGAAGGATTAACCTTACCAAGAACGACATCAGCAAGAGAATTACCAGATTCTTGACCGGGAAGACCAGGAATCATGACAGCCTTGATGTTGGGATGGTTGATCCATGGCATCAAGACAGCGCCAACAGTGTGAAGAACAACAACGGTGTTCTTGTTAGCATCAGCAACAGCCTTGATCTATAAAATATATACAATTTAAGTAAAGCTTTGACTTTTCTAGAAACAAGAAAACTTACCAAATTATCACCATTGTTCCATAATGAAAGATTGTTACGATCACCAACGTTACCATCTACAACGATATATTCCTCGCCACTATCTGCAGTTGAGAATACGAAAGCAACATCAGCACCCTTGGCAGCCTCGGCGGCCTTCTTGAGATCCCAATCATCGGTTGAAGATTGAATCTTGACACCCTTACCAAGAGCATTGGTAAGACCAGTAAGAGGATCAATCAAATAAGGGAAATCAGTGGTACCTGAACCCCAACCTTGAGCAAGATGACCATCATTACAACCATGATCAGCACAATTAGTACCATCATTACGAGAACTATAATCCATACATTAATATAAACTCTAACATAATTAGAATGCTTTTTACTTACGCCATGCCATTCTTGATATCACTACCAATGAGTGCCACTGACTTGACTTTGCTGCTAAGAGGAAGAACACCAGAGTTCTTGAGAAGAACATTGGATGCAGCACCCATTGAGCGAACTAATTTCTTGTGATCAGCTTGAACATTGACAAATTCAGCTTCATCACGAACAAATGCATTAATAGAGGTCTTGGGGAAATCTTTGTCTTGGCCAACCTTGTACCAAGAAGCAACGATACGCATAGCCATATCAGTAACACGTTCTTCCTTGACTTCATCATTGTGAACAGCCAAAGTCAAATTGGGACCAAAGTATGAATCACCAGATTGAAAGGTAATATCACCAGGCATTGTCATATCGAGACCAGCATTAGCAGCCTTGGCAGTAGATTTAGTAGCAGCCCAATCGGATTGAACGAAACCCTTGAATCCAAGTTCACCCTTCAATACAGTGTTCAAGGTGTAATCATCTTCACAAGCGTGAGTACCGTGAAGTTTGTTATAACTACACATAATAGAACCAACACCAGCTTCAACAGAACGAGCATAAGGCCAGAGATAGATTTCATGCAAAGTTCTTTGATCGGCATTAGAAGAACCAGTGTTTCTGTTGAGCTCTTGATCGTTCAAAATGTAATGCTTAGCAGTGGCAATAACACCTTCGGATTGAATACCCTTGATGGTTTCTGCAGAAGTTACACCTTGAAGGAAAGGATCTTCACCTCCACTTTCCCAACCACGACCACCTTCAGCAGAACTAGGGATAGACATTATTAGATTTTCAAAATATAGAGTTTGATATACATGATCTACTTACCGCATAAAGTTCATACCAGGACCTAATTGAATATGGACACCTTTTCCGTAAAATTCTTTACCCAAGTATTGACCACGAGCAAGAATAGCTTCCTTATCCCAAGAAGCAGCAGCATTAATACCAGAGACACCGGAAGTAACGTTATCAGCAAATCTCCTATAATATTGGTAAACGTTTAGTTAATTTTTATTTTATGCAAGGTTCCTGAATTTATGCAAACTTACATGCCAAGAGGGGCATCTTCAAGACAGAGTGCAGGGAAATCAGGGTTTGTGGTAGGGTATGTGTTACCTACACAACGACCAACCTACAGATCAAGTTAGTATGATGCTTTTTTCTTTATAAAATTACTCTTTTAAATTTACCATCCATCCTACACCAGTAGTGATATTGACCTTTTGTTCAAGAGACATTTGATCAACAAGAGCCTTGGCTTTATCATAAGCATCATCCCAAGATAAAACGTTAACTTTTGCTTGAGTCAAAGTAGCAGCATTAGCAGCCACCAAGAGGGCCAAAGCAGTGGAAGAGAGTGAAGGTAAATGCATAATTAAATATAATTGTTTATAAAGAGAAGAGGATCGAATTCTGAAAGATTTACTCTCTTTTTATATGAAAATGGTTTCAATGGTACTTTACATCCAACTCATCCTGCCACTTAATTTTCCCAGAGAATATGTATACAGGTCTTTTCTTGTTTAGGTGTGAATGTCATTGTATACATACTTTTGTCACTCTTACTGTATTTGAAATTTGGAGTGATATTCCGTCATGCCCTTTGGTGAAGTCCCTATTCACCCGGAATATAACCATAGTGTTTAAGGGATAATTGAGCTCCTCCCTGTTTCTTCCCGTGGAAGCACAAAATAATATTCATTTTTAAATTCTCAGGGTGCTTGTTTATGAAGATTTTAGTTGTTTAATATTTGGGAATTATGTAATACCAAAAGGAAAAGTAATATAATAATGATGGCTTTCTTTTTACAAACCTCGGATTTATTGTATAAAACTTTGAATTTACCTGGTAAATTATAATACCTGTGCATATATGCAAGTTATGGAATTAGAGTTCAAGTACCTTAAAAGTATGTTCTTACTAACATGCTACAATAGTGGGAATAATGAATTTATCGGAAAAAACAACCGTATATTACTTGACACCAATCTTCACATTTTAATTGCGTGAAATACTAATATGCAACTTTCTCCCGTAAACTCATATATACAAAATATATTGTATTTTACGAATGAAAAAGAAATGTATGACAGGCCTCAGTGTAACGTCAAAAAGTAAAACTACTTGATTTATAAATCAAGGGATTACTTTTTCGACCTGAGGAAGGGTGCTGTGGTACTTAATCTGGGGTCATTGCATAATTGGAATATAAATTCGGTACGACATTTTAAAGGAATCATCCCATTTTTGTTGAAATATAACTATCGGTTTTAATAAAATAAAAATTTATGAGAAAAATTAGTTTAATTGATGCTGTAAGTTGCACACGGCGAATTTTGTGATTTTATCTGCTTGCCCAAGATCTCCGGAAAATATATTGTTTTTAAAAATTATTCTTCTGGGGAATATATTGCATGACCGATATACAAAGGGACAAGGGAAGCCATCTGATTTATGGCTTACATAATTATCCCATCTCTTCCCTCGGTATGATCGTAACACTTTCGAAAAATAAGTAGGACCAACAGAACGAATATTCCCAGACAGCATAATTTTTACTATTATTTTTACAGTCAATGGGGGATTTTTTCATACTATATAGCTTATTCATAAAAAAGTTTAGTAATTTGGTGTATAATTTATGTCTATACGTATACGCATAAAAGTAGTGGATATGTATCGATTTATCCTATTCATTTATTGTAAAAATACACCCGTCAATAAACACCGTTTATCCACCTAGCATCTGCATGAATGTACAATAAGCTCCATTATACACATACCATTGCCTGAACCCTTAATACAGCAATTGTACTCGTCTGGAATAAAACTGAATAAATATATTGTTCTACAATGGTTTCGTAAGAACAATCTTCATACACACCTGAATCAATTACGATGAAATAAATGTATTTTTAGACCAGAACTTGCTATATGTCATTAATACGACACACCGGAAGTATAATGGTTGTACACAATGCTGATTTTCAAAATTATTTGCAACTAGAACTGTATAATTATTGCTATAAATTGCCATATTACAGACCAAGTCAAAACGATATCATTATTCCTGCTACATTGCATAGATTTGTAGTGTCTTGTAGTGTTTCAAAGTGGCATGAGCTTCTTTTTCTACACATATACCACCGCTATATCATAATAAATGTGAAATAGAAATCATTGCTTATACTGTATGAGATATCAAATTTATAGTTTGTAGCTTAATAATATTAACAAAGGGTGGGATTTTTCTGTAACCAAACTCTGTATGTAGAAGAAAATATCCGTGTACACCCGAGTTACTAAGAATTACTTGAAGCAAAACTTATACCGTGTGGTGAAATCGAGGTCATAAGAGACACAAAATACAATAATGCTCATAAAATACTATTTACGATCTGTGATTTTTAAAAGGATATAAATTTTCATCCATGTCAACACAGCAGCATAAAGTAGCCACATGAATCACGAATCATATGATAGTGATACTCATCGAATAATTTTTGTATTAACGGCTATTAGGCAGCCCAGATAGACATCACAACTTTAAGTGTACTTGTTTGAATTTCTAAAAAGTTGCTTTCAGAGTTGCTAACCTTCTAAATTGGAGTGTGCCTTCTTTTCTATAACTAACCCCATAATAAACAATTTTTAGAATATAATAGCTTAGACGCTGCTAAATAGATATAAATTGATGGCATTATTCTGCCTATTCCTAAATATATTTTATATCTCACGAAAGACTCAGAAACAGGAAAACTGGGCCTTACTTTTTATCCCTGCTCCACTTTTTTTTTTCACTAAATAATATCAAGAAAAAATTATATTCCAATGTACCTGAGATGCTCCACTTTAATCCTAAACGCGTTTATAAAAATATCCTATCTCTAGCAGTTGATATAATTTTTTTAGTGCTAATGTTTCAGATTTTTGCCGTTATTTCATTGCGACAAAATCAAAATTTTAAACCTGAATATCTCTACAAAACATTAAATTACCCTAATACTTTTGAATAATGAAACTTACTCGTTTTAAAGCACTCTATAACATATATTAGTATAAAAAAATTCTGAGCACTTTTATTTTTTTTCATTTTTTTGGCATTTTTGTAGTAGATTTCAAAATATTCGTTAAATTGAACAGCATATTTTTTTATATTCATGTTATCGATCATGTTGAGCTCTATCGGACTCAATTTTAGTTCTTTTTAAAATATTAATTTTTCGTGGAGATATCCTCAAAAATGGTTACAAAGAAATACTTTCGTTTGAAGCTTCAATTTTTCCTTTATATACCCTCATCCCAAATTCTGAATTTGAATTTTTTTAAATAAAAATCTCGTTTTCTCTACAAAAAATGCAACTAAAAAGTTTAGCAATGGCTCGATTGATAGATAATTTTGCTCTACATTGCTTCAATTATTTATATTTAAAATATATGTATGTAAATGGTTGTGTATCGTCGAAAAACCTCCAAAATTTCAGTCGCATTTCATGCAAAATTTAACGTGAAACATTTATCTGAATTTTATTCAGATGGATGCAAAATCAAAAACTGTATAAAAAACAATTAATATTTTAGGTCAAGTTACTTTGCAGTTCATGAGCCATTAAACAATTTTGTTTTTTTTGATCATTTTCTGGTCGATTTGTACAAATCGATTTTGAAACCCAGTTCACATAGGTTTAAGCTGTATTGTGAACTATTATTTTGGTTATCTCGACAAAAAATCAATATTTTTCGCTGAAACAAAAACTTTAGACTAGCTGTTAAGTAGACTTACCTTGTGGATATAAAAAATTAACACCTCAATGTACGCAATTAATTTTTATAACAGTTTTAATTTAGCTATTGGCCAACAATGTTAGAGCAGTGCATTTATATTTTGGTATTAACTTTTTTATCTTCGGAGATATATCAACGGTCCATAGAGCAAAGGTACACCTTTGATGATTTGATGGAATTTGACTCAATACTGGGCAAAACAATTCAAGCATGCAATTTTCCAGATAGGATTTTTTTTTGGCTCAGCAGACAATTCAAAAATAGAAATAACGCAAAATCAGTCAAAATCAGCATATATGACAATGTCAGCTACCAAAATTAATAAATGAATGCCCTTTTTCTGCATAATCAAAGTTGTAATGCAATGTGTTTTACATATGTCTTATTAGAAACTTTGGATATTCAATATTAGTTTTAACTATCTGTATGCAAAATTACTAGAAAAGTTACCCGAAAAAATTGAACCATTATTTTGTTAAACTTGTTATTTCAATGAACGATCTAAAATGGCACTGTATTGTTGTACATGTAAAATAACAAAGAGAGATAAAGCATGTGGGAATTGGTCAATCTTTATTAAGTATAAAAACGAAATGGAAAAATCAAATGAAGGGTTAATATTTACTGTTATTTATATTTGATTCAAGGATTGCTTACGCGCCTCTCTAGAACCGTGTTTTCATCTATATGTGTAGAATTATAGATTCTGTCCGTGTGCATGACATTAATCCCGTGTGTGCATAATAGTAGAATTTCCCATAAGCATATCATTATCCCTATTTGTGCATAATAATTAAATATGACCATGAACATAATGAGCTGATCGTGCGGGCACGAATTGGCTTGTATATGAGCATCGTGCCGTTCTCACAATTTCATTGCATTTTTTACTGGAATGGGGTTTTAAATTACCGTTGCTTTTATTATTAATATAGATTATAGACAATAATACAATTCAAAACGTTGTTGATGTAGAGCAATACATGCAAAAGCCAATATATTTACGATTATCATTATTTGTAAATATGTTTATATTAGCTATAATTTTCACAGCAACAATGATTTTTGCTCAAGCATAAACTTAAATAATATTTACTGCTTAGATTTATATGCAAGCCAAATCTAATATTATAGATGTTACTTTATTATCGCACATAACATTTAAGCAAATTAACCTTCTTTAAACTTACTATTTTAGTTTACGAGTGTCAGCTGTAAAAATATTTGTTTTCAAGTATACACTAGCTACAATCAAAACCATCGTTATTAGGCAAGACATTTATTAAATCATTCTTTTTTTTTGTTTCTATATCATTTGAAATTTTATCACTTTTATGGAACATTTCGTGGGTTTGTAGCCAGTTCTAGCTTTTTATTGAGTAGATATAAATATCATTGCCTTCGATTTGATCTGGTAATCAAGACATACGTCCAAAAATACAGTAGTAAATAATAATATTTGATCCTAAAATGCGGTTAAATGAAAATATCAGTCTCTAATATAACGACTGCTACCTATATTAAAAGCATTGGTCCCTTAAGTTAGCATGCGTATTTAGATAAAAGAAAAGAATACCAGCTGAATAGTCTGATATGCCTTATCAAACGGTGAATATATCCTTGGAATATGAAAACAAAAAGAGAGAACCAACACACGTATAAAAGCATTTTTAAGGTTTTACATTACTTAGCGCAATTAAAACCCTACTAAATTGCACATGTCAGCCAATGTAAAAGCAACATTACAGCGCCTGAACTATAAACTAAGCAAAATAGGTAATATCTGTTACTATAATAGAAACATAAAAGTTTCTACCAGAAAAACCATCTGTTATATAATACATTCATCAACAAATTGCAAACGCGAGCCCGTAAAGAGACGCCGTAATTGAGCATAGCAATATTGAACAGCTAAGTCTACTATGGTATATTTAAGTTTTAAGTAAAAAGAGGATTTTTTCAACTTTTCTTATACTTAACCACGTACGATCTGAAAATTCAGTTTTTGTAGCGGACATTTTTGGGGCTCATTTTATCCTTACCAACCCTCATGATTTTCATCAAAAAACAGAAAAATCAAATTTTGATACCAAAATCAACGTTTAAATATACTACATTGTGAGAGAAAATTGTAGCCATAGCTAATACACATCCTATAAAAACTTAATATCAAATGTTAAATAATGAAACCTTGCACTTTTGTCCCAAAAACGGATTTTTGATTAAAGGATTTTCATGTAATATTTTGCAATAAAAATGTTTGTTATTTTTTATTGAGCAAATAGAGCGTTAAATTCTGTGTATGTGTATATTTTTTGTTTTCATAATTGATAGTATAATTAACTCTAAATTTGAAAAATCAGAAAAAAAAAAATTAAAAAATGTCAAAATTGATAATCTGGACAAGAATAATTTTCGAAATTAATATTCCGCTTATAGGCCTTGTAAGTCTTAAAAATAAGAGATTTTATAATACTTGAGAACTTTTTCAAAAATTTACGATGCTGTATCCACTTGACGCAAGCTTTTTACCGTAAATCTTTATACATATTAATATTATGTGATAGTTTATTTGATAATAATATAGTCTTACTTTATAATTATTGCGCTAGAGGTGCTTTACATTCAGTTTTATTCTTACCTACTCCCCAATATCATAATAAACATAAACATGGCCATCACTGGAATATATTGCCACCTTTTTACCGTTTGTGTCTCAAGCCATTTTATTCAATGTTTTACCAGAATCAGCGTAAGCACTTACAAATAGCTCCTTGGTATTTTCATTCAAATTCCATAAATTAAATTGACTGGTTCCATCTACAGAAGTATCAAACGTATTATCAGCCCGCCTTATGATAAATGTCAATCTAAAATTAGAAACATCACATTGTCATTGATATACAGTAAGCTATGAAAAGCTTGATATTTAATAATACAGCAATCAAATAAAGAACAAGATAATGCTAATAGTATATGGTGAGTATTTAACATCTAAGTAAGTTTGATAAAGTACGCTTTTAAACCCTTTTAAAAACCCTGAGGCAAACACAACATCTTGGTACTGTAATTTCTATCCATCAAAATGTTGCGATTTTCATTACACAATGAATGCACCTTTTATCAATCTTGACCTCGATGTACATTGGGTATCAGTTTGTCACTACTTGTATTTTCTCTGATTCATTGATATTCAGTCATATTAAGTGATGATTTGTAGCACTGCCAAAAAAAGGAATGAATACTTCAGGGGTTTTCTGCATATCAAATTATGCAATTTAATAGCAATGGTTGCATTTAACTATGACATTTGAGCCTATTGATGTTAATCAGAAGAATAATTATTACTTTGATTCAAAAGTAAACTTTGCTTTACACATTTACATTTGCCCATTTAATGAATGGCATTGAATTTATTATTTGTTATAGCAATCAACTAATTTTATGTTGATTCGATACATTTGATAATTAAATGCCTAAATTACACTTGAGCCAACCGGTATCGCCACAAAAAGATCTCGTATGGGTCGACGAAACACCACAATTTGGATCATTTTTTTGTGTTTATAGATCTGAGCTCTCTCTCATAATATTCATAAATCTCTGCATAAACCATATCTCTATCTGTTCAATTTAAATGAAATACATTGAATGCCAACATCGTACTTGATAAAACGCCTTACTTTATTGCGAGTCAATACAGCTAATTTGATGCTAGTTTAGCATCAGTAGTTGAATCAAATAAATTTGAGATTAGACGAACCCTTTCAATAGTTTTGCATACCATCATGAGCAACAGTAATAATGGACCGTTATTATGGATACGCTGCTAAACAAAGATGGTGAGTTAAATCTAATGGACGAACGAGTCGATTAGCAGTATTGAACGAAATAGTATTAAAATTAAATATAGCAATTGGATAAGCAGGGGATAATAAACCATGTAAGTTAGCATAATTGAATTGTTTCAAGCGTTTTGGACTGACTACGCCCTTAATTTTGACCTATAAAAATTGATTTATTAGTAAAATCAATTTACAAGTAATTATTATACACTACGGCCGACCTGTGCTGCACAAGATGATATTCGTTGCGCCCAGGTGGGCAGCACACTATAGCCTGAGATATTGTGCCCACTGAATATGGTTAAAAAGATAACAAGATGCACATGGGCACAACAAAAGAAACTGCGCACGAGCACAAAGCTAACCCTGTATGTGGAGAATTATAGATTCTGTCCGTGTGCATGACATTAATCCCATGTGTGCATAATAGTAGAATTGCCCATAAGCATATCATTGTCCCCATTTGTGCATAATAATAAAATCTGACGATGAGCATAATGAGCTGATCGTATGGACACAAATTGGTTTGCATATAAGCATCGTGCCGTTCTCAAAATTCCATTGCATTTTTTACTGGAATAGGTTTTTAAATTACATTTGCTTTTATTAATATAAAGTTTATAGACAATAATACAATTCAATACGTTGTTGATGTAGAGCAATGCATGCAAAAGCCAATATATTTACAATCATCACCATTTGTGAATATGCTTATAGCTACTACTGTATAGTGTTTACAGCAACTGTCGCATATTTTCAGGTTTGATAAATAATACTTAAAAAAGAATACAGTTAAAAGAGAAGGAGTACTGAATCAGTTCTTCAACTGTATAATAAAAACAAGATATTGTTAATTTAGATATAAAAGTATGGCCTTTTACAGTGATGTGGCATTGAGATCCTGAGGTATAATTTAAGGCATTATTGAACCATTAGATCTGTTTGATAGTAATCTATGGATTGAAATGGATCAATCATAATTTAACTGTTCTTGCCGAGCTTGTGAGTTGTTTTGTTTTAATGCTGCGCTAAATGTGCTTTGATGTTGATTTAATAGCTATTTGACTAATTTACCGCTGGGATGAAATAATGTAGTGTCATAATTGAGGTCCAAGCGCTTTTGGTAATTACTGGATTAAACTTAGTACGCTAGGAGTTTCCTATATCCGATAACTCAAGACGTTGCACTTCAATACATGTTGTAGTCAATATATTGTAAGATGAATTGATGCTGTAGAAGGTGATAACATATGATACTTGGTGGCATACAAGATAGTACGTATATGATTCATATTTTTGCTAATGGTCACTCTTCCAAAAAAAAAGCCGAACAATCACCGGAAGCGGCCATCTAATGATATTTCCAAGCTTTAATTTTCTAGAAAAAAATTACCGGACATCCCGGAAGCGGTTGTTTAAATACTCCAAGCAGCTATAAGATGCAGGTATCGAAATGGCATACAGAAATTAAGGTTCGACTGTATTGCTATTAATTATCCAAAGGCGTATTTTAAGTAAAGCATAAATACAACCTACAACATTATTAGCCTAATAACGGATTTAATTTGAAAAGTATAAGATGCTACAAATGGATTCAAAAAAAGTCCATAAAATCACAAATTTAAAGGATTTATAGTATATAAAATTACTACGGCCGACCTGTGTTTCACAGGATGATTTTGTTGTGCCCAAGTGGGCTGCACACTATAGCCTGATGAGTTGTTGCGCACACTGAATATGGCTAAAAAGATAACAATATGCACATGGGCACAACAAAAGAAAATTCACACGAGCATAACGAAAAGCCTACATACTAAATTTTAGTGTAAATCCTCATTTATGCTAATGTAATTATATTTATATATAGATGATCAGCTTAAAGTCTTTAGTTGCTCTTTGAAACACTAATTATTAATATTCTTTTTCTTTTCTATCTTTCATTGTAGATCTTGATTATCAGAATAATTATTTACAGTGTTTATATGATACATATGCTAAATATGTTAAGGTATTATAGTTTATTGCCATATTTAAACTACAATTTCAGGTGCATTATATATGTAAATACTACATGTATCCCGGTATTAAATTTAGCAACATTTAAACTATTTTTATATCAAGGAAGTCAACAATCTAATTTTAACACCATTATAATCATTGATAATAGTTGCAAAAAATATTACATAAAATCCGCGTACCTTATGTTACTTAATAATGCTTGGTTGCCGTCCAAGTAATGTACCAATTCTTTGTTTTTTCAGCTCCTGAGAACGAGAAGAGGGAAACAACAGTAGGATTTGACGATATTGACTTGAATTGATATTTTTAAGATAAAAACTGAAAAAATACGATGCCGGGTGAGAGTCCATCTCAGATTAATTGATCATGATCCAAAAAAGGTTGCAGCCAACAAAAGTACAAAGCCGACGCTGGAATTTGTATGTCAACAATAAATAACACCGAGGCCACCGTAATTTTTTGGGAGACTTTTTGTATTTGCATATATAAATGTACCTTAAATCGTAGTTTAAATATGACAATAAACTATACCTTAACATATTTAGCATATGTGTCATACAAACACTGTAAATGATTATGATGATAATCACATAAGCTAAGTTCTGATAATCTAGACTTGCAATAAAAGATAGAAAATAAAGAATATTAATAATTAGTGTTGCCAAGAGCAACTAAAGACTTTAGACTGATCATCTATATCTGAATATAATTACATTAGCATAAGTGAGGATTGACACTAAATTTTAGTATGAGAACGCTGTTCTAGACAGGTCTGTAAGCAATCCTTAAAGCAAATATAAATAGCAGTAGACATTCACCCTTCATTTGATTTCCCCATCTCGTTTTTATATTTAATAAAGATTGACCAATTCTCACGTACTTATCTTTCTTTATTATCTACATTTACAACAAGACTCCATACTTTCCAAGGAATAAAAGGGAAGACATTTTTCGCAAGAATTGGGTAGCTAAAAACCTCAGCAACTTGAAATCAGAAAGAATCAACGAAGGTACCTGCAAGATGTACCATAATTTCCACAAAATCAAAAAATTCAAGACAGTAGCTCGGCCAACAACAGACACTGAGCGTGTAGAATAATTTGTATGGTCGCCTTATTCTTTGTTAGTTGTTGTTACCAACGAACCCATAAACTTGACCCTTTGTATACGACTTTGGACCAAGGAAAATTCCAAGTAAATCAACGGCTCACCATCTTCAACAGAATGTAAATGTTTGATGTTGATTTGGGATAGTGGGGATTTCCAAATATCCCAAGTGTCTCTAGTCTCTAGCAGAAACCGAGAAGGCTTCCATCTTATCATGGTCGAACTTTGCATTTGAGGTACCACAATACCGATTCATATGTAATTGCAGCCGTGCAAGGTCATTTGAATCATGTACAAAAATCAAAGCATCATCAGCATAACATAGGAGTTTTGTTGGTTCAGTCACTATTAAGTAACCTTGAAGCTGCCAATCGTTGAGGATGGATAGCAAGAACGGTTCGAATGTCAAATTGTAGAGTATAGATAATAAGAGGGGATCACCTTGTTTCAATCCTCGCGATTTGGCAACTGTAGAAGAGAGATGTCAATTGATGTTGATTTGAGTGAGGTTATCACTGTTGTATTCCACCTAGTAGTATCATACATTATCACCTTCTACAGTATCAATACATCTTACAATCTATTGACTACGACATGTATTGAAGTGCAAGTCTTGATATCGGATATAAGAAACTCCTAGCGTACCAAGTTTAATCCAGTAATTACCAAGAACGCTTGGACCTCAATTATGACACCACATTATTTCATCCCAGCAGTTAACGAATCAAGTAGCTATCAAATCAACATCCAAGCATATTTAGCGCAGCATTGAAACAACACAACTCACAAGCTCTGCAAGAACGGTTAAATTATGATTGATCCATTTCAATCCATAGATTACTATCAAACAGATCCAATAGTTCAATAGTGCCTTAAATTACATCTCAGGATCTCAATGTCTAATCAATATAAAAGGCCATACTTTTACATCTAAATAAACAATATCTTGTTTTTATTATACAGTTGAGGAACTGATTAATTACTCATTCTTTTATAATTGTATTCTTTTTTAAGTACTATTTATCAATCCTGAAAATATACGACAATCACCCATCAGCGTTCGCAAAATGACCGAGCCCAAGCGAGCGCAAGCAATTTCAGCAAGCATTTGCCGAGCCTAAAATATTCGAAAGTTACTCAAGCAAGCCCAAGCCTAAGCAACGGCTCGTCGAGCTATTGCATATCGAGCATTCTCAGTTTTGAAAGCAAGCAAGGTAGCATAAATTAAGAATTATCTAATTTTTCAAAAAGTCGAGCAAGTCGAGTCACGAGCATATAAGCAAGCGAGCAAATCCGAGTGCAAGCGCAAGCATGGTGCTATATATTTTCAGCCTAATACTGGCTCAAAATGTGATGAATTTTGACATTTTTAAAGTAAAAAATTTGTAAATTGAATAAATTTTCCCTGTGTTACATGCTTACTTACTTGATTTGAAAGCGGGCAAAAAAGCAGGTTTACACGCAAGCAAGCATATATCAATTTGAAGCAATTCGAGCGAGCATACAAGCAAGCTTTCAATGTTTTCGTCGAGCGCCAAGCAGGAAATTGCTAAAAAAATTTAATCAAGCAAGCTAAAGCAAGTAATAACCTAAAAAAAGCGCAATTCAAGCGAGCCCGAGCACAGAGATCGCTCTCTTGCTTATGCTCGCACAGCTAGATTGCGATCACTACCTTTCATTAAACTTAAGTAATGCTTTGTTTAATAAAGAGCGATTTATGACAGGAGTTAGGTCGATAAAAACGGAATATTTCTCCATTCCCTTAATAAACGGACGGATAACTGCAATAGGAGCAGGTGGAGTGATGCCATTAATTGCATTTTGTGAAGATTTTTCCTCAGAAAGGGGACGAGTAACCAGAATAGGGTTAAATAAAACAATCTATTGATTGTTTTTGTTGCTATTACCTTTTCTCTTTGACCTAACACCATGAGTCCAAAGCATTGAAGTCTCGGGGTTGAAGCTAGAGTTCGGGTCAGATTGCTGCTGATGCCTAGTTTCTACCATGGAAAGAAGATGCGAAAAACCCGAAAATGGGTTAGCGAATTATCCACTCCTTTAAAAACCATCCGAAACCGACTCTTAACAATTGCCGAAAACAGAAAAAAACTCTTCACCTCAATAAATATTGATCTAAGTAAGCTCCAATTTCACTTAAGGGTAGATATAAATGGGCTCCACAAATAGTCAAATATCAACTTTTTTGAGTCATTCTGCGTCAATCAAACTAAAAAAAAAAACAAATTGTTACGCTGTAACTTACACTAAGGATGTTCTCAAGTTCAGCTTGTACTGGAAAGTTTGGCCGACAAAACCTGGCTCGACAGCAATGCTAATTTACACCTTCTGAAGTCAGTAATAATACAAATTGCTCTCAGTAAATACTGATCGAGATAGGATCCAGTTACAACGGTAGACGTATAAAGCGGAACATACACTTCCATGAGCAATTTTAGCTAATTTGTAGAGATTATTTCAGATTATTTCAGATTATTTCAAATTTTTTTAAAACGAACCTATGATTCCAAATTAAATTTTAAAATGTACCTAAAATAGACACAATGGGTAGGAGAATAAACAGTTGTAGTTTCATTGAGAAACAGATGTTCCTGAGTGAATGAATTTAAGTAATTGCTTAAGACCTGTTTTCTTCGCGTTCAACAACGGAAAAAACTTGAGAAAAACTCGTTTTCTATGATTTTATCAATTTAAATGAATTAAAATTAAATATAAGAATGTCAAGCTAAAATTATTGAATAACAATAAAAAATTAGCTTCCATGAACCTGCTGTTGATGCGCAAGAAAACGCTCATTTTTTCCCTCCTTTTCGCGACATTTCAAGTTAGGAATAAAGCATCAGGCGAAGTGTAATAGCTTCTCTATTTATTCTGTCGTAAAACTGTTTTAATGAGTGATCCAAGTTGAGAATTAAAGGAGTTGGGAAGTTTTCCACAGAGGACGTGCCCGCTTTTTTGTATCGGATTCCCGAAAGTATACAGGGATCATAAAGTAAATCTAAAATGCTTCAAGTTCATCATTTAAAAATAATTATTTAGCGATGTAGTATTGGAATTTCCCGGCGAAGGAAGACTACCTTAGGCGCCAGATATTTCAATAATACAATGGGACATATGGCAAATCGCTGATTAATGAAATTTCACTCCAACTATAGTGTTTAGTACATAACATGGTTAGTTAAAGTTGTAAATATTCCTCCGAAAAAATTAAGTTGAAATCCGTAATGTTCAAAATCAGATAGTACCACACTACAAATAAAGATTCCATCATTTTTAAAAAAATTACTTTTATGTACTATTCAAAGAAGTATGGCATCTAATATATATAAATTTATTGTTCAATGGTCGATTATTCTTATGTCTGCATCTAAGTATAAAAGACGAGCCGAGCCTAGGACGAGCTTGACCAAAGCTCGCCACAACGAGCCGAGCTTTGTATCACTCGAGCTCGAGCCGAGCTTTAATAAAAGCTCGTTTGACAAAGACGAGTTTTGACTTTTTTTTAAAAAGCTCGTTTGAGAAAGACGAGCTTTTGACTTCTTTTCAAAAAGTTCAAATTTAAATAATAATTAGTAAATGCTATGACATTATTACTTTAGATAATTGTCAATTGACATTCATAAGTTTGCTTTACTTTAGATATTTGTCACTGGAAAGGTAAAATAAAGCTCGCATTGAGATGATGAGTTTTAGTCGCTGCATAAAAAAGCTCGTTTGGGGTAAACGAGCTCTAGTCACGCGCAAAAAAAAGCTCGTCGAGGTTGAACGAGCTTTTTTGTAAGCTCGTCTAACTTTAACGAGCCTTGAGAAAAGCTCGGCTGCATAAAAAAGGCTCGGCTCGTTTAATATCACTATCTGCATCAAGAGTCAGGCTTTCAAAATAGGCATTTATGGGCAATAATGGCTTCGCATTTGGATAGCTGTTTCTCCGTTAAATAAATCTGGGTAAAAAGATTTTAAAAGAGAAAAGTTCATCTGATACAAACTATATATTTTTGTTATTTAAGATTTTTAAATGTTTTGAGCAGCCATATTTCATCATTGAAGCAATTTAAATACGGACATAAAGCACCATAATCGTCGTAATAACATTATTTATCGTATTCCATAGTTATTCTCTTAATGTTCAACTGTTTTCGATGCAAAATTTGCAAATCCAACTTTTCTGATCCAGGTAATATTAGAGAGTAACTTTTCGGGCGGTGAAAATTTTTTCGGGCCATTTATTTCTAATATGTACGGATCAATGTTCGCAATAGGGATGTTGTCGAGCCGAGCTTGCACTAGTAAATTTGACCGGCAAAACCCGGCTCGACACCAACACTAATTTGCAACAATTTTAGACACAATATTTAAAGCGCGATGAACTGAAAAGGTTAAAAACAACATGTGTAGTTATATACACAATTAACATGACCCATACACCCATTTCTCAAAAGCACCTTCATAATCTACATGCTATCAGATGCTTTATAACTGGGGTTCCATATGATCATTCTTTGATGTATGATCAGAAGTAAATCTAGTAGATTTATACATATTAAAATTAAAAAAGTGTTTATTTACCAAATTCAAGCAGATTATTTTCTTTTTTTTTTGCTTCATCAATTCACACATTAACTTATTTTTGTACCATAAAAAGCGGTTAGAAAGATATTTTTGCTTTTAAAGACCCCAAATTTCTTCAAAACATTGCAAAATTTGTTTTTTACAGCGGTTTATCAGCAAATGCCGTAGTATATCTCATTAATTCGACAAAAAAAAAAAGATTATTTCAGCTACTATAGGTACTGTATTATATTCTTCTCATTTATGGCAATACGAACATTTTAATTATTATAATATTCACGATAAATTGTGATAATAATATTTCATATAAACTGTAAAAAAGCAATTTATTCGCGTGAACATAAATATAGTTGCGAACAAAGATGTATTACGTGCAGCAACAATATATAAGTAAGTCGTATTATATGATGATTTTTTTAGCTATCTATTACTTCTTGAGTATGATAAAATATTTTACAATTCAGTAGTCAGGCAGAGGTCAAAGAGGAGTTAAGGGTGGCCCAGTTTTTTTGTGGTGATCTGGAAGAATGCTTTATTGATTTTAACAAAATTCCACCATATATAATCATATGTTAATTTGAATAATTTACTCAATCTCTTCGATGTATCAGAAAACTTTAGTGTGCATATACGGTACATACATATTTTTTGTTACCACGAAATACGCGATAGTTTATATACATGCAGTATATAGTGCACCTTTAATATTCGGTTTTGGCGGTTTCTTATCAAATACGTTTTTTGTCCATTTCTATAGCTCCAGTCAATCTAAAAAAAAAAACTTTCAGGTATTATATATTTGAAAGTTGGAAATGAGTTTTCTTTTGAGAAAATAGCAAACAGAAGGAAGACTGCAATTGCCACTATTCTTGAACGCTGCAATGTCAAAATTGATCGATTAATCAAAGGTTGCCACTTGTACCTATATTATTTAGACTCCGAAAACCTGCGTATCCAAGTTTCTGGTTCGCTCTGAACCCTGACTGAACCCTGCATGAGATTTCACATGGCAGCTGTCAAATCTAATGATTTTGACCTTTTTGTATTCCAAAAAGGGTAATCTGTTTCAAACTCCACTCGCAGCAAGAGTTTTCCTGAATTTTCAGTACGTTTTCATAGTTTAAAGGATTTATTATTGCGGATATCGTATGATATTAAAAAAAATTACTTTTGTAACAGGTTAAAAAACATGATAAGTGTGCGTGAACATTATTTTTCCGGAACTTTTTCGCTGAAAAAGCACTAATATTATGATTCAAAGAAAAAGACAGCGTTTTTCTGTTTTTTCGCACCGTTTTCTGTATATTCAAAGATTTATCTTAATCCGAGGTCTCATTAAACTAAAGAAGGTATGATACATAAACTTTAAACTGTTAATACTCAGTGCGAAGAAGCAACCCAGAGTTTTAAAACCTAAAAAATTAAAAGGCAATTCAAAAAATCTAGTATTTTGGCGAGGAAAGCTCCAGTATGACATTGCCAATTGTGTACAGATTGGTTTCTTAGCAGTGTTCTGCAATGAATTTTCTCAAATTTTCTATGATACCAATGTATAACAAGTATAATATATACTAATATACATGCGATGACATTAAATCTACATTATACTCTTTGTGTTCGTTCAGAATAAATAGCAGCTAGTTTTGGATGATTAATTGAGTGCACGGACAACATCAATTGGCATGTATAAATAATTAATAACATAACTTCTTCAAAACTTGACTTGGTAGGCGTCTTTCTGATATCATGTGAAGTTGATTTTATAGGTGATTTTTCTGTTATTTGGGTCTCCTTTTCGGCTTAACCCCTTTTACAAAAAGACGCGTTACTTCTTTTTCTTCATTTAAAAGTAATAGCCTTTTGTAAAATATATGGCAGGCAGTTCTTTTTTCTTTATTTTCATTCTTCGTAACACTTTTGCAACGTATCCGTTAAAAATAAATATAAGATTAAATCAAAAATGAACGAACATTTAGAAAAGTGGGCTTTGATTCCATCTGACCCAGGTAATTTAATTACAAATATAAAAACACGTTTACAGTTGAATACTAATCAAATACATATATATAAAAAAAATAAAAAAATAAAAAACTAGCTGTATTCGATGATATGATACAGCAATACGGTGTCCAAGATACCAAAGTGCAAGAATTATTCTCGATCGACTTTGAAGAATTTCAAGATCCTAGGTAAGAAAAAAAAAAAAAAAGATAAATACATTAAAGTTGATTTAATTGTACTAATTCCTTTAAAATAGCTCGGTTTATGGATTAATGTTCATTTCGCGATATGTTGAAGAAGATTTACCAGATAATTTCGATGAAATCGATCCTATAAGCGAAAATATTGTATTCACAGCTCAAGTAGGTATAATTTCATTGTATAATCTTCATGATCTGATATATTTTGACTAGGTCGTAACCAACGTTTGTGGTACTTTGGCCCTTTTGGCTGTCTTACTAAATGCAAATATTGACAAAGGAGAAATTTTAAGCAATTTCTTGCAATTCACTGAAGGTTTTTCACCAGTAGTAAGTTGCACTTTGTAGTTGAAAACATGTAACTAAATATTTCAATAGAATCGAGGACTTTGTTTAGGTGGTTGTAAAGAAATAAGAGATATCCACGATGCATATGCTAGAAATGCAAATCATATCGCTGAATATGCAATGAATGAATCTTTTGACGCAATTGATGATGATAATTTCGAATATATTGATTCCGAGGATTTCCATTATATTACCTACATCTATAAACTTGGACATGTTTGGGAGCTTGATGGACTCAAAAGTCAACCAGTAAAATTACAAGAATGTAGTCATGAAGAGTGGCTCACCACTGTAAAACCATTTATTGAAAAACGAATGCACTCAACGTAAGTAACTCAATATTGAAAATTAAATGTTTAAATACTAACAATTCTATTTAGAGCTCAAAATGAGTTGACATTTAGTTTAATGGCTGTTACTAAAGACTCATATCGTACTACGTTGGCCGAAAAAAATGTATATGATCATTGTATAGAATCAGCAAATGAAGCAATCAAAAAGAAATTTGCGACTAGTACAATAAAACGACGCAAAAAGAAGCTCAATGATCTTATACAAGACAAGAATATGCCACACTATGCCACAATGATCGATATCTGGGACACGCTATGCCAAGATATGGACTTAGCACAAACCAAACTTGATGCATTTGAGAAACTAGTTATCCCATTTAAGCAACAGGTTGATTTATTAACAGCAGAAAAAGAAGCTGCTAAAGCCAGTGTTGTGCGGCAAAAGTGGGATTATTTCCCTTTCCTACAAATGGTTTTCACAAAAAGTTTTCATAATGATATATTGTTTGATCCCTCCAAACCAATCAAGCGTAAACCAGCAAAAGTTGCTCCAAAGGAAAAACAAGTGAAACAAATAAAACCAGCAAAACCTAAACAGACAAAAAGAACCATAAAAGACAAATCAATAGGAGATCCTTCGAAACCAAAAAAGTCGAAGCCAACAAAAAAGGCAGCAGAAGAGAAATCATCGATTGATCCTCCCAGCCCAGTAACATCCGAAACAGCAAAAAAGGCACCAAAAGAGAAATCATCAATTGATCCTTCCAGCCCAGTAACATCCGAAACAGCAAAAAAGGCACCAAAAGAGAAACCAGAAGGGGCGAAGAAGTCTCGCAAAAAGAAGCGTGATGATGAATCTGTAGAAGTCAAGCCTAAGCGAGTTTACAAAAAACGAAAAGCTACAGTTCCAGACCAGGATTCGGCCATTCATCCAATTGCAGATCCAAATCCAATTGCAGATCCAAATCCAAATCCAAATCCAAATTCAAATATGGATCCAACTACGAATCCCAATGCAAATCAATATCAATATCCAAATCCAAATTTATATCCTAATCCAAACCATGATTCTACTCCAAATCTTGTATCGAATCCAAATTTTGATTCAAATCCAAATCTTTATTTCAATCAAAATTTCAATCCAAATTTCAATCCAAATTTTATTCCAAATTTTATTCCGAAATCGAGTTCTTCATTGCCAAACCTAGCACCAAGATCAGCAACTACTCACACACAAATGTCAACATATACATCTAAACCAACAACACCTCCATCACTAACAGCACCTACTCCTCCACCTACCACATACATGGATACATCTAATTAATCAAAGTCCCCAACAAATTAATCCAAAAATAAAACAGCAAAGAAAATCATAACTGTACTCTTATTTATTAAAATACCCTCACGAAAAAAAGAATGCAATAAAAATGAATTGATTTTATATTACTTAAAATATTTTTGTTGATTAATTATATTAATATCACTACCAGGGTTGATCTTTCCAATAATCCTAGTATTATTGATAAGTAGAGGCGTTATTAAACTGAATTTATGGTTAATCTTTTCCTTTATATTTACAAGCATTCTGTTTTCCAGATCTTGGCGAAATCAATTACTCTATTCAGGAAGCACTGTATCTACTGGTAACATCGATGTAAAAATGAAGGAAGCTAGTTTTTCGCCTGTTGCCTCGCCATTTCGTAACTCCATTAATGCAGCCAAAAAGTTGGCTGCAAGGAGACATTCAAACACAAATAACAAACTATTGCAATGGATACACATGTCTTCAAACATCTACAAAAAAAAAAAAAAAGACATTTCCAACTTACAGTAAGATTTTTTCACGCTTAAAACATCTGTTTACAGCAATCTAATTGTTACAATAGTTTTGTATACATTCTGATTTATGCCCAGGCATTTTTATTTCGCCAAAAAAGTTAATGTAAACGTTCACACATTGAATAAATTTGAACACGACTTTTTGTTAAGCAAATCAATTAATTATTAAGAAAAATATTATGAAATAAAGCAATAAGAAATACAGTAAATGAGTAATAGCTATATACACAAGAGTAGATTACATTTATGCAGTTAAATCTGCTGGAATGTTTCGAGAATATGAATTTGCTGGATCAGGGTTACAATACACATGTGCTGGAATCTTGAGATGATCAAAATCAGCTTTTGCTCGTTGTGTCCATTCGATGCGATCTGTAGGAGTAAAAGCATATTTACCAAGCATAGCCCAATAATAAGCTTTCAAAAACCTGATTTCTTGAATGAATCGCATTTCTAAAACACCATGCTGTAATACCATGAAACCTTCCACAGTTCTTCCAGTACTAATATAAGGTAAAGCTCGAGCCAAATATAAACAAGGCTGAGTAAACTCCCAGAATTTTACTTGTTGGAAAGCATGATTGATCCTGGATACACCAAGGATAAATCGATCGTAATTCTTTGAATCTCCAGAGGAAACAAAATCAACTTGCTCATCTTCAATCAAGCAATACATTCCCATTGTAGCAAAGACCAATCCAAAAATGGGGAAGATATTAGGAGTAACGGTTAACAGTGGCAAAATGGCTACCAAACATCGAGTGTGTTTTCGAGCATACTCGTAATTACGAGTTCTTGCATAATAACAAAGCAATGTACCATGGATAGCAATTCTATTATAATCTGCCGACTGTTTCAAATGAGTTTCCAATAATGCTACAAATGGTTCACATTCACGAAGTCGATCCATGATGAGTGCATTACCAATATTGTAGACACCTAACCAAATCTCTGCCTCAAAATCGCAATTGCTATGAGCAGTGTTTGCCATTTGTTTCAACAATACAAGGTCATCTGGAGAATTGTCCAGAGTACCTTCAAAAATACGCATTGTTATAACAAGGCCTACAGATCGATAAAAAGCTTGACAATCAGTAATCACGCCCAGCGTTTTGACAGCATCAATTGATTGATATAATAAATCTCTTGCATTTTTAAACTTGCCAGCAGCAAAACACAAATGCGAGCAAATTGTCAATGTATCTGCATCATTCTTTTCGTCCATATATCGAAGCGCCTTGGTGATATAAAATATACTTTGCTCTTTCTCATCATTAAGCCAGCTCAACAATGAGTTTCTTGCTAAAAACAAAGTATAATTGGGGCCAACTTCATTAAGACGTTCACATGCATTAAGACCAACTAAACATGTATAAACAAATGCTCGACCTTTGCCTGTATAAAAGTAAATGTTGGACAGTTGTGCCATGATTTCTACTACTCGTTTTCCAATTTCTTTCTTTAGATCCTTCTTGTCAAACCTACGAAATGCTGGTAATTTACGATGTCGGTATTGAGCTAAACGATTTACCCAATACTTGAATAGGAATTCTGGTTCACTTTGAGGCCATGGTTCTCCTAAGCAATCCAATGCATGGAATAAGAAACGCTCGCCTTCTTTCAACTTTGTGCGCATGGTAAAGCACATGCCTAAACGGCGGTAAATATCGCTCTGATGGATACGACCAAATTGTGCAGCTAAATCTTGATTCTCGTCCAAAATTTTAACAATACGTTCCAAATTTCCTGTAGCTTCAGGCAATAAGTATGATTTGATGTTTAAATCTGCTAGTGCTTCCAAATAATAAAGTTGCTTATCAAGCCAATCTGTTTGCAAGTAATGTCGAGTAACTTTACCAAGGAAATCAGTATAGTTTTCGCGAGTTAATTGACTTTCATAGTATTTGGCCAAAAGACGATGTAATAGAATTCGAGTTTCGTATGATACCATGTCGTAAATGCTTTGAGGAATTGTAATATGAGCAAATGTATAGTAATCGCCATTTGTTCCCAACAAATCGTCCACCTTTTGAATAAAATGATAAGAATCGTATTTCTCAATCTTTTCTCTAGCATCAGCTTCATTAGCACGCTTAAAATCCGTATTGTTTTCCTTGAGGACAGATTGAACTTCTTCAATAGTAAAGAATTGATCCAAACAACTAGCTACAGTCAAAAATTCTTGAAAGCTTCCCTCCAATCGATCAAACTGCATTTTGATAATACGTTTGTAATCAAAATTACCCAATAAATCTTCGAGATCAAATCGATTGTTACTAGGAACCAAAACACTTTCAACAACTGTAACATGATTGAAGTCCTTCAAAACTAAAGCCATATTTCTAAACAAATATAAAAACAGAGTATAAGATTAATAAGCATACAAAAATGGTCGAGTTTTATGCAACTTACTTGACATAAAGCGGGTTTCCTGCAGTACGTTTTTGAATTACTCTGACAATTTCAGGGCTTACACTAGTTACGCCAGCTGTTTGGAAGGTTTGAAGTATGATTTCACCAATTTCTGTTGCTCCCAAACCGTTTAAATCAATTTCCTCCGAGTATCCAGTTTCTCGGAAATCATTTATAAATGTAACATTATAATCTTTGACAGGTCGAGTTGCTAATACAAGTAAAACTCGTTGACAATGTTCATGAATATGTTGTAATAGTCGAATTGAAGCAGAATCAGCCCCTATTAAAAATATTTAGAAAATGGCATTCAACTAAACTTTCATATAGCACTTACACTGTACATCATCTGAAATGAAAACCAGACCTACATGTTCAGATACATGTCTAATCATACGAGTAATAATACCTGTAAGCAAAATATCTCGACCACGGCCATCTAAACGCAGAGTATATCTATTATCTGGCAAATCTGCTAATGTTGCGAAAACAACTTTGAATAATGGTAATAACCCATCCTCTTCACCACAGATACGAAGACAGCGAATAATTAGCTCAGTTATTTCATTAGAACCTTCAGCGTGCATTTCATGTTCAAATGCAGAATTTCTTGATATATTAGAATGTGTTGACATTTGATGAACTGTATCTGCATTTTGATTGTTATTATTATTGTTGTCTTTTATGGTTGTAGGTGATGGAAGTACAGATGATGTTGATGATGTTGCTGATGCTTCACCATTTGAATAAGAATGAGTAGAATCAATATGAATACCACCTGAACCATTCAAATAAGGAACCTTTCTTTTAGTATTTTGAGGTACTTGATCCGAATCAATGATGTCAAATAATGCTAGTAATATATTCTTTACAAGATAATATTTTGAGCTCTTTTCAACTATGAATGCATGTCAGTTTATTCTAATCCTCTGAAAACATGATGGATTCTTACCTTCAGTTGATGATGACCAACAGCAAATAGTGCTACGAGATGAGATCTTTTTACTAAGAGTATGGCAAAAGAAACTTTTACCAACACCCGATGGACCAGAAATGACTAATAAATGATGATTTGGCATTTCTCCCCATTCATCTACAAATTCAGTAGCACTACCCATTTCCAATTTATAACCGATGAAATCTGAATTCTTTTCTTGACTTTGAGTTGATATACGTTTTGTTTTGACAGCAGCAAATCGTAAAATACCATAAATTGGTACAGGCTTAATTTTTCCTTTTACAAATTTCTCTCCGTAATCTTCAAAATCACAAGCCCTTCCAATTTGTTGCTTTGTTGCAAAATCGCACACAATATTCTTTTTGGAAAATGGGAATTTTAGCATACGTACGGCTAAAATAATGGTATCACCGGCAATTGCAGGATCTCTTCTATAGGGGTTACCTTGAGGTAAGACAGAATTGAAAATAATACCAGTTGAGAGAGAGATGGCGAAATCATCCAAGAATTCCATAAAACTTTCTCGTAAATCAATAGCTGCTTTTGCTGCAAATACAGCTTCTCTTTCGTGGGATAATGGTGGAAGACCAAATACAGCCAGCAATGTAGCACCTGAAAAACAAACAATATAAGCATGAACAATAGTGTATATATAATCTTTTTCATTGAAATGTACCTTTATCATCAACGGCAAATTGTTGTAAAATACCTAAATGTAATTTTAACATCATGTATATTAATTGTAAACTTCTATTCCTATTATACCTTCATATTTTACAAGGGTTTGGATAGTAGTAAATGTAGCTTTTTGCGCAATTTTCATTCCTTCCTGGGTAGCTACATTTAATTTCCCTAAACTAATAAACATGATGGTTACATCTCTGAATTGAGCAGGGAAATTATCGTCAGGACTATGCTGAAGTCTATACAAAGCACTGCGATTAATGTATTTAAGATAATTAGGATTGGGGTCAGATGATAACTCTAAATAAGATGTATCTCGAGTACGGGGTATCAATGGTTCAATGTTTAGTGTAGCTGCGCGAGTCATTAATCCAGGTCTATCAGCTAAATAATTTGCATATAGCGCACCGCTTTTACTATTTGTATGATTGTGGCGTCCACCTTTCTTTGGTGTAGTAGTATCAGAACTCTTTACAACAAAAAATTGATTCCGTTTTTCGTACGACAAACTCATGGTTTGATTTTGAAAAAGCTTGTAAGCCTCTGGAGTAATACTCATTTCACCAGCCGTTGCTGCAGATAATGCGTCTTCTAAGGATTCTACTGCTGGTCCACAAATTGCATATTCCAATCGTCCTGTATAATCCAAGGTATAATCCACAAGATTTTCTGCACCATTAGGGCTAACATATGAAAATCGTTTTTGCTTTTTTGCCACTTCGTTTAATGTAGCTTTCATATCACCTAATATAACATTGGTAATTTCTCCACACGATAGAGCTATGTGTAACTCTAAATCAATCGCATCAGGTTCTTGCTTGGTCGTTTCACTTGTATCACTTTGTCTTCGGGTTGCATAAACTCTGTTTTGTCTACTTTTACCAAATAATGCAGGTATACAATTCCAAAAATTAAATGCAGTTGAATACTCTTCTGCATAACTATGATTGAGATCTAGCACAGATGACATTTGAAGACTTTCTCGAGAAACTGAACCTTCACTGTCTGTGGATTGACCACTTGCATCAAATAGGAAAAAACGCTGATCTTTATTTTGGATTCCTCGTCGATCAATTTCTCCTGTAAGTGAGGATCTATGCTTTGATCGTTCTTCTGCTGTCAAATATACTCGATAATGTGATTGTCTCGCAAGTAATTGTAATCCACATTCCACTGCTCGGCGAACAAGTAAATTTTTTTGACGGGATGCTTTGTCTTTTGATGTATCATCTGCGTATATATCATCTTCATCCTCAAAACTATTCGATTGAAAACTGACTAGTACAGCATCACCGAGAAACTAAATTAAAATTAGGTATTACATTTACAAATAGCTTTTAGGAAAGCCTGTCGAATTTACCTTTACTACATCACCACCGAAATGCTCGATAATTTCAATGCACTATTTTTGGCATTAGCTTGATTGACTATTGTTTATGTAATGATATCATACCTCTCCCATATAGGCACCAATCTCGAGGGCTATAGCTTCGGCACCAGAATCTCCTTTCTCGGCAGCCTTTGTGGTTAACTATTATTAATTAAATGATATGAGATGTGAACATATTGAAACGTATAACATTTTATGAAATCTTACAGCACTGAAACCTAAAATAAAATTCAAGTTACTCAATCTGATCATGTAATCAATGTCCACATGTTGACTTACCAACAATGTCAACCATAAGAACGACTCCGAATTGAGATTGACTATAGGGAATCTTTAGTTGCTCTTGACGAGCGTGTAAAGATCTTACATACTAGTTAATCATAAAAAAAAAATTAGGTTGAGTTTGAAGCATTGAACAAAGGTTTAAGCATACTTTAGCAATATATGGAGCAATATTTAGCATCGAAAGCTTGCCTCAAAAGAGTTAAATGTCAGTTTATTTTCGGTTATTTATGTAAGGTTTTATTCTCAGTGTTGTTTGTATACGAAAAAGAGATAGATACAGGATGAAATATATAAAAGTGAGGGAAAATGCGAAAGAAAAGATGTTTTAGGTTGAGCTCAGCTTTTTCCAGAAATACCAGAAAAAAAAAAAAAAAAAAAAAAAAAAAGATGGTGCCACCAAACATGTTGTAAATAGCTTTAGATGTTGCGGCCAAGTTCGAGGTGACGTGTAAATGATGCTTCTTTTCATTATGTTTTCGATCATTATTTCGCCCGATACAGTATCGAACAATATTTATTGCATATCACGCTGTTATGTTGTCTATTTTCTGCATACATACCGTATCTCGATAAACTAATGGGGGTATTCACATATCGCAAATAGCAATAGCCAATAATCTATGACATTCCAACCAAGCAAGATCAACCATTAGATCACCAAAAATCAAACCAGTTTCATATAATCTGTTACATAAAAAAAAATGCCCAACTTACCAAAGATACAATAAACTACTTTCATAATGCAAAAAGAAATAATATGTGTATAATTATAGAAGCACGTAGATCCCTTAAAATGATCGCTACTTTAAACGAGCCATTTAATCACGTTTATTTGAATCCCACATTTATGTTCGACTGGCCGTTGAATGTAGATAAAGTCGAATAATAGATATGAGGATCCATAATACATATGCATCACAATTAAATTTTGAATAATATATATATTACGTATTCTTTATTCATGATTTGTGACCAACGCTACAAATTATGGTAACGTTTCAAACTAATTTTTGGTTTATTTGATAGTAGTTATAAAGTTGATAAACTGCCTCGGTCCCATTTACTATTGTGATTATGAATGTCATGTACCCAAACACAGTTTCATGGAAGTTTACTAGATCTTTTATCAGAGATTAACCATATGCTTTACTATGCGCGATTGCATTCAATTATGCACAGTTGAATGTGAAGTGTTCATTCAAAATGGCGCAAGTTTGATTATTATGTAGCCATTATTCGCAAGATACCAGTAAATAATATTTGATATTAATGCCTTTATCACGTAGTTTTGAATTTACCATTAATTGACATTTTGACTCGAAAATTGCCTTGGTCACTTCTAATCAAAGAACTGTTCTAATGAAGGCTTTTTGTTGAGGTAATCTTCACATACAGCTGTTCAAACTAACATCGAATGTTCGACGTTTTATAAAAAGCTTAAATGTAAAATACATTGTACCACAATTCTGGTTATACATAAAGAGAATGTTTACATAATTATTTCGGTAATTATCATTGCCATGTTTTGCTGGTTTTGGCTAATTTAATGCTATTTCTAATTTGAAGTGGTCTGCTGAGCTACAAACCCACCCGGTAAAAGTGCGCGTTTCCTTCCAAGGATTTAGCCAGCAAATTAGTAAGATGCTAAAATTATAGCTCTGGATACTGTTACAGCGTAATATATATTTGAAAACTTAAGCCCGTTTGGTCAATATTCAGAGGTTTTTCGAATTTTTTCGCACAACATTGAATTGAATTACGTCAAATTTTTAAAGATGTACCTTCCCTCTATAAGCCATTGATATCGGTACGAAAATAAAAGAGTTAATACCAGAATATAAGTGCATTGCTCTAACATTGGCCAATAGTTAACTTGACATTTGTTGTAAAAATTAATTACCTGCATTGAGATGTTAATTATTTATATCTACAAAATAGTTCTACTTAACAGCTACTTTAAAGTTTTTGTTTCAGCGAAAAATGCTGATTTTTCGTCGAGATAATCAAAATAATATTTTTTTTTTGTAGATTAATATTTTATTTATTCAAATATTGTGGATGAGGGACACATCGCGGAGTGGTGGACCTCGAAAAACGGTGAAGGGGGAATGCTTATTTTATATTAATGTGAAGAAGGGAGCAATTTGTCAATATGACAAACTGCCCGAGAAGAAAAGTGTGAAATAGAAGAAAAGTTGAGAACCTCCGGGTTTTGGTTCCCATGGAGCCAGTACAAATTCCACATCTGCCAAAAGGTGGTGGAGAGGACGGAAATATACTTGGATTTATCTTTGACAAAGTGAGGTAAGTGAAGATACCGGATGGAGCCATATAAAATTTCTTTAGTAATTGGATAATGAGGATAGTAAATCTTTAAAATGTCTTGCCACAAGGACCATTTTACTGGACAATCTATGATAAAATGCCGTAAGGTATCCACTCCAGAGCCACAGAAAGAACATACATTGTTGGTAACAGCACCAAAAGTAACCAGATAGGATTTATGCGGGATACATTTGGACACTGCGCGGTACAAAACGGTTCTGGCTGATGGATGCATGGCTGTGGTCCACAGAAGTTTAACCACTTTATTAGAGAACTTGGGGCCTTTACGCACACTCTCTTGCCGAGATTTCCGGAATTCAATGGAGGAGAAGGAGGACCAGGCATCGAGTTGTGCGACTTGTTGGATGATTTGATGTTGAGTCCAATCTGTTGGTACCAGTGAAGGAGGGTTGAGAATGTGTGTCCACACGCAAGGCTTCAACTTGACCGTTTGATGTACTAAAATGTTTTCAAACAATGTTCGACATAATCGGGGGAAGGCAGTAAATTCATGGGCCACACGTAATCGCAGGCGTTGTTGAGTGGAATCATAGATCATAAACTTATCACCGGTAAACTTGGTGTGCCGATGAAACCAATGATCCTCTGGGAGACCAGTTAGCAACTTATGGAGCGGTAATTGTAACAACGTATTTAATGGGACCATCTCAAGTACATTGAGGCCAGCGTAATCAAAGTAGTCAAACAGCTCAAAGATGGAATGCCAAATCGATAAATCCCTGTTGAACAGTTTTGATTTACGGTATTGAGGGTCCAGAAAAGCCAGAAATGGGAATTCAGAAGAGAGAGGTAGTAATGAAAGATGGTGTATCATCAATGGAAATAGAAAGGAAGGACACTTTTGTGGATCAAAGATATAGTTTAACCATCGTTTTTGTAGGATGAGTTGTTGGATTTGTGGATCGAGCACAGCTAGACCTCCATAGTGGCGAGGGAGAAACAATATCTCCTTACGTAGTAGAGGGGCTTTCCTGTTCCATACAAACTGGTAAATCGCTTTCTTAACATTTTCTATAAACCGTTTGGTTGGTTTCAACAATCGAAGACTATACCAAATTTTTGATAGGATTAGGCTATTCACAATTGTGACCTTACCAAGGATGGATAGTTGCCTCTGACCATAAATGTGGCATTGCTGTCTAACGGACGATAACAACATTTCCTCTGTTTGAGCTCGTTGAGCAGGTGTGTAAGCAAAATAGAGCCCTAAATAGCGAAATGCATTACCGGAACCTTGGTGATGGTATACTTGGATGTTCATATTCAGGAATTGTGTCTGCCATGCTAGTGATAGACTTCCATTTAGGGAGAAGGCCTCCGATTTGTCTTCATTGAATTTCGCATTGGAAACTGCAGCATAACGTCGCATGTGATGTTTCAAACGAGTCAAGTCTGCACTGTCCCTCATCAAAATACAAACATCATCGGCGTATGCCAAACATTTCATTGGTGGGCTCACAATTGTAGATCTAGCAGGAGGAGGTGATAGCGCATCCTTCACCTGAAAGCCTTGATACTGGGGATCTTGTATGATTGATAGCAGGAAAGGTTCAAGGGCTATGTCAAATAGGAGTGGTGACAGTGGATCTCCTTGTCTGATTCCTCTTTCCTGATAAACGGCCTCCGTAAAATACCCATTGACGTTCACATACATGTTATTGCCAAAGAAGAGCTGTTTAATACTTGAGACAAAACGAGCAGGGAAACCAAAACGTAGCATTACTGCACACAAATAATCCGCATGCACCCGATCATAAGCCTTTTCTTGGTCGAGGAGAAGTCCTGCACCTGGGTGAGAATAGCACTTGGCTTGTTCCAAGACCATAGATAGAGCCATGCCATTATCACAGATAAAACGGTTTTGAAGGAATCCCGATTGATAAGGGTTGATTATCTTTCCAACTATAGGAGCCATTCTTTTCGTAATAATGCGAGTGAAGACTTTTCCATCACAGCCTAGAAGGCAGATTGGTCGCCAATTCTTTAATAAAGTCAATAAACCCTTCTTGGGAAGCAATCGGATCCGAAGATCGTGCCATGAGGCAGGAAATATCCCATCAAGGGCATCATTATACACCTTTAGGACCAAAACTTGGATACTACGATACCTGAAGAGGAGGGAAAGAAACGGATAATAATCAAAATAATAGTTCACAATACAGCTTAAACCTATGTGAGCTGGGTTTCAAAATCGATTTGTACAAATCGACCAGAAAATGATCAAAAAAACAAAATTGTTTAATGGCTCATGAACTACAAAGTAAGTTGACCTAGCATATTAATTGTTTTTTGTAGAGTTTTTGATTTTGCATCCATCTAAATAAAATTCAGGTAAATGTTTTACGTTAAATTTTGCATGAAATGCGATTGAAATTTTGGAGGTTTTTTGACGATACACATCACTTTTCATAAGCATATTTAAAATATAACTAATTGAGATGATGTGCGAAAACATTATCTATCGATCAAGCTATTGCAAAAAATTTTAGCTGCATTTTTCGTAGAGAAAACGAGATTTTTGTCTAAATTTTTTTCAGATTCAGAATTTGGGATGAGGGTATACAAGGGGAAAATGGAAGCTAGAAATGGGGATACTTTTTTGTACACATTTTTGAGCATATCTCAACGAAAAGCCAATATTTTGAAAAACCCTAAATTGGGTTTGAGAGAGCTTAACGAGCTTAATGACATGAATGCAAAAAAATATGCTGTTCAATTTAACGAATATTTTGAAATGTACTACAAAAATGTCAAAAAAATGAAAAAAAAAATAAAGGTGCTCAGAATCTTTTTATACTAATATATGTTATAGAGTGATTTAAAACGAGTATGTTTTATTATTAAAGAGTATTAGAGTATCTTAATTGTTTGTGGAAATATTCAGGCTTAAATTTATGATTTTGTAACAATGAAATAACGGCAAAAATCTGAAACATTAGCACTAAAAAAATTATATCAACTGCTAAAGATAGGATATTTTTGGAAACGCGTTTTAGGATTAAAGTGGAGCATTTCAGGTACATTGGCATATAATTTTTTCTTGATATTATTTAGTGAAAAAAAAAGTTGCGTAGGGATGAAAAGTCGGACCTAGTTTTTAAGGGAGAAGCTGTGAACTTTACCCATTTTTGAGTCTTTTGTGGGGTATAAAATAAATTAAGGAAGAGCTGGCATAATAATGCGGCCAAGTCATAGTTAGTATGTCTTATCTAAGATATTATACCCTGAAAAAATTTTAATATAAAGTTAGTTATAAAAAAAACTGGGACGCTTCGAGTTTAATGATTGACAACTTTGAGGCTCAACACTCAACTTTTCTTGAACTAGTAGTTTATCGAGCATTATGATTATTGCGATAGCTAACTATTCTTAAATATGATAAATGAAATGTTCATGTATTTCCAGTTTGTATGCTGTATGAGTAGACATGCGCTTCTTTAATAATACTACAGAATTATATATTACTGTCTATATTATTTAAAATTTATCATATATTATACATACGATTAATTCAAATCTGCATTTACTACGGCCAAAATATGCTTTCTATAAGCATAATGACCTGCACAGATGGGCGGAATAAAAGGTTTTGTGCAGATCAGGCAGCCCAGATGAGCAGAGCAATGAGATAAAGGTTTTTTAGCCAATTTACTAAAGTGGATCAATCATAATATAACTAATAACAAAGATAATTTGAATGGTTTAAAGCAGATGTGAGCTACTCTGATTCAACAGAATTGTCTTATTGACGATATACATTAATTTGAAATTTGGGGTTTGAAATAGTTCTGCCCATGTTTTTCTTTCGGGGACCAAATGGGAACAACGACAACAACCTGTTTAGCAACACTAAAAGTAATTATGCCTTTGTAAATTTCTGTTTGTAACACAAAAAATCGACTGATTCAGGATTATTTTTCTTTTTTCTTCCTCGCTCTTTCCTGGGCTCTTTTATTTATGTTTAAAACTACAACAAAAAGACCAATATTTTTTATGAATTGAAATCAAGTAGCAGGTACAAGTATATGATGTTTTTCCTATTGTTTATTTGGAAATGAATTATGAACTGCTAACGTTAGGGCGCGTTATAATATTTTTCTCGAACAAAAAAAGCATCCAAGACTTAGTCATTTTGTTCCATATTCTACGTTATAATCAATGCTTTTTTGGTCTAAAATCAATATCTGCCTGCAGAAAAAATTGGTGATTATAAAAGTATGTGTAATGTTGACTTGATTTGAATGAATGAATAAATAAACTCTGGTTAATCTATTTAGTTCTAAAAAATATTTATTTCCGCTTAATGGCCAACAGGCAATAAGAGGAAGACAAGACGGTGTCTTGTATACCACTACCAACTATCAAAGGTACATCATAATCATTACTTATTAGCTTGTTAATTGGTTTTACTAATAAATCAATTTTTATAGGTCAAAAGTGAAGGGGTATCCAGTTCAACACGTTTGAAACAATTCAATTATGCTAATTTACATGACTTATTATATCTTGCTATATTTGATTTTAATATTTAGTTTATACCGCTAATCTACTCGTTCGTCCATTAGAGTTAACTCACCATCCTTTATTATTAGCGTATCTATAATAATGGTCCATTGTTAGCTCATGGTGTGCAAAGTTATTAAAAAGGGTCGTCTAATCTCAAATCTATCTGATTCAACTACTCATGCTATACTAGCATTAAATTAGTTGTGTTGACTCGCAATAAATAAAGTAAGGCGTTTTATCAAGTAAAATGTTGGCGTTCAATGTATTTCAGTTAATAAATTGAACAGATAGAGATCTATGAATGTGTAAGACAGCTCAGATCTATATGAACACAAAAAAATGATCCAAATTGTGATGTTTCGTCTACCTGTACGAGATTTTTTTGTGGCGATACCTGGTGGCTCAAGTGTAATTTAAGCATTTAATTGACAAATGTACCCGAATCAAGATGAAGTTGGTTGATTGATATAACGGATAATAAATGGAATGTTACTATTTACTGAATAGGCAAATATAAATGTATAAAGCAAAGCTTATTTTTGAATAACAGTACTAATTATTCTTATTATCATCAATAGGCTCAAAAAGCATAGTTTAGTAAAGTCATTGCTACTAAATTGCATAATTTGATATGCAGAAAACTCTTGAAGCATTTATTCTTTTCTTTTTTTGGCAATGCAACAAATCATCGTTCAATATGAGGAGTGAATATTAATGAATTAGAGAAAATACAACTAATAAAAAACTAATATCCAATGTACATCGAGATCAAGATTGATAAAAGATGCATTCATTTTGTAGTAGAAATCACAACATTTTGATGCATAGAAATTGCAGGACCAGGGTGTTGTGTTTGCCTCAGGATTTTTAAAAGGGTTTAAAAGCAAACTTTATCAAACTCACTTATTAGAAGTTAAATACTCACCACCATATGCTATTAGTATCATCTTGTTTTTTATTTAATTGCTGTAGTGTTAAAAATCAAGCTTTTCATAGCTTATAACAATGCCAATGGGATGTTTCTAATGTTAGATTAACATTTATCATAAAACAGGCTGCTGATACGTTTGAGACTACTGTAAATGGAACCAGTCAATTTAATTTATGGGATTGTTGAATGCAAATACCGAGGATCCATTTGTAAGTACTTAAGCTGGTTCTGGTAAAGCATTGAATAAATTGGCTTGGGACATAGAGGAGGGTAAAAAGGCGGCAATAGATTCCAATGATGGCCATGTTGATGTTTATGTTTATGTTTATGTTTATGTTTATGTTTATGATATTGGAGAGGTAAGACTAAAACTCAATGTAGATCACCTCTAACGCAATAATTATAAAATAAGACTATATTATTATCAACTAAACTACCACACGAAATTAACATGTATAAAGATTTACAGTAATAAGCTTGAATCAAGTGGGTACAGCATCATAAATCCTTGAAAAAGTTCTCAAGTATTATAAAATCTCTTATTTTTAAGTCTTACAAGGCTTATAAGCGGAACATTAATTTAGAAAATTATTTTTGTTCAGATCATCAATTTTGACATTTTTTAAATTTTTTTTTCTGGTTTTGCAAATCTAGAGTTAATTATAATACCAATTATAAAAACAAAAAATATACACATGTACCAAATTTAGTGCTCTATTTGCTCAATAAAAAATAACAACCATTTTTATTGCAAAATATTACAGGAAAATCCTTTAACCAAAATTCCGTTTTTGGGCCAAAAGTACAAATTTTCATTAATTGACATTTAATATTAAGCTTTTATAAAATGTGTATTAGCTATAGCTACAATTTTCTCTCACAATGTAGTATATTTAAACGTTGATTTTGGTATCAGAATTTGATTTTTCTATTTTTTGATCAAAATCACGAGTGTTGGTAAGGGTAAAATGAGCCCCGAAAATGTTCGCTATAAAAACTGAATTTTCAGACCGTACATGGTTAAGCATAAGAAAAGTTAAAAAACGCTTTTTTATTTAAAACTTAGATATACCATATACCATAGTATAAGAGACTTAGCTGCTCAATCTTTCTCTGCTCAATTATGGCGTCGCTCTACGGGCTCCTGTTTGCAATTTTTTAATAAATGTATGATATGACAGACAGTTTTTCTAGTAGAAAAATGTATGTTTCTATGATAGCAGATATTGCCTATTTTGTTTAGTTTATGGGTTGATGCGCTGTAATTCTGCTTTTACATTGGCTGTAATGCTGCTTTTACATTGGCTGAAATGTGCAATTTAGTAGGGCTTTAATTGCGCTAAATAATGTAAAGCCTTGAAAATTCTTTTCTACGTGTGTTGTTTTTCTCTTTTTGTTTTCATATTCCAAGGATATATTCACCGTTTAATAAAGCATATCAGACTATCAGGCTGGTATTCTTTTCTTGTATTTGAAGACGCATGCTAAATTAAGGGACTAATGTTTTTAATATAGATAGCAGTCGATATTAGAGACTTATATTTTCATTTAACCGCGTTCTAAGATCAAATAGCATTATTTACTACTGTATTGTTCGACGCATTTTTTGACCACCAGATCAAATCAAAGCCAATGATATTTATACCTACTCAATAAAAAGCTAGAACTTGCTACAAACCCACGAAATGTTCCAGAAAAGTGATGAAATTTGAAACGTTATAGAAACAAAAAAAAAGAATAACTAATGTTTTGTCTAATAACCATAGTTTTGATCATAGCTACTGTATACTTGAAAGCAAGTCTTTCTACAGCTGACAATTGTAAATTAAAATAGTAAGTTTAAAGAAGGTTAATTTGCTTAAATTTTATGAGTGATAAAGTACCATCTATCATCTTATATTTGGTTTGCATGTAAGTTTAAGCATTAAGTGCTATTTAAGTTTATGCTGGAGCAAAAACCATTGTTACTGTAAACATTATAGCTATAAACATATTTACAAATGATGATAACTATAAATATATTGGCTCTTGCATGTATTGCACTAAATCAACAATGTATTGAATTGTATTGTCTATAATCTTTATGGATAAAAGCAAATGTAATTTAAAACCCCATTCCAGTAAAAAATGCAATGCAATTTTGAGAACGGCACGATAATCATGTACAAACCAATTTGTGCCCATATGATCAGTTCATTATACTCATGGTCAGATTTTATTATTATGCACAACAGATAGGAATAATGATATGTGATTTATCGAGATTTTGTAAATTAAAATCAACGTAAAAAGTACGGTTTATTAGAATGAATTAAATATGGGTTTATACAGTTATCGGGATCGTGTGATAAGCTCTAATGGAACCCTGTCCATTAGATGTGACAATAGAAACCATTATTAATGTGTACGGATATAATATGTTATGTTTCAGTGGTACTATTGGAACTATGAAATGAAACCTTTGCTTGATTCGCATGTTGAACATCATGGTTTGACAGATGTTCTAAATTGGTAATTCGGTAGTTCCTAATTCTGATAGATCACTATGCTTATGGGCAATTCTACTTTTTTCTTTATCTTTATTAAATGATTTAGTACATGTTTTAGCTTTAAGATTGACACAATATCCTTGCGTAACATCAAAGCGCTTTCGGATATACTATACTGTATATATACAGTATATGTTGCTTATACCATAAATAGTTTTCTTGAATATATAACAATCAACCAAATTTACGTAATTTTGCTTTTGTTAAAACTTCGTGGGTTTATAGAAAATACATCAATATATTTATATTTTGTGCAGTTATGCGTTTCTTTAATACTGTCAATGGTTTTACAAGTACTGAGTTGTGTTATTCAATTCTTTGTATCAGAACATAAAATAGGAAATAATAAATAAGATTGATAAAACATAATTTCAGCTCTGTAATTTTTATTATGCGATATGAAGAATCGAAGAACAAACAAATTAAATAAAAAATTATGGGTCGATATTATAAACAATAAAATGCTCGACGATAAAGGAAAAAGTAAATTGTAATATAATTAGTTTAATGGAGTAGATAGTAGATAGTTAGCCGTTCAAAAGAACGTTTCCAGCAACACCACGAGGAGGTCTATCTACATGTTGCCATTTGACTTCATAGCTTGTTTACCACCATACTATAAAGTGATACTGAAATCAAGCAAATGCTATGAAAACAGTACGACTCCGATTGCCAGAAAGGGCTATAGTTTCCAACCGGTTACCGTGAAAGAAGACTACAAGGCCCTAAAAGGGGGAGAGGTCGCAAGTCCACGAATGGAGAGCAACCAGGTTAAATTGACCCAGAATTACCGATTGTACAAATACAAACAACTGAGTATAGTAACCGAATTTACCGGAAAAGCATCAAAACAGATGCCATTCCAATAAAGGTGGTAAAAGTTATCGCTTTTTCTTAATCAAATCATTTTGATTCTTAAACCCGCATAGGGTGTATCAAAAATTAGATAACAAAAAAAATGCTTTAACTTCTGAAGAAAATAAAGTAACTGATATAATAATATCAAAGAAGCAAAACCAGAGAGACAAGACCAGATATACCAAATTGAGCTAAAAGAAATAAAGCATATGAGAAACCAGATATTTAAAAATAAAAGCAGATGTTGATAGTACCTTTTGAACTTTCAATAACTAATGCAATTTCTTCAGGGATTGGAACCAGAGAAGCATTGATTTATACCAGAAGTGCATAAATGTAAACCAAATGAGGATAAATTGAGACAAGACAAGGGTAAATTGAGTACTGATAAGTAGAAATTGACACCAGAAGAGCACGAATAATTGGAATCCGATGAACATACGTTTGGACCAGATGACCATAAATTAGAATCAAATAAGCGTAAATTAGAATCAAATAAGCGTAAATTAGAATCAAATAAGCGTAAATTAGAATCAAATAAGCATGAATCAATACCAAATAAACATGAATACAAACCTGAAGCGTATGAATTTAAACTAGAAGACCACAGGGATACGTCATTAGACCAGACAAGCAATGCATTAAGACCAAAAGAGCACGAATTAAAGCCATAACGTGCCACCAGCTTTAAACCTGCACAAATTTTAACTTTTTTTAAGAGCTATCAACTCACCCAAAACTAACGATACAATAAAAAAAATCCATAACAATCATTATTTAAACCTTTGTAAACAATTGTTATGGCTCGAATACTTAATTTTACTATAAAATCATTCTGTTGATAGCCCTTGAAAATAGACGGTATTTCAAAATTTAAGCTGTGTGCTCTTAGGTGAGGGTAACTTTTGAAACAAGGATACTCTGTGACACATAACCTCCTTACCTTAAACCCAGCTTACGTAAGCAATGCGTGAAATCAGCATTTTCGCTATCAACTTTCCGAAAAATAAAGATATAATAAATCAGAGCCATAACAATCATTATTTAAACCTTTATGAACAATTATTATGACTTTAATAGTTATTTTTATTATAAAATCATTTTACTGATACCCAAAGTACCAGTGCGAATGCAATTGGATCAAAATGTACTGTGGTGCTGCCAAGAGGGAAGCTCGTTTGCGATGTGACTATACATTCAAGTCTCTGGAGAAAAACATCCATTCTTTTCTGGATACCTCTGGTAACCTGACTCAAATCAGACATTATTTCAGAAGGTCGATGGACTACATCGAAGCTTATAGCAAATGTAGAGAAGTTGTCCAAGAAGTTAAGAAATTTGTCAAAAAAAATATTTATCTCACAGAAAATTTAGAATTCCTAAAGATTTGTTATAAAAATAAAATGTTTGTTTAAACTTATTATACTTCTCAATCTCTCAAATAACAAATGAGCTACATTATCTGCCATGAGATGCCTCCAAAAAAAATATATATATTGAAATGACGGAGTTCCAAAATAAATAAAAATTGAAACAAAATTAAAGTTTACACAGATTTAAAGCTGGTGGCACGTTATTAGCGTTAATGTGGACCAAATGAGCATACTGTAAGTTTAGATCAGAAGTGCACGAACTTAGAGTAGAGAAACACACCGTTAGACCAGGAAAGCGTAAGTGGACACCAGATTAATAAAAATGGAGAACAGACTAGCATGATTTGAGATTTGAACTGTATGCATTTAAATCAAATATGAAGGAATTGAGACCAGATGAGCATTATATGAGGCCAATGAAGTAGAAGTTTATACCTAAAGAACGTAAAATCAGACTAGTTGAAAATAAATTAAGATTAGATAAGTATATAAAGTAAACCAGGCAAAGTTAAAACTGAATTAAAACCAGATTACCATGAATTAAGGACAAATGTAAAGAAGTTGATATCAGATGAGCATGATTTGAGGCCATTCAAGCATTTACACCAGAATTGCAAGAATTGAGATCCGAGGAGCATGAAGTGAGGCCATAAGTGAATTCGTTTCGAGCAGATAATGATGGCTAGTTGAAACCACATGAGCATGAATCAAAACCAGATAAGAATTGAGACAAGATGAGCCTGAATTGAGACCAGTTGAAAACAAACTAAGAACAGAAACCAATGACGTTGGACCAGACAGATGTAAATAAATTGAAACAAGCTGAGCAACAATGGAGAGACCACGCAAGGATAAATAAAGATAAGATGTGAATCAATTACGATCAGAAGAGCAAGATTTGTTGTCACCAGATGAACATGTTTGCGACCAAATGTGAAAGACCTAAGGCAAGACATAAATGAATAGGGACCAGATACGCATAAACGGGCAGCCAAAGAGCACGAATTGGGATTCGAGGAGACCAGATAATCATAAATTAGAATCAAATATACATGAATTATTACCTAGTAGACATAAATACAAACCAGATGAACACAAATATAGATTAGAAGAGCACAAATTGAATCCAGATGAACACAAATTTAGAGCACAAGGGTACGTTGTTAAACCAGAAGAGCATAAATTGATACCAAAAGAGCATAAACTAAAACCAGATTAGCATTAATGTAGACTAAATAGATATGATGCATTCAGACCTGAAGTACACAAATTTAGAGCAGAAGAGTACGAACGTAAACTAGAAGAACACGACGCTAGACTAAACGAGCACAAATATAGACCAGATGGAAACAAATTATAACCAGATGAGGATAAATTGACACCAAATAAACTTCAATCGAGACCAGATGAGCATGAGTAGTTGAGACGGATGGGTAAACATATGTTGAGACCACACAACAATTTGAGACAATTTGAAAATAAAATTGGACGACCAGATGTAAATAAATTGAGACCAGCTAGCCATAAACTGAAGATAGACATGGATGAGTTAAGAGCAATTCTGGATCAACTTCAACCATATAAGCATGAATTAATACCAGGAGAGCATGATGCTTGATACCAGATGTAATGATATTAAGACCGAATGGGAATAGATGATTATCTTAAGAACAGGAATGGAGACCAGAATAATAGCATGAATTGATACCAGAAGTCCGTAAATGTAGAACAAACGTAAAGAAATAATTGACAATCGATGAGTATTATTTTACGCCACATAAGAGATAATACCAGAAAAACGTAAATTTAGACTAGTTAAAAATAAATTAAGAATAGATAAGCATATGAATCGATTATAGTTAAAAATAATGTAGGAACAGATTACCATGACTTAAGACCTGATGTAAAACAATTGAGACCAAATAAGCATGATTTGAGACCCAATGAGGATGAATTTGACCACATACCTAAGAATTAGACCAGATGAGCATTATTTAAGACAAGTAAAGTAAAAATGTATACCAGAACTGCATTAATTTAAACTAGATGAGCAAGACTTGAGACCAGACGAGCATGAAAGGAGACCAGGAGTGGATTTTGTTAAACCACATGAAGATTAGTTAAAACCAGATGAGCATCACTTGAGACCATATACATAAAAATTTATGCTCGAAGTACATAAATTTAGACTAGATGTGAGTACAAACTGAGACCAGAGAACTATACATTTATACCTGAAAAACATGAATCGAGACCCAATTCTGTGCATAAGAAACCCAATGCTTAGACAATGACCAAATGTTTCACGAAAGATACCATGTTCTGCTGAGATAAACCTAATGCTGTAAAGATATTTGATATTATTGTTGCAAAAAGAGACCCAATTTTAAAAAAAGAACTACATTACCTTGAAAAAATACCAGCTATTGTTGAAAAAAATCTGCTTTTGCAGAAAAAAAATCTCCATTTGCAGAAACAACACTACATGTTGTAGAGAAAACGCGACTAGTTCATAAAAACCAGATGTCGCAGACAGATATCAGATATTGCACAGATATCTCATAGCTACCAACTTTTGATTCAAATCATTTCAACTCACCGTGGCCAGGGGTGCGCCAAAAATTAGATATCAATAGCTGATAACCGCCAGATAAATAATCAAAAGAACTAAACGCAGATAGAATAAACCCAATGTCAGGATGAGCTAAAAGAAAGTTAAACAAGTAAAGCGACTTGTTTTTCTTTTACTCAAGCCTCGATACTAGGAAAGTTTATGATAAAAGCTTCGTTAAAATTTCGCGCGCCAGGCGTTACTTTAACGTTGAAACTCCCACCTAACCTTCATCAGCCACGTATGAAACTTTATCTTGCGAGATACTATAGTAGGTCTTAGCCAACAACGGATAAGGCACGTACATGATAGACTCGTGATTCCACCAAACCATATGGTTTTGCTTCATCAAATTTACCTGGTTTTTAAAAAAAACGATAAAACAGGGGGCCATTGTGTTTTTGAATAAACCCTAAAATTCGAATTCTATTGATGACGTCTTCAAAATTTCGTGTAATTTGATTGAAAATCTATTTATGAACCTGAAAAACGCTGTAAATACAATCATCCGTGGTACAGAAATCATTGTTTTAGAGAGCGGTATATAATAGCAGTTCTATTTCCGGGGAGAAATTAATGGCCTATAGAGACAAAGTATATCTACTTTAAAAATTTAACTGAATTTGACTCAATATTGGGCGGAAAGTTTTGAAAATGATCCAAGAATCATCTGAAACCATCCAAAATTCAAGTGACAACAAAGCCGTATCTTGGAGAATTTTGATCCAAGTAACTTTCAACCTTGCACGAGAGTCAGGTACGCATTATCTTCCACACAATAATGTTGAATGGCAACTTTTACAATATAACGTGTGCTGAGAAAATTATCACCGAAGTGCACCTATATTTTGCTGCACACTTTTATTGAAAACAATTTAAATATTGTGTCTATAAATGAAAGTTATTGGGGAAATATATCTTATTTTTATAAAGACAAAAATAATAAAGAGACTAGTAGTGATTCAACCATGAAGAACGTAGGGAGATATAAAAACTTGTATGTATTTAAACTATTTTGTATCAATTGTTTTAGATATTTTTTGAAATTTTCTATAAAATCAAATAATGGTTCAAAATTAAATTTTGAAGTTGAACTTAATGCACAGTAAGCCTATTGTAATGACCTGTAATTTTGGACTAACAATAAAGGTGGTGGATAATATATAATATGCTTACAGATATTATTTTTGCTTTATAAATTGGTGATCACTGGGTTGATGAAGGTTGGTGTTCTTATTTTTAAATTAGATATTTATTAGTTAATAAATAAAAGTAAACATAGTGTAACAAGACAACAGGACAGATAAATCTACAAGGGATCATGTAATGATTTCCTTGTAGTATTTATATAAAGAATGAGGCAAGGTTTTGTATGAGTAAAATTGAAATGCTTGTATCATTACACCTACGAATAACATACAATCTTAAAATCATTTGCTAAAAATTATTTTTGAATGATTAAGGCATGGCTGTTGAAAAGAAACTTGTTGCTACAAAAACGTAATTATAAAAAAGCGATGGGAAATACAATTATAACTCTTCTAAGTTTATTAAAGGTATAAAGTAAAGCAACGATTCATCTACTCGATGGATCGTTGTGGTATTTATATTAAATGTCTAATTCAAATTACTAATGCAGTAATTTGATCTTCTTGGTTTTAAAGCTGATGGGAAAAGGGATCAGCAATTACTAATTCAGGTTATACAATTATCTATAATTGTTGTTTGTGATTTTAAATTATAGTTAAGTTTCTATATTTATGATCTTGGTTCTCACACCAGATTCATGTTATTCATTACTAATTCAATTTGATGTGTGAAAGACTGCCAGTAGTTCACACCACTTGTTTTCCTCTGCTTAAAAAATTCAACGACTTTAAGGCTTCATATCTCTACAAAACATTAAGTTATAAAAACATTCTCTAATAATAGTAAAACTTAATTCTTTTAAATCGCTCTATAACACATACAGTATGATAGTATACGTGTTTCTTGAGCACTTTTATTTTCCTGACGGTTTTTTGGCATTTTTTTTACCTCTATGCTGTCGACCGCGTTAAGACTCTTTCAGACCCAATTTAGTGTTTTTCAAGGTCCATTGATTTTTCGTCGAGATATTTTTCTCGAAAATGTGTACAAAAAGATATCTTCGTTTCTAGCATCCATTTTCCATTGTATACCATTATATCAGACATCTTAGATTGATTTCATAAGCGGGGAAAAGCAAATGTTTCACTTTCGAAGCCTTTATGCTCGCTAAGAAATCGATATGAATAGAAATAACTCTTTTGTCAATATTCTGTAGGATATCAAGTATAGCCCTACATTTTATATTTCCTGATTATCTATTGATATGGGGGCACGCTCCAATTTTGAATATCACCATATAAAATTGTATAATCAGGTATGTACATGTAACTGAGCTTTAATCCAAAAAAGTGTTCAAATGGAAAAAAAATTCAAAAAAATCCAAAAAAAACCTTGTTTATTTAATTACTCACAAAAATGCATAGTAAGTTGAACTAGCGTATTAAATGTTTTAGGTTCAGTTTTTAATTCTAAATCGATCTGTGTAGGCTTTGAAAATATTTTTCTCATAAAATCTCTAATAAATTTAATGTCAAATTTTAACAGTTTTTGGTCAAAAAGTGCCCTTCATTCGAATGCAACCCTAAAATATTTTAGTTTCACATTATGCGCAACAAAATTATCCACAGAATGAGTATTTATACGTAGCTGTAACCCTATTGTTCGTGGGGATATTAATTTTTTTTAATCATTTTTTGTATCACGGAAAGTTTATCCTTGTATATCCTCGTCCAAAATGGATCATTTTTTTGTATCACCAAAAATCAACCATTCAATCTCAATTTTCTCGGCGAAAAATCAATATTTTTTGACGAGATAAAATGCGTTAGATAGACGTTAATGATTGCTATCCTATGGTTCTAGTTTTACATACCAACCCTCCCTTCATGGATTTTTATACCACAAAAAGGGCTCTCAAAAAATTTATAAAAAAATAAAAAAGTCTCCACATCGATCCAAAACCTAAATATCCTGGTAGAGAATGAAAAATAATGTAGACTTTACTTAATAATTATTATTGCAATATCTTAGTATTTTCTCGACTTATTTTCCGTTCAAATGCGGTTTCTCAATTTTAAGCTGGCCATTTCTGCATCATTCAAATTTACGAAACAATCGCTATAGTAATCATCTTGCTTCGCTTAATAAATTTTGTATCCAGGACAATGTTGAATGGATAGGTACTGTTTTTGAAGAAACATGTCTGCTAAAACTGATTACCAGTGCTGTATGCTACCCAAGTACCATACGTTATCACCTTCTACATTATCAGTACATCTTACAATGAATTTACTACGACATGTATTGAAGTGCATAGTCTGGATACCGGATATAAAAAACTGCTAGCGTACTAGGTTTATCCAGCAATTACCAAGAACGCTTGGACCTCAATCATGACACCATATTATCTCATCCCAGCGGTTAATCAATCAAGTAGCTATCAAATCAGCATCCAAACACATTTAGCGCAGCATTGAAACAAGGCAACTCATAAGCTCTGCAAGCACAGGTAAATCATTACTGATCCATTTCAATCCATAGATTACTATCAAACAGATCTAATGGTTCAATATTGTCGTAAATGAAATTTCAGGATCTCAATGTCAAATCAATATAAAAAAACGCCATACTTTTATATCTAAATAAACGGTATCTTGTTTTTATTATACAATTGAAGAACTGATGTATTGTTCATTTTATTTTAACTATTTTTTTAAATACTATTTATCAAGCATGAAGATAAAAGACAAATACAACTGATTTATCGAGACTTTGTAAATTAAAATTAACCTAAAAAGTAACATTTATGAGAATGAATTAAATGTGGCTTTATATAGTTATTAAGATTGTGTGAAAAGATCTAACGCACAGGAATCCATTAAATTAGCAATATAAATTATTATTAATGTGTATGGATATCATATGTTATGTTTCAGTGGCAGTATTGCTATAAATTATGTTTTATTATTAGTTTCTAGATGACAGAGACCGGCTACTGAACAATAGGGCTTGCTAGATATATCTATATTTAGAATATTGTAACTCTGATAGATCAACAATTCAATACGTTGGTGATGTACTGTAGAGCAATACACGCAAGGGACAATATATTTACGATTATTATCATTTGTAAATATGTTTATAATAGCTATAATGTTTACAGTAACAATGGTTTTTGCTTGAGCATAAACTTAAATAACACTTACTGTTTGAACTTATATGCAAGCCAAATCTAAGATTATAGATGTTACTTTATCACTCATAAAATTTAAACAAATTAACCTTCTTTAAACTTACTATTTTAATTTACGATTGTCAGCTGTAAAAAAAATTGTTTTGTATAATTACGATCAAAGCTATGGTTATTAGATAAGACATTAGATTTTTTTTGTTTCTATATCATTTAAAATTTTATCACTTCTCTGGGACATTTTGTAGGTTTGTAGCAAGTTCTAGCTTTTTATTGAGTAGGTATAAATATCATTGGCTTTGATTTGATCTGGTGGTCAAAAAATACGTCGAACAATACAGTAGTAAATAATGCTATTTGATCTTAGAACGCGGTTAAATGAAAATATAAGTCTCTAATATCGACTGCTATCTATATTAAAAACATTAGTCCCTTAATTTAGCATGCGTCTTCAAATACAAGAAAAGAATACCAGCCTGATAGTCTGATATGCTTTATTAAACGGTGAATATATCCTTGGAATATGAAAACAAAAAGAGAAAAACAACACACGTAGAAAAGAATTTTCAAGGCTTTACATTATTTAGCGCAATTAAAGCCCTACTAAATTGCACATTTCAGCCAATGTAAAAGCAGCATTACAGCCAATGTAAAAGCAGAATTACAGCGTATCAACCCATAAACTAAACAAAATAGGCAATATCTGCTATCATAGAAACATACATTTTTCTACTAGAAAAACTGTCTGTCATATCATACATTTATTAAAAAATTGCAAACAGGAGCCCGTAGAGCGACGCCATAATTGAGCAGAGAAAGATTGAGCAGCTAAGTCTCTTATACTATGGTATATGGTATATCTAAGTTTTAAATAAAAAAGCGTTTTTTAACTTTTCTTATGCTTAACCATGTACGGTCTGAAAATTCAGTTTTTATAGCGAACATTTTCGGGGCTCATTTTACCCTTACCAACACTCGTGATTTTGATCAAAAAATAGAAAAATTAAATTTTGACACCAAAATCAACGTTTAAATATACTATATTGTGAGAGAAAATTGTAGCTATAGCTAATACACATTTTATAAAAGCTTAATATTAAATGTCAATTAATGAAAATTTGTACTTTTGGCCCAAAAACGGAATTTTGGTTGAAGGATTTTCCTGTAATATTTTGCAATAAAAATGGTTGTTATTTTTTATTGAGCAAATAGAGCACTAAATTTGGTACATGTGTATATTTTTTGTTTTTATAATTGGTATTATAATTAACTCTAGATTTGCAAAACCAGAAAAAAAAATTTAAAAAATGTCAAAATTGATGATCTGGACAAAAATAATTTTCTAAATTAATGTTCCGCTTATAAGCCTTGTAAGTCTTAAAAATAAGAGATTTTATAATACTTGAGAACTTTTTCAAGAATTTACAATGCTATACCCATTTGATTCAAGCTTATTACTGTAAATCTTTATACATGTTAATTTCGTGTGGTAGTTTAGTTGATAATAATATAGTCTTACTTTATAATTATTGCGCTAGAGATGATCTACATTGAGTTTTAGTCTTACCTCTCCAATATTATAAACATAAACATAAACATCAACATGGCCATCATTGGAATCTATTGCCGCCTTTTTACCCTCCTCTCTGTCCCAAGCCAATTTATTCAATGCTTTACCAGAACCAGCTTAAGTACTTACAAATGGATCCTCGGTATTTGCATTCAACAATCCCATAAATTAAATTGACTGGTTCCATTTACAGTAGTCTCAAACGTATCAGCAGCCTGTTTTATGATAAATGTTAATCTAAAATTAGAAACATCCCATTGGCATTGTTATAAGCTATGAAAAGCTTGATTTTTAACACTACAGCAATTAAATAAAAAACAAGATGATACTAATAGCATATGGTGGTGAGTATTTAACTTCTAATAAGTGAGTTTGGTAAAGTATGCTTTTAAACCCTTTTAAAAATCCTGAGGCAAACACAACACCCTGGTCCTGCAATTTCTATGCATCAAAATGTTGTGATTTTTACTACACAATGAATGCATCTTTTATCAATCTTGATCTCGATGTACATTGGATATTAGTTTTTTATTAGTTGTATTTTCTCTAATTCATTAATATTCACTCCTCATATTGAACGATGATTTGTTGCATTGCCAAAAAAAGAAAAGAATAAATGCTTCAAGAGTTTTCTGCATATCAAATTATGCAATGTAGTAGCAATGACTTTACTAAACTATGCTTTTTGAGCCTATTGATGATAATAAGAATAATTAATACTGTTATTCAAAAATAAGCTTTGCTTTATACATTTATATTTGCCTATTCAGTAAATAGTAACATTCCATTTATTATCCGTTATATCAATCAACCAACTTCATCTTGATTCGGGTACATTTGTCAACTAAAAAATGCTTAAATTACACTTGAGCCACCAGGTATCGCCACAAAAAAATCTCGTACAGGTAGACGAAACATCACAATTTGGATCATTTTTTTGTGTTCATATAGATCTGAGCTGTCTTACACATTCATAGATCTCTATCTGTTCAATTTATTAACTGGAATACATTGAACGCCAACATTTTACTTGATAAAACGCCTTACTTTATTTATTGCGAGTCAACACAACTAATTTAATGCTAGTATAGCATGAGTAGTTGAATCAGATAGATTTGAAATTAGACGACCCTTTTTAATAACTTTGCACACCATGAGCTAACAATGGACCATTATTATAGATACGCTAATAATAAAGGATGGTGAGTTAACTCTAATGGACGAACGAGTAGATTAGCGGTATAAACTAAATATTAAAATCAAATATAACAAGATATAATAAGTCATGTAAATTAGCATAATTGAATTGTTTCAAACGTGTTGAACTGGATACCCCTTCACTTTTGACCTATAAAAATTGATTTATTAGTAAAACCAATTAACAAGCTAATAAGTAATTAGTATGATATACCTTTGATAGTTGGTAGTGGTATACAAGACACCGTCTTGTCTTCCTCTTATTGACTGTTGGCCATTAAACGGAAATAAATATTTTTTAGAACTAAATAGATTAACCAGAGTTTATTTATTTATTCATTCAAATCAAGTCAATGCTATACATACTTTTATAATCACCAATTTTTTCTGCAGGCAGATATTGATTTTAGACCATAAAAGCATTGATTATAACGTAGAATATGGAACAAAATGACTAAGTCTTGGATGCTTTTTTTGTTCGAAAAAAATATTATAACGCGCCCTAACATTAGCAGTTCATAATTCATTTCCAAATAAACAATAGGAAAAACATTATTTACTTGTACCTGCTACTTGATTTCAATTCATAAAAAATATTGGTCTTTTTGTTGTAGTTTTAAACATAAATAAAAGAGTCCAGGAAATAGTGAGGAAGAAAAAAGAAAAATAATCCTGAATCAGTCGATTTTGTGCGTTACAACAAACAGAAATTTACAAAGGTATAATTACTTTTAGTGTTGCCAAACAGGTTGTTGTCGTTGTTCACATTTGATTCCCGAAAGAAGAACATGGGCAGAACTATTTCAAACACAAAATTTCGAATTAATATATATCGTCAATAAGGCAATTCTGTTGAATCTGAGTAGCTCACACCTGCTTTAAACCATTCAAATCATCTTTGTTATTAGTTATATTATGATTGATCCACTTTAGTAAATTCGTAAATTGGCTAAAAAACCTTGATCTCATTGCTCTGCTCATCTGGGCTGCCTGATCTGCACAAAACCTTTTATTCCGCCCATCTGTGCAGGTCATTATGCTTATAGGAAGCATATTTTGGCCGTAGTAAATGCAGATTTGAATTAATCGTATGTATAATATATGATAAATTTTAAATAATATAGACAGTAATATATAATTCTGTAGTATTATTAAAGAAGCGCATGTCTACTCATACAGCATACAAACTGGAAATACATGAACATTTCATTTATCATATTTAAGAATAGTTAGCTATCGCAATAATCATAATGCTCGATAAACTACTAGTTCAAGAAAAGTTGAGTGTTGAGCCTCAAAGTTGTCAATCATTAAACTCGAAGCGTCCCAGTTTTTTTTATAACTAACTTTATATTAAAATTTTTTCAGGGTATAATATCTTAGATAAGACATACTAACTATGACTTGGCCGCATTATTATGCCAGCTCTTCCTTAATTTATTTTATACCCCACAAAAGACTCAAAAATGGGTAAAGTTCACAGCTTCTCCCTTAAAAACTAGGTCCGACTTTTCATCCCTACGCAACTTTTTTTTTCACTAAATAATATCAAGAAAAAATTATATGCCAATGTACCTGAAATGCTCCACTTTAATCCTAAAACGCGTTTCCAAAAATATCCTATCTTTAGCAGTTGATATAATTTTTTTAGTGCTAATGTTTCAGATTTTTGCCGTTATTTCATTGTTACAAAATCATAAATTTAAGCCTGAATATTTCCACAAACAATTAAGATACTCTAATACTCTTTAATAATAAAACATACTCGTTTTAAATCACTCTATAACATATATTAGTATAAAAAGATTCTGAGCACCTTTATTTTTTTTTTCATTTTTTTGACATTTTTGTAGTACATTTCAAAATATTCGTTAAATTGAACAGCATATTTTTTTGCATTCATGTCATTAAGCTCGTTAAGCTCTCTCAAACCCAATTTAGGGTTTTTCAAAATATTGGCTTTTCGTTGAGATATGCTCAAAAATGTGTACAAAAAAGTATCCCCATTTCTAGCTTCCATTTTCCCCTTGTATACCCTCATCCCAAATTCTGAATCTGAAAAAAATTTAGACAAAAATCTCGTTTTCTCTACGAAAAATGCAGCTAAAATTTTTTGCAATAGCTTGATCGATAGATAATGTTTTCGCACATCATCTCAATTAGTTATATTTTAAATATGCTTATGAAAAGTGATGTGTATCGTCAAAAAACCTCCAAAATTTCAATCGTATTTCATGCAAAATTTAACGTAAAACATTTACCTGAATTTTATTTAAATGGATGCAAAATCTAAAACTCTACAAAAAACAATTAATATGCTAGGTTAACTTACTCTGCAGTTCATGAGCCATTAAACAATTTTGTTTTTTTGATCATTTTCTGGTCGATTTGTACAAATCGATTTTGAAACCCAGCTCACATAGGTTTAAGCTGTATTATGAACTATTATTTTGTGTCGAAGTCCTCGGAAGTCCCGGAAGTCCCCTACACGATTAGAACCCAGTATGCTAATAAGCTCACTTATTTGAGAAACAACCGTAAATAAGTGCACTTATTTACGGATCAAGTCCCCAGGGAAAAAATAATAAATTTATGTCAATACAATCATGGCAAGATCGACTTTATTTTGTAAAATGTTATGCTTAGACTTCAATATGATATTATGATACTTGTTGTATTTACAGTAAACTGAATGATGTTTATTTATTGAATATATATGTATATATATAAAAATAATAATAAAATATAAAGAAATGCAAAGAAAGAATAGAAAAAGCTATTACAATGAGCCATCATTGACTCCAAAGATTTCAATTTTGTTATTCGCCAACCAATGCAACGAGTATCCTTTCTGTGATCTTCTTCGTTCTGCAATATTTACTGCAGTTTCTAAACTAATGTTCCTTTTCATGGCGTAATCCTCGATTGTCTTGATGATAAGTTTTCTTCTATTGAAGAACTTCTTTTCCTTCTCTGCTCGTCTCCATCTTGTTCCAAACTTTTCTTCCAAATCTTGTACCGCATATCCACCGCACAAACCATGTTTCCACTCTCTCCACAAGTCTTTGATGGACACAATTCCTCGACTCATTTGGTAATGTGGTACCTTTTCTGTAACTTCAAGAGAATTTGATGATGATGAGGATAATGTTGGTGGTGGTGGATTGGAATTTGACATCAAGTTTTGTTGTGGTTTTGTGGTTGCTGAGATGTGAGATTGGCCATTTTGTAAATCTGGTAAGTTCACGCTGAGGTTTATACTTGCTTGACCTGTAATTAGACGGGTCATATAATCATTAGTTGTTTCTTGAGTAGTGAGATGATCATTCAATTTTGAAGAAAAGTCATTATGCATTATGCGTATCTTTTCCTCTAAAATTGGAACACAACGTTGGAGCAAAATGTTTGCAGGGTCATTGTTATCTTTCATGATCACTGTCATGCGTCTTTGAAGAAGATTTATTAGTTTATACTATATAAAACACAAACAAGTGCTTACTCTTTATATTCTAAAAACATAGGATTAGAAAACAATTCATTTTGCCATAATGGATGATTGGGGAATTTCTCCATCATCACAATTGAATCTTGAATAATAATTTTTCTCAACATAAAAAACAGTTGAAAGCAAGCTTTTGCAGCCACGGTAACTTCCATAGGGTCACCATTATTCTTACCAACATTCTTAGCTAGTAATCGATCGTTCCATTCATCCAGTAGAGGAAAAATCAACTTGGTCAAATCTTCAGGAGGATCCAGTGAGGCCCTGGGAATGTAAAATTGTCCTTGCTGAATAGTAAAACCCGCCATTGCTCGCATTGCTTCCCTGGGCAAACCAGTAAGGTAAGCACCATTCATTGTTGTGTTATTCCAACGACCGAGACGACGAATTTGGTCTTCGTGAACACCAGCAAGATCAGCCATCCTCGCAGAAGAGCCACGGTTTATATGTGTTTTTGTTTTAGAGAAAATTTTTGCTCCATCTAATCCTCTTATAACGGCATCACGATGGCTGTTGTAGCTCCAGATTTTCTTTAAATCCTGGTTATCAGATTTAAAAAGCTTTATAAAATACCAATTATGAGAAGTAGTGAAGTCGGGAAACGGCTCATTCTCAACATGAAAACGCCAAAACAAATATAGGCCAAGAGACATTATAGGGCAAATTTCAACGCGAGTGTTACGGATGCAGCCACCAAGTTCCAAGCGGTTATTTTTGTTTGTTTTTCCCTGTCGCAACACCATCACCAGAGCAGGACATTCTATGTCAGGCCTGATACTCTCATTATCTAAATTAACTGTTTGAAAATCTGTCAATTCAGCATGCCTGATAGATTGTCCTCGTAGTAGAAAATAATGGGAGAAAAGAAATACGGCAGCATCTCTCAAGTTTTCTCCATGATTTCTTTGGCTATTCAAATAGAACTGTATGACATTTGCTACTTGATCTAATGAAGTATAACCATCGGCAAGTGTTCCTTCTCCACGATCTTCGCAATTAGATCTCTTGGTCTGGAATTCTCGTTCTTTAGCACTTTTCAATACGCTTGCAATTACTTTTCTTGGATTTTTATTACAATTTATTTTCTTTATAACTTGTGTCTTGTATAGATCTGTAATTGCTGCTATGTATTGTTCGACAGTTGAAAATTTGATTCTTTGAGCTGCTTTTGTTTTCGTTTTTCTGCGAGAGAAACGATTTAAAACCTGGGATAATAAGGGCGTACAAGACAGTTAGTATCAAAAGCTAAATTCATTAGCAATATTCTTTGCTTTCACCTCCTTGTGTAGAAAATAATTTAATTTTTCCCCAGAAACAATTCCTCTTTGCAATTTATCTTCATGTACAAAGGTTTTCTCTGCCCATGTAAGAAACTCTTTAGCTTTCGCTGAATATGCTTTTTTAGTGTTTATGGGCCTATTATCTTGAGCTTGTTCAGCAGTAATTTCAAGACTCCTTGCCATGTCATATATTACATTGGAACCATCATTTTGGTTGTTGTCAACCATATCAGTATTGACCGTATCAATATCATTAGTGACAATCATATTGATCATATCAATATCATTATCAATCAAGGTAGAAGATGAAGCGGACATTCTACTATCAATAGATGCAGTTGCAGTTTTCTTAGTCATTGTATAAGTGGATTATTCTTTTTCAAATGGTTTGTTTATTATTTATTTGTTAAAATTAAGAATATTCTCTTCGATGACAGCTCTCAGTAATATTTATTTGTGAAACATTTCATGCAGAAAGCTGATCATAAGACATTTATTGATTTGAAGTCCCTCATTAGGGTGGGACTTGAGTCCGGGACTCAGTATGCGAACTTGAAGATAAGTCCCTATTATTTGATTATCTCGACGAAAAATCAGCATTTTTCTATGAAACAAAAACTTTAAAGTAATTGTTAAATAGAAATTTATTTTGAATGTAATAAAAGCATTGTTTTATTATCAAAAATACATTAAATACGGTTAAAAAGGTTTAAAACTGCTGGAAACCGGCATTCTCAATTATCGAATGTATTGTAAACAGCGTACAAAAAGGTTTGTGATGCATTGTATGATATAAGCCATACGTAGATACATATCAAAGATGAAGGCCAGTTAGTACTATGCTCGAAAATAAATGTTAATTGCATTTAAATATCTTGTTTACACTGCCGATTGGCATATATCGTACGCATACACACTCACAATTTGTACCAGACCTTCATTGCTAACAATACAAAATGCCGCACAAGACATGCTTTTTATCATTACAAAAAAATTGTGTTACATATACATTTGCAGAAATGTCGTATAGAAATTATTAACGAGTATGTCAACAATTCTCCAAATATTTGCTTATTTTAAATGGAATCCATAATTTAGCATTCCAATTCTAGCTCCAAAAGCTTTTTTTTTTTTTGCCATGACAATGCAGTTTTCTAGTCAATATACTACTTATTAGACAATACCCCTCGTTCTCGTCATATCGATTCCGTAGAATTTCAACAAAGGGACACTATTTGATTGTATTAAATACCAACTAAACAATACTCTTGAAATTTAATGCTTTTCACTCTTCAAGTAGAACAAAAAACACATGCATATTCCTGACATATTGGAAAATAGTATTAGTGCAATAAAAATGACTTTTAAGAATACCAAATCCGAAAAATAATTCTTTAAAATATACAAGTTGGGTACATTTTTTTTTTGTCCTGAAACATTCGATTGTTTGAAAGCAGTTACTAATGTATATATTTTTGAAATCTTGATAATCGAACATGCTAAAACTGTCAAGAGTATTATAGAAATACTAATTTCTCAAGGGTTTATTTACAAGATCAAGAAAGTTGTTGATTAATTTCAATTTTAAAAAGAGAAGTGTACAACTGGGTTTCTACCAATTTACATTGATGATTGGCCATGATGTACTGTATTTCGTCAAAGAAAGGCCATGTTGTCCGTTCTTTGTGACGTAGACTATAATATGGAAAGTCCGGGGATGGCCCCACAGTCTTCAATTACCCTAAAAAAGGCACCATACTCACCAAAGATTTTGTATTTCTTAACTTTGTACAGTTTTTTTTATATTTCATAAAAGCAATGTTGTTCACTGTCTCTCGCATTGCACGCCCCGCTGCTACTCCCGTTAGGTACATAACGCAAACAAAAATTTTATATACACATTGTTTGACTTAGACAATACGTCAATTTTCTTTTTCTTTTTTTTTTTTTTAGCAAGGCTGTCCAAGCTCGTAATATGGCTACCTTGAAAGAAAGTAAATATATCGATAATCATCCAACAACCAACCTTTTTCACGAATAAACACCAATATTAATCGACTTTTTTTTTCTTTTCTTTTTTTTTTACATAGTTCAACAACGTTTGAAGTCTGTTCAAAACATTGAAAAGATTACCAAGTCTATGAAGATGATTGCCTCCACCAAGGTCAACAAGGCTCAACGTGGTATGGAAGCCGCTCGTATCTTTGGTCAAGCTTCTAACTGTAAAGTATTATAACATGAATGGGATAGATTTCATCAAATGATATGGGTGTGTGTGTGTGTGTGTGTGTGTTTTGTTGGGAGAATATGAAAGTGTAACTTGAGGGGGGGATGAGGGGTTTGGGAGAGAGGATAAAGAGATGAAAGAAAACATTTAGACATTTATTTGCGGGGAAAATTAATATAATTATTCTTTACTATTTAGCTCTCTTCACCAACGCCGAGACCAAGGCTGCTGATGATAACAAGATCCTTTTCGTTGCTTCTTCATCTGATCGTGGTCTCTGTGGTGGTATTCACTCCAGTGTTTCCAAGGCAACCCGTAGGGCTGTTGCTGATCACCCTACCTCCGAAGTTGTTGTTCTTGGTGATAAGCCCAAGGCTCAATTGACTCGTGTTATTCGTAATCAACTTGCTCTTACCTTTAACCAAATCGGTAAGGATGTTCCTACTTTCCAAGAGGCTGCTTCCATTGTTGATCTCATCAAGTCTTCCGAGATTGAGTTCGATACTGCCAACATTGTTTACAACAAGTTCATCTCTGTTGTTTCTTACGAAGCTGAGACCATCCCTATCTACTCTGAAGCTACCTTCAAGGCTTCTCCTAACTTTGCTGTTTATGAAATCGAGGATGATGTTCTTGCTAACCTTCAAGAATTCACTTTTGCTAATGGTCTCTACTGGGCCATGGCTGAAGGTCATGCCGCTGAGATGTGCGCCAAGCGTGCTGCTATGGAGAACGCTACTCAAAATGCTGGTGAGATGATCCAAAAGTTGACCATGACCTACAATCGTGGTCGTCAAGCCGTTATTACCAACGAATTGAGTAAGTCTTAGTGATGAAAGTGAATTATGCACATGTAATTTTAAACTGACATAAACCCTTTTTCTTTTCTTTTTAATAGTTGATATTATTACTGGTGCTTCCGCTCTTTAAGTTTAGTCATTTCAATGATAATAGTATCTTAATTTATGATGTTTGCTAGGATTAATTTTTTCTTACATCCGTCATTTTTTAAACAAAAAGAAGAGAATAGATAAATTCTTTGTAACAAAATATATAAATCCAATATTTAACCGTATATAACAATATATAGTTTCAACAATATATAGTTTCGGAGCTTCATAGAGAACCCTGCTTCTTTCTGACCAATTTTTGTTGTTGCATTTCCTTTTTATTTTTCTTTTTCATATACACACATTTAATTTATATTATTTTACAATGGATAATCAATGGACTATAAATATTCCGACTGAACCAACTTCAAGACTAGTTCTTGTAAAGAACATTTCATTAGAAACTCAAGAGGCTACTATCAAGGATTTCTTTTCCTTTTGTGGTATCATTACTGCTTTTGAGATAAAGAAAGATAGTGAAGATGAAAAGCATCAAGCTGCTTTAATTTTATTCGAGAAAGATGCAGCAGCAAAAACTGCTACATTATTAAGTCAAGGTAATGTCTAAAAGAAAAAGAAAAGGAAAAAATACATTTATGCATATGTTCAACAAAATTTCTAGCTGTGGTGGATGATAGTCCAATCGAAGTAGAGCCCTTTTTTAAACAGGTGCCAGTGGTCGAAGATACTACAACCCCAGTGGTAACAGATGCTCAGCAGCAGCAACAACAACAACAACCTCAGGAGAGTAAATCAGTTTCTCATGTGATGGCGGAACTTTTAGCATCAGGTTATGTTTTGACAGAATCCGTGGTCAATAAAGGTGCCGAATTTGATGAAAAACATGGCGTTTCTACTCGTGTCAATGGATATTTGACAAAGATGGGCGCTAGTTTAACTCAATTAAATCAAAAGTTCCATAGTTCAAGTAATTTAAAAGAAAAGAATGTGCCTGTTACTGCAACTCCTATTGATTCTACCAACACCACTGATACAACATCATCTGCTCCTACTCCTGCCCCTGCTCCTGCTCCTTCTAGAATGCAAAATTTAATGAAATCTAGAGCTAGTTTAAAGGTCCAAGGATTTGCATCTAGAGTAGCAGGTAAAGTTACAACTGTTCATGAGGAAGCAAAAAGAATTGCTGTAAGTAAATTATTTTACATGAAAGAGAATCATCTGATGAATTTTATTAATTTATCTACTGTAGGCCGAGAAGAAAAAAGATGCTCCTTCTCTCTCTGCCGTTACTGTCACACCTGTAAATGATGTTGTTGATCACAAGCCTGATCAACCACAACCACAACCACAACCACAACAACAACAGGCCATTAAGGAATCACCACGTTTGAAATAAACTTAATGGCTTTTTCGGCTCTTTTCCTAATACAAATTGTTTGTATGTGTATGTGAAATGGGGACCTAGACTTTTTATCATTCAACTTCATCATCATAAACATGAACATATATCACCTGTGTGTATTATTTAGCAATTTTATCGGCTCTTTCCCTTATTTTGTAATCATATGCCTGATGATTATATTGATCGGAATTACGATAACGTCACATTGTATATCAATATCAATGTATACACGTCCTTTAGTGGAAAAAAAAAAGAGTTAAATGCCTTTTGTTTATGTCATTTGATATGCGAAAAGAAAATCAATCGGCTCCCGGTCCTTTCCTTTGAAAAGGTCGCCTTATATAAAAAATTTGGGGGGGGGGGATGGAGAAGAGGAAGAAAGGGAAAATGGATCATTCGTTTTACTATTTAAATATTTGGTATAACCTTACCTAATTTGAGAAACAAACAGTGCATGTCCCCTTATTGTAAATGCGTAAATACATATGTGAATGCTAATGCACAATGCTGCAATAATAAGAATTATTCAAAACCCAGAAAAAATATACAAATTATGCATTAAATCTTTTCTTATTTTTTAAATGCGCTTTATATACAATATTATGATTAAAAAGGATCAAAGCTTATGTGTAACTAGAGCTAGTTGTACGAATATAATATCACGGAATGTTTTCGAATGTTTAAATGTTCAAATCGACGAATTGGAGACGTACAGTCATGATTTCAAACAAAATTATTTTGAAAAAAGAACTGCTCCAAACCTAACTTGAAACATTAAATGTCTTTTATATGATACATTTTGGCAGAGCCAAGTAAAAAGGATCGGCAGCAACTGATAAAACCAAAAAGTTTCGAATCAAATCATACGTTTCACGCTCATAAACTGAGATTTGACCATCAAACCATTTGTTTGATAGGCCATTTCGAGTACAAGTTTGGAATGTTTTCGGTTTTGAAACCATGCCAAATGATCATCCGTATTCAAAAGACATATCGTAAAGCATTTCTAGCCATTTTGCAGACACTTTTAGGATCAATGCAAAATCGACCTTTTTTTTCCAATTTTCCTTTACAATTATAGGTGGGCCTTGATGAAATCAATTAAAGAATATTTTCTTCATCAAAATAACATTTTTTACTAAGGTATATTATAATTCAAAATGCTTCCAAAACTTTGGTTCCCACTTTTAAATTTTTTAATTGTGCATTTATTATGTAAAATTTAGATATTTTTTAGAAGAACATGTTTTTAGTTTTTTCCCAATTTATTCTTCAAAAAATGGTTTATAAAAACATAAATTAAATGGTCAAATAAAGCAAACACTTCTCTATAAAAATAATTAAAGCATGTCTTTGATACAATTATTTTCAAAGAAGATATCAGCGAAAAATGCCAAAGATGGTTGAATTCGTCAGAAATAAACATTTTGGGCCACTTTAAATTTCATACTCCGCTCACCAATTTGTATTTGCAAAATGAATGATTTTGTCTGAACTAACCAACTATAGGGCTGTTTTAATTACTCTATTATCAAGTGAGAATCTGCTTGATGATAGAGAACTCGGAATATAAGGCATCAGAAGGTCTCTACCCTATACTACTGATATAAACATAAACAAAATATAACAATGAAATGCATTTTTGGGGGACGAAAAATGGTGGGAACTTGCATAAAATTTTCAGCCTTTCATCTTCTTACATGATGCCTTCGAAGTAGAAGAAAAATTCTTCTTTCATATGCTTTATGTTCTTGTGGAATCAGAATATGATACGCAAATAGTCAATCAATGAAAATATGTAATTGTTCCTGAAATTAATCATCACCCTGTCTTTCATTCACACATAAACCGGAAAAAATCTCGAGGTATTGAATACAATTTTTATCATATGAAAGGATTATACAACAAAACAGGGTGTTGCTGATCAATTCTAATAACGTGTTTTGCTTATAATTCGATTCTCCTTACTTTCTCTTGTTGTACAGTGTGATTGACTATTAGTACAATGTGCCAATCCAAAATAATTTATTTTCGGGTATGTGCATGGTACTTGATTCAAGCAGCACAATGTGTTCTCGGTAGTAAAAGGGTTTTTTTTTTTTGCCACATTAAATTAATCTAATTTTACCCCTGAATTCAAATCATTTTTTTAATTTCATGAGACATTTTAATTATTATTATTAGTTCTGAACAAATACGATAAATTGCATTATTAATATTCTATTTTGAAAAAAAAAAGAAAAAAGAAACTATAACGCATCAGCCGACAAAGGTTAAAAAAAGAAAAATAAGCTTTCTTATTTTAACAACTACGGGGTATTTAAGCCAACCAACAATTGATTACATATTAAACTTGATATAATCAAGTAAAATATTGTAATTGGATTATAGTCAGGTACAAGCGACGCAACATACAATTGCATATACATACAAATATAGAAAGAAACCAAAATTTCCGATAAACCAAAAGAAAAACACAAACATATGATTGATAATATTACATTTTAAACAGGTGCTTCTACTCTCTCCATTTTCTTTGGAATCGTATGTTGGCTTGTATTGTGTAGTTTGTGAGCGGTGTATAACAAAAAAAAATCATAATACCGGTGTCGTCCGATTATTCTAGTTTTTCATCCTGTGTGTTACAACAACAGGAAAAAGTTGTAAAAAAACATATTACATGTGCTTTAATTCTAAATTCAAATGAAAGCTGGTGATATTAGTGATCAAATGCCATCATTGTAATTATATAGAAATAACGAGATTTTTTGATTTTTTTTTTTTGGGGGGAGCAAGAGAGGCCGAGAAAGGTGATCAATGCTGCGATTTTTATCAGCCAATATACACTAAAAAGCAGCAGTTTAATATAAATTTGCTGCTGATTATTAAAAATTATCAACAATTGCATTTGTATATGTAGAACCTGTTTATTTTCTTGGGCTATAAAAAGGTACCTTTTTTATTTTGCATATTCTTTTCCTTCTTTCTCTTTCTCTCTCTCTCTCTCACCCTCGTGCCGCCTCTCTCTCTCTCTCTCTCTCTATCTTTCAGAGCTATCAGGAAAAAAATGTCCTATTCATATCAACAAAACAGCAACGATTGTAACAAATCAAACGAATTAAAAATCTTTACCTCACCTAATTCTGCTGCTACTACTTCTTGTAATCAAATGTTGAACCATTTTTATCCATCACCTCATTCGCCACCCAATGAGCAAGGTTTGTTAAAAGCATAAATGGACAAAAAAAAACCCCCCCATAATAACAATTTGGATTAGACATTTTACTAAATACACCAATGCTGCAGGAACAGCAACAAAATCACGAAGATTGGTTAATTCAAAATCAATTTAATTTTTGTGCCTACAGCAACAATAACAACAATAATTCTGAAGCATCCTATTCATCTGGTATTCGTACCCCTGATCTTAGTTTATCTGACAATTCACAATTATTTGGTTTTACATCATTTTTGAATCAAGCTTATTTCCCTACATCCACTACAAATCCACCTATGCAACAACAGCAAACAGATCAAATCCAACTTATTCCTTCCCTTTCTGTAAGAGAAAATAAAATTCGTGCACTGACACAAAAAAGAAAGAAAAACTTACTTTTAATTGTTATATTTTAGCACCAAGATCATATGATGTTGTTACAAAAAGGATATTCCGAGAATAACCATCATAATTCCAATCTGTTATTAACTACTCAGCCTCAATGCAAACAACAACAACAACAACAACAAAACTATGAACAAACAATTTTTAATATGCCAATTAATCATGATTATAATGATAGTCAAGTCATTATTGATTCAAATGTAAATGAAGATTCCGTATTGACTCGATTATCACGGGAGCAACTTATTGAACGTGTAGTACAATTAGAGATGGAAAGATCAAATAGATCTGCTACTACCACTAACAATGACTGTAGAGTTTTCTATGAACAAACAATAATAGGTAAATATAATGCAATTTTGCATTAAAAAAAAATTTTGTTTTACTAATATTTGAGAAATTTTAGACACCAAAAAGAACCCTTGCCATACACATGAAATTAAAATTGAACAAAATCAATCATCATTACATAATCAAACTGAAAACACTGAAATGTATTCTTGTTTATGGGTTAAATGTTCATCTCAAGCACCTTCTTTAGATAAATTAATGACTCATATATGTGAAAACCATATTGGTAGTGGAAAGGTAAATAAGAATAGATATACAAAATAATAGCTTACCTAACCCTATTTCAATAAACAGGCCACTTACTTTTGTGAATGGAAAGATTGTGCTAGAAACAAAAAACCATTTATGAAAAGACATAAAATGCACAATCACATGAGAACACATACAGGTGAACGACCTTTTGTATGTACCGTGATAGGTATGTATTTATTATTATCATATACGGAAACAAACAACTAATAAAATTTTAAACATTAGGCTGCAGCAAGACTTTTTCTAGACCTGATTCTCTTAGTACTCATATAAAAACTCATTCTGATATCCGACCTTATTTATGCTCTATGCCTGGTTGCGAAAAAGCTTACTTTCATTCAAGATCACTTAGAAAACATATTAAATCAACACATTTAAAGAAATCTTCTACTACTGCAACAGCCTCCACAACAACAACATCGGTTCGTCGGAACAATCCGTCTACTACTATTGTATCACAACAACAAAGAAGAAAATTGAACAATATGATGAAATCACCTGTTCATTTGGATTCACCACATTCATTACAACTTATACCCAATACAACATTTTATTAAATGTTTCTTATATTATTATGCCAAAAATCCCCCCCCCCTTTTCTACTATGCATTTCCCTTATGTTTCTTCTTCTTGACACACAAACACACGCTCTGTTTTCTTTTCTTCTTTCTTGTATACAACAACAACAACAACAAATTCATTTTTCAAATAAAGCATTCTTTTTGACTCTCTTTCTTTCTTTTAATACCAGCTTTTTCTCTATTTTAGATAATCATGGAAACTATTGTTTATGAAGCAGTTGATGAGTTGAATGGTACATTTTCTATTCAAAATACCAGTAAACCAGCTGTAATATGAACTCTTTTTTTATTTTGTTTTTTTATTTTATCGCGTAATTTAAACATTTATTCATAGGTAGATGAATTCAATAAAGAAATCAAATCATATGTAAAACGTGTAAAAGATACCACAGATTTAATCACAAAAGTAGTTGAATATCTATACGCGCAATTGAATAGCTCTAATCGTTGTTATTAGGTCCAGTCTGAAACGGATAATATTAATCAACTATTAGAATCATTAAAATCAAAAGATGATGAATTACAAGCTACATTTAACAAGATTGATCAACTTGAAGTAAGAATATTTGTTATGTTTAAAAAAGAAAGAGTTATTAATAATATATAATAGCTATTAGTAACTAAAGTAAAAGATACATATAATGCAGTAGCCGAGAATTTAGATATAGTAGAGAAAGCAGTAAATGCCAGTACACCATTTCGATTAGTATGTTGTATATATTATGATAATATCTTTCTTTATTTATTCATTATATTCTTTAGGGCAATCGTTACAAGTCAGATGTACCAATTCAACCTTATTTTCCACCACCTAATCAAGTTGATATATACGATACAAATGAACTATTTACATCGATTCATCTATAAATAATGATGATGATGAGGTATAATATACGTAACGAAATGTTGTTGTTGCTGTTGCTGTTGTTGTTGTTGTTGTTGTTGATGTTGTTGTTGTTGTTGATGGTGATGATGATGATAAAGTGATGGCATATGATAATTACTACCTCCACCAGGGGGGAGAGCAGTAGGAGGAAGAGGAGGAAAAGAGTGTGTTACTATTATCAAGAGATGATTAGTTTTTTTTTTTTATTTGTAAAAATAAACTCTTTTTTTTTTAAATACATTACATTCACTGATATGATGATGATACTCTGTTGATTCATGTTGTTGTGTAGTTGTTGTAGTTGATGATGAAGATGAAGTTGTTGTTGCAATAGCATTTGAAGTATTACTGTTGTTGTTGGGTTGACTATAACAACATGTTAATTGCCATTTATATGTATATATCACCTATTACTTACTAATCAATTGTATATTTAATACAATCTAAATATCTTCCATGAAGACCAGTAACATATAATGCATAAATACCTTTAGGGCCATCATGCAACTCATATTCAACCTATAAATTTTCATTTTTTTTTTTTTTTTTGTTATTTTTGATATTCACATTCATCATCTAGCGAAAAAAAAAAAGTTTACCTCTTCTCCCTATTTTTATATATACAACATAAAACACATAAACATTATATATAAACAAATAAACAAAACAACAGGCGTTCTACACACAAACCTTATTTAATGTAGCCAAATATCCCTTATTTAAACTTAAAATTGAAGTATGATGAACAAAGACTAGAAGAATTTGACGTTGCTATTATTATTATTATGATAGTCAATCAATTGTTATTGTTATTTTACCTTCTTCAATTCGATTATACTTGTTTTCAAGTAAAGGAGATGACGAAGATTGCTTTTTATATGGTTTCAATTCTGGTTGCTGTTCTTGTTGTTGTTGTTGTTGAGATTGATTAGGAATAATAAACCCATATCCTTTTGCTACATTAAAGAATTTTACTTTGCCAGTTCTTCTGCAATGTCTACGATAAAATACTGCAGGTGGAATTGGCTGAGGTGGATGAAATAAAGCTGTTGTAGGCGGTAAATGTTCATACTGCTGATACTGAAACATGATTATATCGCTGAAAAGAAAGATAGAGGAAGAAAGGAAAGAAAATGTAAATGTTTATTTACTGTATTTATATAAATTAAAGGCTTTATATTCTTGCTGTTAATTAACAATTGCATCTACCCAGACTTCTTTTTGGTCTTGAGTTTTGGTCAAAAATACGTATTCTTTTTTTACTGCAGTAAATTGTACAGAAAAACAGCATTGATTTGGTTTATCGTTTTGCGCAATTACACCTGAATCAAACAATCTACAAGGTAGCTCTTTTGGTAAACCTTGAATATAACTACAGCATACATCTCCACTGTAAACAAAGTGTTCTTCCTCTTTCAAATTTGAATAGAAATCAATCTTTCCATTCTTATTTAGTATACAGAATAATCCTGATTTAGTTAATATACATGTCTTTTTTTCAAATGTATGATAGCGGCTAACAGCGGATTTGACGTATAAAATATCATGAATCTATTATGTATACACATACACTGTTAATTAAATGTTTATATTAATAGATGTAGCTGCTTGCCTTTATCTCGCCACCAGTTGAACCATTGCGCATAATTTCCCCAAGTCTTGTGCTCCAATAATTTATCGGCTGATCCACGCTCTGAAAACAGAACTTGTTATCATCTAGATGCAACGTTTCTTCTGTTTCATCACAGGATATTTTTTTGATTTGAGATAAATCAATGACTTCCTTTAATACAGATGTATTATTCAAAGGAAATGTTTGGTTTCTCTTTTTGGGAAATATCAGTTTAAAGCAATTTCCTTGTTGTTGATCTGGTTCCTGTTTTGTTTCAAATAGATGCAAGAAACTATCCAATAATTGTGCATAAAATAATACAGATTTTCCTTTTATAATGCGTAACAAGTAGCCTTCCGATGGTGGTTTTGTTGCGTAAATTTCTTCTTTTTCTTGATAATAATGTAATTCCAATTCATGTGTCTAAATATATATCATGTAAACATTTAATAACTGGCTTGCTAAACATAAATGACATCATGTGCATTACCTTTTCAATGAGTCGTGCTTCTATTAAAAAAGCAGTAAAATCATCTTGATCGTCTACAAGGTCTAAATGAGGTCCAACAATCCAATCAGATTTATGTTTATATCTCCATCGCAATCCAGTTGTTCGTCGATTCCAGTGAGCTGGTCTATGACCATTTCGATGTAATAATACAAGCGCACTATCTCTCACCTTTTTCAAATCAATATTCTCTTCACCTAATTGCATTAATTTAGATATTGGCAATCTTATACAGACTGATAATTCAGGAATATTCAAATCAACTATGGTGGGCAAAGGCTTTTTTGATTGGCTAGGCAAACATGCATATAAAGATTGATACCATTGTTGTGATGTACTCACTGAATCTGTTTGGAAATAGAATTTCTGTCGAGTAGAAGTTAAAGACCATGAAAAATCATTAGGAGACATGAGGGATAGAGTATAAGTGTCATCCAAGATTTTTTTTTCAGCGGAATGACGACGTCTATGAAACAAATGATCTTTTTGAAACAATAAATTGTCCATGGAAGGATGAAGGTCAATGATAAATCGAGGTTTCTTGTAATACGGTAAATGATTATGAATGCAACTAGTAGTAAGTGTGCCGTGTAACAGCTGTTTTTTTATATATAAAAAGGTTAATATGCATTCAATTCTATTACTACTACTACTACTACTACTACAAAAAAAAAAGAGCCTTACATTCCGTTCTTGATGTATGCATAAATGATATAATTCCAAGTAACCTGATTGAGTAATTACAGCTTTGTATTTCTTCCATCTTAAACACCTTTTTCTAACCTCTTGTTGCGCAGATGTAACAGTAGCACAGAGCACAATGCCTTGCTGTAATAAATTCTGATCAAATGGATCTATTGCATGAAAGGGAATGTCAGATACTTTATTTGTATAAGCGGAAGATATGCGGGATATAAGAGAAGGTCTGCGGCTATTGTTTGTATGCAGGGTAGTACTGATTGACTTTTTTCGTTTTTCTTGTTCTGTTAGAGCATCGTAAAATACGGTATTATTGCTTGTATGACTTGAAATATCATTACTGAATGTAACTAGGCTGGGTCTTCGATTGTTATTATTGACGGCAAGTAGTACATTGGGTGAGCTACTGATCTGTCCTGGCTGATTTAGGATGGAATGTGGTGATAAAAGTAAAGGTTCTGATTGATTTTTGTTCTTTTGCTGTGTTAGGTTTAATGAAAATGGATGCTTCTTAGATAAATCACTATAGATTGGTAGATAAATTAATTCATTCTACTAGAAATATATTTAATGCAAAACATACTGTTTGTTACTGATTGTTACAGGTGGTTCAGTCTCTATGCTGATTTTATGATTAATATCCTGTTTATAATTTGGCAAGAATAAACCACTATCATCCTCTACTGAAAATGTAATGATTGTTGGTTGCTGATTATTCATAGTTTTTTTTTAAAAAAGACTAAAGAAAGAGAGAGAGAAAAGAGGGGATTCTATATCAAGAAGATTAAAAAGTTTCGATCTGATCCCCCTCTCTTGTATCACTCCCTTTTAAACAATAAATATTTAGTTTCTATCAAATCAAACTGAGTTAGACATTATATATAAATGGCAAAAAGGCTATTTTATGCGTATATTTTAATCATTTGATAGCATGTAATGAAACCTAACAGTGTGGCTCCTTGATTAAATTGATAATAAATTACACACATGTAATCATACATTAAAACAATATATTAATAGGCACTTTTTTATTTTTGTATACTGTACAAAGCACGCCATTGTATATAACTTATCATGCTCCTTTTTTAAAATTACAATTTTTATTTAGGACACTATACTATAAATAATCTCTATCTCTTTTTATTAGCACTAGGTCCATTGCCAAAAGAAGGGAACCCAACGTGGCGGAATTTTGTACCTGGAGTTGCACCATTGAGATCCGATTCTTCACTAATACTGTTGACTGGAGTATCGGGAGTATAATAGTTGAATTCTACACCAACTAGGGTTCGACAAAATTCATGAATCATGGATTTAATCAATTCATGTCTTCTAATTGTTGTGCTTTGAAATACAGCTGTAGGATTACCACTGGCATAAATCTTTAAATGCTGCTGTTCAACATAGGCAAGCAACTTATTCACTGCTGCTGCTCTTGATTCGTCATCATAATGTGCAGTTAATTCTCCACATTGTTTAACCATATCTTGAAAAGTGTCTGTATTTTGGAATCTCATATAACTTGACTCTAATAACGAATATACGGCTCTTTTGGCTGATTCAAAACAAGTTTTGGCATTCTTTTTTTCAAGTGATTGGGTTACTGTTCTACGAACTTTATCATCTAAATTAACTTCAAAATAACTATTCCTAGTCAAGTAAGTGTTGAAAATGTGTTGAGCTGTAGCAAGTTGTTGGCCCAATGATATATATGAGAATGATTCAAATTGTTCCAATTCAATGAAAAAAAACTGTTGAAAATATGTTAGATGTATTACAAGGCAATTAAAAAAAAAAAAAAAAAACTCACCAAGTTTTCGCTGCTATACTCGTTTAATAAATGATATAAAAAATAACATAATGGTGCCTTGGATTCCAATATAGCCTTTAATCCTTCTTTTCTAATTTCTTTAATACAGATATCATGTGGCGCATATTCTCCAAAGAAACGATCTAACTTTTTAGATGACCGAGTAGTCTTAATTTTATATAATGTGTGTACGTCGAAACTAGGTAGTACATGTGTGGAGCTTAATAAACTTGAAATGGAAGACGATCGAGTACGACGATTAGATGTGCTAACTGAATTACTACTTCCACCCGCGGTTGCTGAAAGACGGCTTCTTAAATCTTCACAGGAAGAAGTCCTTGCCTTTAATGTAGGAGTTTCGGATCGGATAGTCTCATCATCTTGAGAAGACAAGTCTTGAAAATAAGAATTTGTACTATCTGAGAGTAAAGGTGGTCCTCCTACTGCTGGAATGTTACTATTGATGCTAGCTACACTACCGCGTCTACTATTGCTAGCGCTATTTTCAATGGCTTCTTGAACATGCTCAGCTACAATAGAGGATCTTCTAGATTTTGAAATAGATCTTGGTGTTCGAGGAGACAATACATCATTCACAATATCAGCTTGTTGCGATGAACTAAGATTGAGATAAGATGGTCTACGATTTGGTCTTGTAGCTGATGTTGTTGAAGAGGTCGAGGAAGATGATGATGATGGCATTTTTTATATATAAAAATAGTGAGGAAAAAACGAAAGAAAAAAAAATTTACTAATTAAAAAATGATAGATATTTAAATGAAAGGTTATACAAATATCTCATCATATATAGGAGATTCATTTCTCTTTTATTACACTTTACAATAATCGAGGAACCAATCGTCCCTGTATATTTCATGACATCATATAATCAAGCTTCTTTTCTTTGAACACGATCTGCCAAAGCTTTAAGGTATGGATCCGCTTCCATAATCTCTCTTTCTAAAGTATACACATGCTTGGCTCCTGTCTTTTGTTTCCATGTAATTCCTTTAGGTGTTGATTTATATCCTAATTGTGATAACCACATGGTGTCTTCTTTAAATCTACCCCAAAATGAAACTGTTTCAATGCCAATAAACTTGTCCTTGATTAATTTAGGCTTTTTGCGATCCTTTTCTACATTCTTGACATCATCGTACACAATTAATTTAGTTACATAACCATTGGTATATAAATGCACAAAAATAGCTGGTGATACGGCTGAGAATCCAGCTACATTGTGTATTTGTCAGAAAATTCCCTGTAATCATATACCGCTCCTAAATCCCAAATTTACCTAATGCTACACTCATGGCAGGTGCTTGCCCTGTACTTAATAACGCTGGTACAGCAAAAATACCACAAATTCCGAAAAATGAAGCTGTCATTTTATATCTTCTCATTGTTTCTGCAAATGGTCCTTTTTTTTGTATATGCTGTATAAGTATTACATTAAATAAATAAATGTACAAGGCTATACATTACCTATATAGACCAAAGTCTTTTGTACATCTTTTGTATGTCCCTCAATTGGTTGACTGATCAATTTATTACTAGTAAATCTACCGGCTGCTTGTTTTGGAACAGTGGAATATTTAAGGGTTTGAATACAAAGCCTTGTGTTGATCATGGGTGCTGTTCTGGTTGTTAGTAAGAGCATGTTGAAAACGAATGACTGTTTTGCTACTAGGTAACTATTAGCTAGTTTGGTAATATAAGGATGAGTTCTGCAAGAATAAAAAAAAAAAGTTGAATGGAAGGGGAGGGGTGGCAAAGTTTGCCCTGGTGGGATCAACTCCGCATAGATGAGCCCCTTTTTCACAATAAATAAATAGTATGGGACGTTTAAGTAATTTATAGCAACCATTGGTAGATTTGCAGCTACCTCTGCTGTCATACATACTACTGCATATTAATTTAAAAAGGGAGCTTGAGATTTCTCGAGTGTTCGTAAAACCAAAAGAAGTTAAAAATCACTTAGTATCCCTACTCCCCATAAAATGTATGCAACGTGCAATGTTTGTTTCCCAATGTGAAATGATTTGGATGAATATTCTGGGCCATCCAAAATTTGCATAAAAATGGCGATGTGTCAGTAGCAATGGTTTTTTACATGATTTAGATGAATACGCTTAATCTGAGGAAAGTTTGCCCTAAAAAGTTAATTTCAAAATCGCTAATCTTCAAAATCGGTAGGTGCGGCCTTTTCTATATAGGTACAGTAACCTCATACCAAACAGCTTGAAGAATATTAACTCAATACTGCAAAATAAACATGAATTGATCGCAACATGTTACCTGCTTCTGAAATTATTTTATATTTGGCGAAAAGTTCAAAATAGATGGATTTTACTGCTTTTTTTTTTTTTCTTAAAAACGGGATCTCGCTTTTCATCCATGCTCAACTTTTTTTTATTAGATAACACCAAGAAAAAAGTATATGCCAATGTATCTAAGATGTTCAACTTTAATCCAGAAACTAGTATCCAGAAATATCCTATTTTTTACAGTTGGTATTAATTTTTCAATGCTAATGTTTCAGATTTTTACAGGTGTTTCGCTTTTAAAGCTTTGAACTTTGAGCCTTCATATCTCTATAAAAAATTAAGTTATTCAAACAATTTTTAATAATGAAACTTACTTGTTTTAAAACGCTCTATAACATATTTCAGTATGACAAAATTATGAACACTTTTATTTATTTTTTTCATTTTTTTGACATTTTTGCAGTATATTTCAAAATATTCGTTAAATTGAGGAACGCTTTTTTTACACTCATGTCATTAAGCATAGCAAGATTGAACGGCCAAGTCTCTTATACTATGGTATATCTAAGTTTTAAATAAAAAAGCTTTTTTTTTTTTTTACTTTTCTTATATTTAACCATGCACAATCTGAAAATTCAGTTTTTGTAGCTGACATTTTTGGGACTCATTTTATCCTTACCAACACTCGTGATTTTTATCAAAAAACAGAAAAATCAAATTTTGATACCAAAATCAACGTTTAAATATATTACATTGTGAGAGAAAACTGTAGCTATGACTATTACACATTTTATAAAAGCTTAATATTAAATGTTAAGTAATGAAACTTAGCATTTTTGGCCCAAAAACGATTTTTTGGTTAAAGGATTTTCATGTAATATTCTGTAATAAAAATGTTTATTATTTTTTATTGCGCAAATAGAGCGCTAAATTTTGTATATGTGTATATTTTCTGTTTTTATAATTGGTAGTATAATTAACTCTAGATTTGCAAAACCAGAAAAAAAAAATTAAAAAATGTCAAAATTGATGATCTGGACAAAAATAATTTTCTAAATTAATATTCCGCTTATAAGCCTTGTAAGTCTTAAAAATAAGAGATTTTATAATACTTGAGAACTTTTTCAAGGATTTACAATGCTGTACCCACTTGATTTGAGCTTCTTACGGTAAATCTTTATACATGTTAATATTGTGTGGTAGTTTAGTTGATAATAATATAGCCTTACTTTATAATCATTGCGCTAGAGATAATTTACATTGAGCTTTAATCTTACGCTTCCAATATCATAAACATAAACATGTCCATCATATCACTGAAACATATTGCCATCTTTTTATGCTCTTTATCCCAACAAGCCAATTTATTCAATACGTTACTAGAACCAACTTAAGTACTTACAAATGGTTCCTCGGTGTTTGCATTCGAATTCCATAAATTAAATTGACTGGTTCCATCTACAGTAGTATCTGTGGATTACATCCATTTAGATCTCCATTTCATCTGGTATCTAACTTGAATTACCGCTGGGATAAATCAGGAATCACTTTGATTTAACATGTCTGATTGATACAGCAAGTAATCTTATAACCGAGATGTGGATCCTAGCAAATTATAATTATTGACCTGAATCATAAATACACATTGTTCAATATGGCCTGATTTTATTCATGATGAAATCAGGACCTAAAGATATCGGGTATATTATGGAAATGGCATGTTCCTATTTGTTCTCATTGATTTATAATATAGATTAGAAATTGTGTATAAATAGAAGGACATCTTCCTTTCAAAGAAGAGTCAATTAAGTAGTTCTACTTGATAATAAAAGCCTAACGTTATCTAGTCGAATTCCTATTGTTTTTTTATACGTTTTTTCCGTGAATATCTCTACCTGTTCCACAGTATCATCAGCCCGCCTTATGATAAATGCCAATCTAAAGTCATAAACATGCCATTGTCATTGTTATGAGCTATAAAATGCTTGATTTTTAATAATACCGCAATTAAATAAAAGACAAGATTATACTAATAGCATATGGTGGGTATTTAACATCTAAGTAAGTTTGATGAAGTATGCTTTTAAACCCTTTTCAAAATCCTGAGGTAAACACAACATCTTGGTCCTGTAATTTCTATCCATGCATCAAAATGTTACGATTTTCACTATACAATGGATGCACCTTTTATCAATCTTGACCTCGACGTACATTGTTGGATATCAGTTTTTTACCAGTTTTATTTTCTCTGATTTATTAATATTCAGTCATATTAAACGATGATTTGTAGCATTGCCAAAAAAAGAATAAATGCTTCAAGGGTTTTTTGTACACTACGGCCGACCTGTGCTGCACAAGATGATTTCATTGTGCCCAGATGGGCTGCACACTATAGCCTGAGCTGTTGTACCCAGGTGCCCCCCTGAATATGGTTAAAAAGATAACAATATGCACATGGGCACAGCAAAAGAAATTGCACACGAGCACAACGCTAACCCTGTATTTGCAGAGTTATAGATTCTGTCCGTGTGCATAATAATAAAATTTGAACATGAGGATAATGAGCTGATCGTATGGGCACAAATTGGTTTGTACATGAGCATTGTGCCGTTCTCAAAATTTCATTGCATATTTACTGGAATAATTGGTTTTTAAAGTACATTTGCTTTTATTAATATAGATTATAGACAATAATACAATTCAATGCGTTGTTGATGTAGAGCAATAATACATGCAAGAACTAATATATTTACAATTATCATTATAGCTATAATGTTTACAACAACAATGGTTTTTGCTCGAGCATAAACTTAAATAATACTTACTGCCTAAATTTATATGCAAGCCAAATCTAAGATTTATCACTCATAAAATCTAAACAAATTAACCTTCTTTACACTTACTATTTTAGTTTACGATTGTCAGCTGTAAGAAATTTTGTTTTCAAGTATACAGTAGCTACGATCGAAACTATGGTTATTAAACAAAATATTAGATTATTCTTTTTTGTTTCTATCTCATTTGAAATTTTATCACTTTTCTGGAACATTTCGTGGGTTTGTAGCCAGTTCTAGCTTTCCATTGATTAGATATAAATATCATTGCCTTCGGTTTGATCTGGTAATCAAGAAGTACATCCAACAATACAGTAGTAAATAATGATATTTGATCTTAAAATGCTGTTAAATGAAAATATCAGTCTCCAATATAACGACTGCTACCTATATTAAAAATATTAGTCCCTTATATTAGAATGCGTATTCAGATAAAAGAAAAGAATAGCAGCTCGATAGTCTAATATGCCTTATCAAACGGTGAATAATATCCTTGGAATATGAAACAAAAAGAAAGAAACAACGCACGTAGAAAAGGATTTTCAAGGCTTTACATTATTTAGCGCATTTAAAACCCTGCTAAATTGCACAGTTTCAGTCAATGTAAAAGCAGCATTACAGCCCCTGAACTATAAACTAAGCAAAATAGGCAATATCTGTTACTATAATAGAAACATGCATTTTCTACTAGAAACGCCGTCTGTCATACCATACATACATTCATTAAAAATTGCAAAAGCGATCCCGTAGAGCCACGCTGTAATTGAGTATAGCAAGATTGAACGGCTAAGTCTCTTATACTATGGTACAGTATATCTAAGTTTTAAATAAAAAGGCGTTTCTTTCAACTTTTCCTATATTTAACCATGTACGATCTGAAAATTCAGTTTTTGTAGCGGACATTCTCGGGACTCATTTTACCCTTACCAACACTCATGATTTTGATCAAAAAACAGAAAAATCAAATTTTGATACCAAAATCAACGTTTAAATATACCACATTGTGAGAGAAAATTGTAGCCATGACTAATACGCATTTTATAAAGGTTTAATATTAAATGTCAAGTAATGAAAATTTGTACTTTTGCCCCAAAAACGGTTTTTTGGTTAAAGGATTTTCATTTAATACTTTACAATAAAAATATTTATTATTTTTCATTGAGCAAATAGAGGGCTAAATTCTCTATATGTACATATTTTTTGTTTTTATACTTAGTAGTATAATTAACTCTAGATTTGCAAAATCAGAAAAAAAAATTAAAAAATCACAAAATTGATGATCTGGACAAGAATAATTTTCTAAATTAATATTCCGCTTATAAGCCTTGTAAGTCTTAAAAATAAGAGATTTTATAATACTTTAGAACTTTTTCAAGAATTTACGATGCTGTACTCACTTATTCAAGCTTATCACTACAGTATATATCTTCATACATCTTAATAATTTATGGTAGTTTATTTGATGATAATATAGTATTACTTTATAACTCTTGCGCTAGAGGTGATTTACATTTCGTTTTAGTCTTACCTTTCCAACATCATCATAAACATAAACATGGTCATCACTGAAACCTATTGCCGCCTTTTTACCCTCCTCTTTGTCCCAAGCCAATTTATTTAATGCTTTACCAGAACAAACTTACTTTTGACCTATAAAAATTGATTTATTAATAAAATCAATTATTAATAACAAGCTAATAAGTAATAATTATGGTGTACGTTTGATAGTTGGTAGTGATAATATACAAGACAACATCTTCTTGTTTTCCTCTTCTTAGCTGTTGGCCACTAAATAGAAACAAATGCTTTTCAAAAACTAAATACACTAACATGAGTTTATTCATTCATTCAAATCAAGTCAATACTATATATGCTTTTATAATCACCAGTTTTTCTCCAGGTAGATATCGACTGTAGACCAAAAAAGCATTAATTATAACGTAGATAATGGAACAAAATGATTAAGTCCTGGACGCTTTTTTTGTTCCAGAAAGATATAATAACGTGCCCTAACATTAACAGCTAATGATTGATTTTCAAATAAACAATAATAGGAAAAACATGTAATTGTACCTGCTACTTGATTTCAGTTTATAAAAAAATGTTAGTATTTTTGTAGTTTTAAACATAAATAAAAGAGCTGAGGAAAAAGTAGGGAAGAAAAAAGATATTGTGTGTTACAAACAGGAGTTTACAAAGACATAAATACTTTTGATGTTACCAAACAAATTGTTGGCGTTGTTTCTGCAGTGGAATTACATACTAAAAACGCTTGATAAAAATAAAACAACCTAAATTCCAAGTGTCGCTCATAAGATATGATGCCACTTGAAATGTGAACAACAATAATAAACAAACGCTTCAATTGAACACAATAACAAACGCATGCTAAAAATATGAAATACCTTTTTGAACCAATACATGTCGTGTAGATGATAGCACCCTTGATTACGGCACAATCAATTACACAAATGACATATATATCAAAACAGGATTCTATCCAAATCAATAATAATAATAAACAAAGATATCAATTTAGTCAATTACTCATCTATATCGTAGTTGCACTATCAATATAAATAAGATTCAAGCATATAAAAACTACCCCTTAAAAATCAAGGTTACATAAAATAGATATAACAAAAATAAACAAAACAACCATTTCCCAAAAAATCAATATTGTGACACTTGACATACAATCCCTTATGGTCAATGCTCTACACAATTTACCCCTTAAATATCAAATCAATAACAATGTACTCAAAACTGGAAGATTACTAAATATACATCCATTCATCCATTCAAGTCTGATGGTATCCAAGTTCTCCAAATCACTATAAATACCCTCATACTTTTCGATTATTTTAACTCTTCAGAAATCTTTTGTAATAAAAACTTTAGCTGATTATAATTGTATTTCTACTGCTTTTATTTTTATATTTTTTTTATTTTAGTAAATAACTTCGTCATTTACTGCAGTTCCCATTTGGTCCCTGAAAGAAGAAGATGGGCAGAACTCTTTCAAACCTCAAATTTTAAATTGATATATCTCATCAATAAAGCAATTTTGTTGAATCAGAGTCAGCTCGCATCTGCTTCAAACCATTCAGATTATCTTCGTTATTAATTATATAATGATTGATATACTTTAGTAAATTGGCTAAAAAACCTTGATCTCATTGCTCTGCTTATCTGGGTTGCCTGATCTGCACAAAATTTTTTATTCTGCCCATCTATGCAGATCATTATGCCTATAGGAAGCATAGTTCGGCCGTAGTAATCTGTAATGTATCTGGTGAATAAGAAAAGATGATGCCTTAATTTTGGGGGTTGAGTTTTAAAATCAATTTTAGGTCAATTTTTGGTCAATGTTAACCCAGTGTACTTAAATTCTAAGATTAATTGTTTTGGTTTCAGACAGATATCAATGACTCACAATATTGGGCGAAAAACATCTGAAAAACACCTGAAATCATCCAAAACCTACTCGGCAACAAAAACCTTCTTATCCCGGCGAATTTTGATCCTATATAACACAACTTTCAACTTTACGTGAAGGTATATACGTACATATATTGTACATAATGATCTTAAAGGGAAACTTCCGCAATCTACAGTATGTCGAGTAGCGTTCAGAAATACACCTGTGCTTTCTATTGAATTATTTTACGGCTAATTTGTCGATACAAACTGTTCAAAGTTTGAATACAACAATGATACCAAATCTCGCCTTAAAAATAGAGAATTCCTACAATTTTTTCAAATATTTTACTGGTTTACATTCATTTTTAAGAAAATTGCATAGAGAAAACAAGCATTTTTTTTATAAATAACCTTTGCATTCAGTTATATTTTTTTCTTTCTTTTTGTGTTTACAGCGTAAGTATGTATTTTCTATGGCATGTAAACGGTTTTCTAAGTAGGTTTTGTTAATATTTAGATATTACTATGTTGAAATATAGCACCAATTTCAAACAATATGCTCCACATATTATGCAATCAAAGCAGTATTTCTGGAAACGTTTTCTCATACTTAATACAAATATAAATCATTTATTTTATCATTTAACGGCTTGTAATGCACAGTAAGTTATCAATAAATTTGAGATGTTATACTACTAACATTTAGTCCTAGAGTATTATATAATATTCTATTATTTCATTTTTTTTGAGAGTTAAAACATGATAATTAAAGATATGATGCGTGTTGGATATTGTCTATTAACTTTTTGACTACTTTGCTGGTGTAGTAGATAAAAATATGCTTATAGAAAGTAAGTGCTCATTTGTATACAATCCTAAAACAACATTGCGGATATGTAAAATCCATACTTTTTAGTCGGTTTTTGGGGCCCTTCATTTCCCATTTTGTAGCTTGTAAGTACATCATATTAAATTTAGTTATATTAGATAAAGACATACTAATATTGTTAAAACTCATAGGTTGCTTTATTATTTCATGAGGCTTATTTTTGCTTTTATTGATTCATTATCTATCTCTATGCTCTCAATGCTACACATCTATATCTATTTTATCAAGCATGACATCCCTTTTATTAATCGTCCACAGTGCAGTTTAATCAAGCAAAGAGTATTATTTTATTTTTCAATGTAATAAATAAATTTATATATTATATAAGAATTTGATCCTAATTTTTTTTATAAGTTTGAAAAAAACAAAAGCTTTAAACAATATTGATGCGTGCATTCATTTCAAAAACGTGCGTATTCCTCAAATATAATTTTGCGTGCAATTATTGCAATTGCTTGCATTTTTTTTGATTTGTTATTGCTTTTATTTTGCACGTATTTTGTTGTGAAAAGCTATGCATTAATTGCATGCGCAGGAAGTTTTTAAGGAAATAATTGCACAAATCTCCTACATAGTGTTTGCCCCAGCTAAAAATTTAATTTAATGGAGTAAGGATGTTACTATAGTGATTGTTTCATAAATTTGAATGATGCAGAAATGGCCAGCTTAAAATTGAGAAAACGCATTTGAAATGAAAATAAGTCGAGAAAATACTAAGGTATTGCAATGATGGGTATTAAGTAAAGTCTAGATTATTTTTCATTCTCTACCAGGATATTTTGTTTTTAGATCGCTGTAAAGACTTTTTTATTTTTTTATAAATTTTGTGAGAGCACTTTTTCTGTTATAGAGATTTATGAAGGGATGACAGGTATGCACAGCTAAACCCATAGGATAGTACTCATCAACGTCTATCTAACGAATTTTATCTGGTGACAAAATATTGATTTTTCGTCAAGAAAATTAAGATTGAATGATTGATTTTTGGTGATACAAAAAAGGATCCATTTTGGACGAGGATATACAAGGGTAAATTTTTGGTTTCACAAAAAAAAGATTAAAAAAATGTATATCCCCACGAAAAATAGGGCTACAGCTACGTATAAATACTCATTTTGTAGATAATTTTGTTGCGTATAATGTGAAAATAAAATATTTTAGGGTTGCATTTGAATGAAGGGTACTTTTGATCAAAAGCCGTTAAAATTTGACATTAAATTTACCAGAGGTTTTATGAGAAAAACATTTTCAAAACCTACACAGATCGATTCGGAATTAAAAATTGAACCCAAGATATTTAATACACTAGTTCAACTTACTATGCATTTTTGTGAGGAATTAAACATTCAAGGTTTTTTTTTAAATTTTTTTCCATTTGAACACTTTTTGGATTCAAGCTCAGGCATATATGCATGTCCGATTATACAATTTTATATAATGATATTCAAAATTGGAGCATGCCCCCATTTTAATAGAATAACCATAAAACAAAATGATTTGTTCAGTAAACTATTTCTATTTCATCCATCATGTTTAATTTTTTTAAGTTACTTTATTATGGGTTTGGTATTAACATTGTTGAATTGGTGCATAACAAAAAAGTGGTCAATGGCTTTTTGTACAATCTTGCAACATTTTATGATGGAATAAAATTCAAATAATCAGCTCTCAATTATTTTTCAATACACTAGTTTTACTGTTTTACTATTATTTTGACACTTATGTCCATCTAAATTTGTAGTTTGCTTGGATTAGTGTTCATAGAAATTGTACCTGTCACATGTCACTATGAAAAAAATGTCTTAATCCTCTTAATTGTGCCATATTAAAACGAAATTCAAAAAAATAAGCAATGAAAATTTTCTTACTTTCATTAATGTGGCACAATTAAGAGATTTGGTTTTCATAGTGTGTAATTGGTTTCAATAAATACGTGCGGCATACTATAAGCGCATTTTGGCGGTTATTATCTCAATACACAATAGGCCGTGAACGCTGCCATTAGAGATAATTACGTCAAAGATGTGCGTCTACTAGTGATCGCAATCGAGCAGTGCGAGCATAAGCGAGCGAGCGAGCCCTATGCTTGGGCTCGCTTGAATTATAATTTTTTCAGGAAATTACTTGCTTGGGCTCGCTTGATTAACTTTTTTTAAAAAATTTCTGCTTGGTGCTCGGTAAAAACATAGGAAGCTCGCTTGCATACCTGCTCGATATGCTCTAATTCAATGGAGGCTCGCTTACCTAAAAACTTGACTCGCTCGCTTGCTTGATTAAAAAGTTAATTCAAGCATGTTACACAAGTAAATACAGTTTATTCCAGTTATTTATAGTAATATTTATAATTTCAAATCTGTTGACATATTTTATTATGATGTATAGATAAAATTTATTGTCATTGAGGAGTGAAACATGATATAACATGTTGGTATTAAAAATAAGAGGAAATTGAGCTATATATAAATTAGAATAAAAAAATAAGAATGAATGGTTTCAAACCACCAAAAGTATTAATGATAGCAAAGTAAAAATATTCGAATATGCATTCAATAAAAGTACAAAAAGGTTGAAAGAGTAAAAAATATAAAGTAAGAGTGATGCATATTTGTAAAATATTATGCACAAACAAAGAAAAAAGAAAATCGCACATCAAAGTATATCCAGAAAAGTACCAAACAAAGAAACAATAAGACTGCATGAAACCAGAAAATATCAAGCAAAGAAACAATAAGGCGACATGAATCTAGAAAAGCATCCAGCAAAAAAAAACAAGGCGACATGAATCTAGAAAAACACCAAACAAAGAAACAGTAAAACAACATAAATCCAGAAAAGCACCAAGCAAAGAAACAATAAGGCTACATGAATCTAGAAAAGTGTCCAGCAAAAAAAAACAAGGCGACATGAAACCAGAAAAGTATCCAGCAAAGAAAAGACAAGGCGACATGAATCTAGAAAAACACCAAGCAAAGAAAAAACAAGGCGACATGAATCTAGAAAAACGCCAAGCAAAGAAAAAACAAAGCGACATAAATCTAGAAAAGCACCAAGCAAAGAAACAGTAAAATAGCATGAATCCAGAAAAGTACCAAGCAAAGAAATACCAAGATATTTGGGGAAGCAGGATAGAAAGGGAGAGAAAGATAAAGAGAGAGAGAGAGAGAGAGAGAGAGAGAGAGAAAGAGAGAGAAAAGACACCAATAGAAGAAACAACCAATATACAAAAGTGAGATTACCAGAGAAAGAAAAAATAATACAATGATTAAGAAAGAGAAATATATACACCAAAAAACGACACAATTAAATTGACTCGAGGTTGTCAATCTCATCAACCCAGTAGGACAAAAGCATCATGTTTTTTATATTTTCACTTGTCAAGCGATTCCTCTCATTGGTTATAAATCTTTTCGATCTGCTGAATACTCTTTCACAACTTGTTGAGGACGCTACTACACTCAAATAATCTGATGCCATATTTGCAAGATTGGAAGATCCAGTAACGCTTGCAGTTTTCCAGAACATCAACTCCCTTGAAATTGGATTAAGTCCATGCGACTCTTCCAGGCCCTTTTCCCACCAAAGGATGTCATCCTCAGAAGCTTGTTCTACTGATTGCGATTGCTGAAATACCTGATGTTGTTGCAGTTGAAGTGGTGCTGCTTTGATATACATATCTAGCTGATCCACAAAATTTTCAGTGTAATTCTGAGATTGTTCATGTACTATCTTTCGTCTTACATAGCGCACTTGCTGTTCGTAATCAAATTCTTCTTCGCTATCATCCTGCTCATCAAATTCATCAGGAACTGAAATATTGTACTGATTAGATGCTTCATTGGTGGCATTTGGATTGTACTTTTTCCAAGCATTTTTCACTGCTTCTTCCGCCTGTGTTTCGTAAGGTTCACCCCAATTTTCGGACTTCCAATAACTGAACCTGTATGATGGGTCCAGTGCTGTAGCAACTGGATAAATGTCACTTGTGCCTGTTTTTGAGTAGTAGTTTGTCAATTTCAAGTACGCAAAAAAGCATCCTTTCACCATGTTGTCATGAATACTTGTGGTGTTCATTCTTTTGATAGATTCTCCATACATTGATTTGAACTCATCAAAACTGATTTGCATTAAATCTTGAGCACCACTACGAGTACGACCAGAAGCAGAAGGTACACGACATGGATCGATGCCAGGAGTGGGGTTGAGAGAACAATGTTTAAATGACTTCCTTATCTTGCGCTCTAGCAATGTAAATAGTATGTTATATTTAAAAATAACCTCGTTGATTGTGGGATATCTAACATAAAAATTGTAAAGTCAATGTCTATTCACTTAACTAATTCAAAATATAAAAAAAAAACTTACTTTTGGCCAGACATCCAACGTGATACAATTTCAAATGGTTCTAAAACTTTCACAATTTCCTTCAAGTATGCTACATCTTGATCGTCTAAATAATATTTCCCAAGTTTTTCAGTAAAGCTACGGTGCATACATGTAGCATTAAATGCTTCGACTTGTTGAAGGCCCCTTTTGATCATGTAAAAGCTAGAGTTCCAACGTGTTTTATTATCGAGTATCATTCGCAACGCAGGGATGTCGACATATTTACATTCTAAAATGTATTGGCGAGTGATTGTTGATGAGGCCCTAAAAGGTTTGTATTTAATTTCAATATTCAAAGCACAAAATACATGTAAATATTACCTGATTCTAACAATTCCTGCTCTTAATCTGTTTAATGGATTACTATCTCTAGTTACATGACCAATGGCAGATTCAACATCTTCGTTATCTTCATGGTCTTCACGAGCTCTGAGTAAATATACAGACTCTTCATTGGTCGGTGCTTGGTTAGTAAAACCGGCATTTAACATTGCTGTAACTGCTAGATTCAAGGTGTGTGCAAAGCACCTTATCCAATGCTGATTAGGATCAAAACTTGGTATCAGAAGAGCCAGTTCTTCTGCCATTGCCTTCATATTTGATGCGGAATCCGAAGTGATTGTGAATAATTTTGATTGTATTTCATAATCAATAAGTAATTTATGCACAACTTCAGCAATGTTTTTACCTTTATTGTTAATATGGTAAAGAAAAAAAATTGTATCAGTTAATCACAATCTATCAAGATTTAAAATGACAACTTACCAGTATGTGTATTCATTAATACCTCAAACCCCAAAAGAACTTGCTTTGGTCTAAAATCTTTATCAATGAAGTGACAAACAACCCCCAAATAATCAGATGAGCCATTTGTTCCAGATGAGCTTGTCCAGACATCCATAGTTAAATTTACTTTTGTTTGTCTTTTCAAAACAGAAATGATCCTTGTTTTGTAATCAATGGCTTTTGATCGGATTTTAGAGGCAAGGGTATTAGCCGAGTAAACTTGTACAATGTTTGGTGATGCAGCTCTTCTAACTAAGTTTAATAAATGACGAAATTCATAGTTATTGACAAATGTATGGGGAAGAGAATTCTTCAAGATTAATTTTATCAGAGCATCATTGAACATTTCTTTTGTTACAGAATAAGATTCAGGTGTTGTATTATCTGATGATCCAACAACCAAATGACGATCAAGAGAGCCTACAGCTGCTGCTCTCGGTTTTCCATTTTGTTCCCAAAGATTAAGAGCTATGGATAGATATAAAGGTATATATTAGCCTTAGTAAATTACAAAACATCAAATATTAACAACTAACCTATTGAGCCATCCATATTATGCTTTCTTTTTGCATGTCGAAGAATTGACGTAGTAGCAGATCTTGAATATGATTCCTTACAGTTAACTCTATCCACGTTACAATGATATAAGTCACCAATCACTTTGGCATAGCCATACCTAAGGATCCAAGAAATTGATTGACCTCTACGAGAATTACCACCACCAAAAAAGGTATTATCAAGATATTCTCCTGGGATTGGGAAACTTACTTCACCACCTTGTTGATTTGATAAAGAAGCTTGAGATTGATTCAATAATGAGGCTGCAACATTTACTTGATTAGATGAGGAAGCTACAGCAGATGAATGGGATTGATCTGATGATGAAGGAAGAAGAGGATCAAGAGGTGGTGGTACTAAAGTACCAGCATTACCAATTGAAAAATCAACATTCTCAGTAAAGGTGGATTCTCCTGCAAAATCAAAAGGATTATGGTTGGACTGGCCAGGAGCATAGAGTATATCATCTAATACTGATGTTGCTTGGAAGGATTGATCATCAGAAGAGAATTGGAGACCAGACATCATGGTTCGAAAGCCTTGGTTTTGATCTTGGGATTCTTGATTTTGGGAGTTTTCATAGTTCATTTTCAGTAATATTAATAATATGGTTGAAAAATATAATAATGTGGAGATGATTAAGGCCTTTTTGACGCTGGGTATTTATATCAATTTACATATTTTAAAATGTAGTTGATGTTGATCTAACAAGGCTTGATGTTAATGCTATTTTTTGGCCTACCTATAAATGAAGTAGCTTGTCCACTTACTATATACGGTCAAGCTTGGAATTCATTCAAGCTACATGATTTTGCACAATACATTACATAATAAATAACGTTTTTTTGTTGGCATATACCAAATAAAAAAAATGGGTGTACACACTATTGAGTTTTCTACATCGTGTAGTATTTTTTTCTATATCGCATCCAAACGTTGCTCTATAAAAAAAATAATGATTTAGTGTGACCCACTAGTTGTTTGAGGAACTTCAATGTTATAATTTACATCAATTGAACAATTACTTACTAAAGTTTTTAGTAAATGGGTATTTAAATAAAAAGGCTCTCTTTTTCTTCTTCTTCGTCTTCTGGTGAACAGACTATAAAAGGATCATTGACCTCATTTCATATTTTAGCAAAGCATGATGATATCTAGCGTTTGATATAGCATACAAATTAGTGCCAAATTACGTGAGAAATTCAAAATCCGTTCAAAATGCTGTACTAATTCCAAATGTAATTGTATGAAATATTGCAATTAAATGCTCATTGCGAAGTATTTTCTATAATTTATATTAGCAAGGTGTTTGTGTAGTGCCCTACAAGCATTTCTAATTACCTTTATTACAGTGGTATGATACCTCATTTTACAAAGAGAAAGCTAGTGTTAATAAGCGGGATTTGAATCTAAAAGACTATAGGTTGTCAAATGTGTTAATTTAGATCATTTCTTTACCTTTCAGCCTTGAGTAGTGTTCTTCAAGAATACGAATTACCTTATTATTAAAGTAGTTGCATTTCTCTTGAGCTATTTTAAAGCATATTGAAAATAGTGGTCTGGTTTGCTGAAACATTTTGAGTTGCAATATTTTTCAAAAATAACGAGGAGGCAGGTCGCTCATAATATAATCCTTGATTACAATGAAGATAATGATGGCTATAATGAGAAAGATATTAACAATCGATTGTATGGTATAATAATGTAAGCAATCTTTGTGAGGGCATTACTTCAAGAGTTACCTACTTGTGATGTTGCAATAAAAGGCTTGAACTACTTTAACATAACTTTATAGTGATATTTTAACCTTTCTTATACAGTATATACATTGCATTGTATAATATAATATATCCGTCTATTCTTAAAGTATTAATTACATCTGGTTTTTTATGCAATGAGTCTCTAATTACTTTATGTCTGATATTCTTCCCAATGGGTAATTTGTTGAATTGTAATAAACCAGGTATTTACACTGAAACTGTAATATTTGATTGAGGTATACTAGCATATTTGAATTGTTGTAATAAAACTTTGCTTGAGGTGAATTAAAATTCTTTATCAGTATATGAAAGGAAACTTTAGATGTTGCCTTTCTTGAAATGTATGATTTTTTTTAATATTGGAAATGTTGTGATAGTGTGAACGTGTCTCGCTATTATTTAAATATTCAAATCAGTTGCTAAAAGTCTATAGACCTGTTGGCTGTTGCTGATTTCTAGGCTTTATTACATAGTAATTTTAACTCCAAATGGGAAACAATATGTTGTCAATAACAACCTAAAATAAATCCAATGCTTCAATTGACGTAAATGAAATCAATTAATTCGAGCAATGATCATTTGATGCTGCTGCTTATATTGAATGTTTAATCGTTGCTGTTACTATTTCTGTAGGTTTTGTTTTGTCGAAAGCTTTGATAAAATATTTTAGAATAATACGAATACGGTTAAACATGTTTAGTATCAGAAAATTGTATAGTGGTGTTATAGCTTGTGTTCATATACATATGGGGGGTTTTTTTTTTGAAAATTTGTTAATTTTCAAAGTTTATCTTTTATTTATATACAAAACGGAATTGAAAATATAATGCAATGCTTGAGCTCTGCTTGGACTTGCTTGGTTACTCATATGCTCGTGCTCGACTTGCTTGACTTTTTGCAAAATTGGACAATGCTTGACTTGTGCTTGGTTGCTTGGTTTCAAAATTGAAAATGCTCGATATGCATCTGCTCGATGAGCCATTGCTTGGGCTCGGGCTTGCTTGAGTAACTTTCAAATATTTTAAACTCGGCAAATGCTTGATGAAACTGCTTGCGCTCGCTTGGGCTCGGCCATTTTGCGAACGCTAGCGTCTACCGTAGTGATCGCAATCGAGCAGTGCGACCATAAGCAAGCGAGCGAGCCCTATGCTTTGGCTCGTTTAAATTGCGCTTTTTTCAGGGTAGTATTACTTGCTTTGGCTTGCTTGATTAATTTTTTTTAGTAATTTCCTGCTTGGCACTCGATGAAAACATTGAAAGCATGCTTGTATGCTTGCTTGAAATACTTCAAATTGGAATAGGCTTGCTTGCATGTAAATCTGCTTGCGCTCGCTTGGGCTCGGTCATTTTGCAAGTGCTAGTTTTGGTAAAACAGTAATGTGCGTAGATAGTAGAAAGTGATAATTATACAAGGAATGATATCCCAGATTAGTTAGCTCATTTTTACAATAAGGATTACAATTCAACTCAAAAAAGGTTCATTATTATCTTAAAAGTTACTATAATAACCTGTGAACGTAACACAGAATTTGGAATGAGGATATACACATTATTTTTTTCGAGCAAAACCGAAGATATTCTTTTGTACACATTTTTGAGGACATCTCCACGAAAAATCAATATTTTAAAAAAATTTAAATTGGGACCTAGAGAGCTCAACGAGGTTAATAATATGAATGTAAAAAAAATTCTGCACAATTTAACGAATATTTTGGAATTTATTACGAAAATGTCAAAAAAATGAAATAAAAAAAAAGACGCCCAGATTTTCAAACTCAGATATGTTAAAGAGAATTTTAAAACAAGTAAGTTTTATTATAAAAAAGGCTTTGGGTATCTTAATTTTTTGCAGAGATATTAAGGCTCAAAGTTTCAATTTTTCATATTTAAGCTGTAAAAACCAAAATTGGAAGAAAAAATTATCGGTTTTTCCGAATTTATTTGACAGATGCTATAGTGATAGTCTGTAGACAATTAATTGTTATTTGTAGCCCTTAAAAATCTGTATCCAATCAAACTGATTTCAGCAAGAGGTTTTTACTATTTTGTCATGAAAATCGCTCAAAATCGCGATTTTTGGATGGGGGTTGGGGTCGAAAAACAAGAGTACACCTTCAAATCTTCATTACTCCTTGAAAAATTAATTTTTTTGAAAAACCTAAAAACGAATCTATATATATTACTGCTCGCAATTATTTTTATGGAACTAACATTTTGTTTGATAACCTACTGGAAAATGATATTAATAATTTATACGTTTTTGGTGTGTTTTATGGGGTAAATCCTTTGAATTTTTATTTTATCTCTATTTGTATCTTACAAATAATATATCTATAATATAGACAAAAACCTTTTATTATAATTGCAAGTAATGTTTACTTAATAAAATCAATAGGTATGCTTGTTTTTCTGATATTCCTATAATTTTTTGAACGGCTATATCTCCGCAAAAAAAATAGCTAAAAATATATGAATAGCACCATAGTTATTGCAGCATTGACTTGTATTAGAATCCACTCTTATCTCAGCATAAGAAAAAATTTATGGGAAAAATGTTGAAAACCTCATTTTTAAGAAAAAAAATCCATTTTAACTTATGGAGTGTAACTGTTTAATATATGGAGTGTAACTGTTTAATTTATGGAGTGTAACCTTTTTGGCTGATGTCTCTCAACCCCGTATGGCATTGAATATTTACCCCTTCAAGTCAACCTAAAGTACTTCAAAATGCTTCAAATAATAATTTTTTAATACTACACAATTGGGGAATAAATTCTGCACAAAATTAAAGTTTTTTAACATATGGCAATTATTGTTAAAACCGTCATTTAAACTGTTTAATACAGTATATAAGATGTTTTAATCAATTAATTGTACAAACTTTTGGATATTTTTGGATACTTTTTTTTTAGATTGAAGTTGAGTATCTAAAGTACATTGGCATGTAATTTTTTCTTAGTGTTATTCAGCGAAAGGAAAAAATTGGGTAAGGATGAAAAGCAAGACCCAGTTTTTAAGGAAAAGCGATTTAAGAAAGGTGGTATAATAATACTAACTCAAATATATTGAGCATTATCTAAGGTACATACTATTGTAATGGGAGCTCATTTGAATATATATTCATCGAAAATGAGCCTGCTTACTGCCCTCTGGATATATAAATAGCAGGTAACCAACTTGTTTTTAAAGTTCACTGAATGTATAATAACCCATGAAAGCTAAAACTTGGAGCGTTTATTACCAAATGCGTATATTATGTTTATTAATATATCATATTTCAAGATTTTACATATAGATGCACTCAGATTTTGAATACAAATAAATCATAAGCATGAAATTCATCAAAACTAATGAAAGAAATCGACATTCTCCTAAGTTTCAGCACTCTTTCAGCAAGAAATACAGAGATGTTTAATTTGAATGTTTTGCATTATCAAACCTCATATTTATTTGCACATGTAAATTTATATTTACTATCGTTATTGCCAAATTGCCGCCAAAATATTGACGCATTTTCAAAAGAATTAGACAATGCCTATGATCCGCCGCACGGTTACTATTTACCCATATTTGGTCACTTTATTTGAACAATGATCTGGAGCAACATCCAATCATGACTCACTAGTCACAAACACTATTTTGTGCTTACTCTTGTGAACACTATCCATTTTTCCTCTTTCTTTCACAATAAATTTAGATGATATTTTCCAAAGTATTTAAAACAAATCCAGTTCAGACATTTGAGTTGACAGTTGCTTCCGGCACAGGAGATAATGTGGTCGCTTTCGGCCCCGCTTCTATCATAAATGGTATGTTTGTGCATTTCAAAATTTTTAAGTTGCAGATATCTATATAACTTTAACCCGCAAAATAAAAAGGAAGTGTAAAGCTGTTTTTAGATAAACCTATACGAGCTAAATCAATAAGAGTTGTTTTTTCATGTCAAGAATGGGATCAACAACAAGAACCAACAAAGTTACTATCAGTAGAAACTGATATTTGGAGTCAAAGTAAGCATATTTGTTTGTTTGATTTTTTTTTTACTGTTAAAACTCATTTTTGCATGATTTTTAGGCAATAATGAATTATTAGAAAGAGGCAACCATATTTATTTATTTGCTATACAGCTACCATCTACAGTTAATTATCCACCGACAATACGAGATCCTTATCTTGGACATCGAATTGAATACACATTACAAGGTCATTTGGACTTTACATTAGACAATAATACGCATAAACAAAAATCAACTGCCAATGTGCCTCTGACTTATTTACCTCTCGTGACATTTGATGACCGTATGAATCAATATGCAACACGCAACAAATCTATAAAGATTGAACAAGGTAGTGAATATGTAAACGTAACTGCAAATTTGGTCAACCCTTCATCTTGCCCAGGTAAATACATCTATATGAGGATATAAAATCTGTCATTGGTTAACATTTTCCGTTTATCCTTTTAGGTGATTTGTGTTCCATCAAATTGTATACCCACAATAAATCATCCTACAGTATTAATCAGGTGCATATTGTACTTTTATCTACAGCAACATCATTAAATGACAATAAGCATCCCGATCTACCAATATCATCAGGCCCTTCTTATCAACACAAGCAACGTCAGATCTTGAACGAATCATTTTACGTATCTATACCCAAACATACAAACGATATTACAACTATCTGTCCATTTAAAGTACCTTCTTTCTGTGTTCCTACTACGCAAAGTCATTTTGGAAAATACATAGATATCACTTACGAAATATTTATAATTATTCCTGCTATGGGTAATAATTGGGAGGGTTGCACAACTTCGCAGTTATTTTTGAATACACAAGCTATTCGACTTCCTTTATTCGTTACAACAGTACCTTATTGCTCTACACAGCCACCTAAATTACAAATCCCATTTGCTGATGAGAATAATTCAGATGTGCCCAATTTTATCATGAATGAATCTCCAATTCCAAGTCCAATTACTGAAGGTTGGGAACCAGGAAGCCCTGTTGATCCAGATGATGAACTATGCTTGCCACAATCTCATGAAGACGCTTCAGGACATTTGATGGTACCTCCTATTGTCTCTCCATCTACTTCTGTGAGAAGATCTGTGTCTCTTCATTCAACTACAAGTAGCGCTGCTTAAATTCCCCGGAAAAGGTTGCATTTTCAAATTCAAAATAATCCTATTGTTTCGGTTTTAAAGGATTTTTTGATTACTTTTCTCAAGAAATAAAAATTATTTAATACATTTACATATCTATTCAACATGTCAAGTTTATTTTTATATTTTTTGATTTTCAAGAAAGCGCTAAAAATTGATTAAATGACCGTGGTAGAGATTTTTGTGTGGATATCTAACCGAAAAAAGCAAAATGTTGGACGCTTGCATTTTAAATGAATGTAAAACGAGGGTGTGATAAGTCACCCCGCCTTTTTTTTTATGTGCAAATGTGTGTTTATTTCTTGTTTCAATCATGTTGAAGGCATTTCTACGTGCTCCTACAATTAAAAAGACATTTTCTAATCAATTTTATACCGTTATGAGTCAACGTTCATTCTCTGCAGCTTGCTGTATCATTGGCGATGAGATTCTTAATGGCAAAACTCGAGATTCAAATGCAAATTACCTAGGTAACATTTACAAGAAAAATTCTGAAAGATGACTAATAAGATTATTTAGCTAAATACTTGTTCGAATTGGGTGTTGATTTAAAAAGAATAGAAACTATTGCAGATGATTATGAAGCAATTGAAGAAACAATTAAAAGATTATCGAGTCAGCATGATCTCGTATTTACCAGTGGAGGTATTGGACCCACTCATGACGATATCACATATGCAGCACTTGCAAAAGCGTTTAATTTACCATTGAAATTGGATAAAGAGACATGTATACGTATGGAAAAAGTATCTAAATCTAAATTTCCTGATTGGAGCTTAACAGAAGAAAGAAAACGTATGGCTATTTTTCCTGAACCATCAGAAAAGTTGCGCAATAACAATGACTTGTGGGTTCCTGTTGTTGTAGTAAACAAAAATATACATGTTTTGCCTGGTATACCACGATTATTTGAATCACTCTTGGATTCATTAAAACCACATTTTAAAGCATTAATGGGGGAACACCAATCTTATCACCGAGTACAAATAGCAACCAAGTTACAAGAAGGTAAAATTGCACCATTTTTAACTAAATTACAAGAAATGTGCGCATCAAAGCAAATCAAAATCGGCAGCTATCCAAACTGGGGAGAAGGCAAAGATGGGGCCCGAGTTGTTGTCAGTGTAGTTGGTAAAAATGTACAAGATGTAAATACTGTTGGAGATGAAATTGTTCAAGGTATTGATGGTTGGATAACAAAAGGCAAATTATAAGATTAGAAAAATAGATGCGTTTATATGATTGGATAATACTTCCATCATGAAAGAATTGTGTTTTGAACATCAAAATCTAGTTTTTTCAATTTTTTTGTGGGCTAAACTGCTGCTGTCAATCATGAAGAAAATAAATAAATTTATTTTTTTATCTTTTCATCAACCACAACAAAAAAGAAGTTTCTCTTTTACAAATATAAAAATGTTTAGTTACAAAGAAGCTGTTGAAAAATTAAATTCTTTACAAAGCAATGCTGCTTTATTAGAAAAATTGCGTAAAGCAGGACCAACAATGAGCAAAAAAAGTTTACCTGAAATGAGAGATTATTTCAAGCGTATTGGTTATCAGCCAAAAGATTTCGATAAGCTTAATTTAATTCATGTCACTGGTACAAAAGGAAAGGGTTCAACAAGTGCTTTAACTCAATCTGTCCTTCATAACTATGATTCAAGCATAAAAACTGGTTTATTCACTTCCCCTCACTTGGTTGCTGTTCGCGAAAGAATTCGTATTAATGGCGTACCTATCAGCGAGGAATTGTTTGCAAAATATTCTCAAGATGTCTGGGAAAGATTAGAAGCAACTAAAGAAGAAGCAATCAAGGCAATGAATTTATCTGAACAAGACACGAAAGAAATATTGAGAAATACACGAGAACACCCTGATAAACCTATTTATTTCAGATATTTGACATTGGTGGCATTGCATGCATTTGTTCAAGAAAAGGTAAAGCTAACGTATAACCAAGATAGATAGCTGCATTATTAACCATTTAAAAAAGGTTGATTGTGCTATTTTAGAAGTTGGTATCGGTGGCGAATATGATTCCACCAATATTATCGAGAATCCTATTGTTTGCGGTATCACTGCTCTTGGTTTGGACCATGTCTCTATATTGGGGAATACAATTGATCAAATTGCTTGGCATAAATCTGGTATTATCAAGCCTAATGTACCTGTAGTTTCATTTGAACAGCCTCCTTTAGCTATGGAAGTAGTCGAAAGAAGAGCTCAAGAAAAGAATGCGCCATTAACTGTTCTTCATGCCAAGGATATTTCTAAATTAGAAGGTGTTGAGATTGGTAATTTATAACAAGTTTTTATTCGTGTTATCAACCTGTTTCTTATTCATACATTTATTAGGTTTGGCTGGTGTTCATCAAAAATACAATGCTTTGACAGCAATTGAATTATGTAAAATATGGTTAAAGAGAATTCGTGGTACAGAGTTGGATCAAGATGTGCCTGAAGGATTTAAAAAAGGATTAGAATTAGTAAAATGGCCAGGCAGAGGACAACAATTATCAATTAAAGATACAAAATATGCCACATCAAAGAATAACGCAACATGGTATTTGGATGGTGCTCATACAATTGAAAGTCTTCAAACTTGCGCTGAATGGTTCAAGAATACAATTACTAAATCCAATGAAAATGATGATCCTATTCGAGTTTTAGTCTTTAATTGTACACATGGTCGTGATAGTAGCCATCTTTTACAAGTAATTGCCAATATCCAACCTCAAGTTCAATTTGATCATGTTGTGTTCACTACAAACATTACTTTCAGAGAAGGTTATACCACAGATAATACCAACAAAACCGTTTCCATGGAAGAAGTTGTCTCGGTGCAACAAGCATTAGCCAAGAGCTGGAAAGAGCATGTACCTGATTTTTCCGATGATCATGTTCATGTTGTTGGCACTATTGAAGATGCTGTTGATTTTGCTGTTGATCTTTCCAAGAAATCAAGCGATAAGCACGTTCAAGTCTTGACTACCGGTAGTTTAATTATGGTGGGTAATACATTGACTGTATTGGGCATCGAGCCTCAATAAGATTTATGCGGTTATGTGTAATATTCAAGCGTTTGTTTTCAAACAAGCGGTGTGACATCACTTGTGTGTGTATCTTTCTTGTGTCTTTTTGATTAAAACGAGAGAAATTTATTTCTTTTCTTTTCTTTTTACTACATCTTATATCAATATATCTCATAAATAATAATAATAAAAAAAACAAAATGACTACATTACAACAAGAATTTAGTTTAGAAATGGTATTTATTACAAGTAATTTTGATGTTATAACGATGATATTGATATACTGCGGTTCTGAATAGACTTCTTTATCGAGAGACCAAGTGAAAGATGTACTTCGAGGTGATTTAAATGACCTTATTTCCAGTAACAATTGCTAATTTCTTTTCTCAGGCTTGTTACATTCCATCTTTTTTCATAGATTACTTATCAATGTGATACCTCGCGAACTTCGAGTTTTAAACACAACAGTAGTAATGTATACACACAATCCAAACAAGCATATCCATCGTGTATGCTTATTCTTTTCTAGTCCATTACAGATAGTTCAGATGTCGAAAACTTGATTGAAGAGAAAATAGCGGAGTTTCTGCATAATAGTAATAGCCCGACTCAAGTAAAGCAAGGAAAGGTAAAATTTAATGAATTGAAATCAATATGGTTAGTTTTTATTGATATGAAATAGTTGGCAGTTTTATTTTATGAAAAGAGATTAAAAAAGAATTGGTTCCAATTCTCTAAATCAGAGGAATTTGTCTGTTGGGAACAATGGGATATAACATTAAATCTGATTCAACCGCCTACATCAGAGCAAGGTATAACATAAAAATCCATATAATAACACACAGACTTTTTAATCATAAACAAACAAATAATAATAACAATACCAGAAAAATCGAAATTAATGAAATCTGTGGAAAATCAATTTATACAAAATTTAATGAAAATATTGAAGATTGTAAATGATTATAAAGAACACATACCCTCGATTACAACAACAGAAGGAAACCCATTTCCATATCAAATTGCAACACAAACACAAACGGAAAGTTGGAATTCAATGATAAAAAGAATATTGGTAACAGATGCACCTACAATAGAAAAATCAACTAGCAGCCCAATAATACAAAACACAACTTCTTCAACAACAACAAAAACCAATAGTCGACCTTCAAGTATAAGATCTGATAGAAGACTGTCTTGAATTTTTATTTTTTGTCTATTTTCAATAATAACATTTTTTTATTCTCTTATTGGATTTCAAACAAACCAAACAATGTATAAATAATAAGGTTTTCTCAATTATAAAAAATTGAAAAGTATATAATAATAAGTTTCTTTAAAAGTAAATGTTGATCAAAATTATTTGGCAATCTCAACACCACCGGTAGCACCCAAAACACGCTTAATGTCACCATAGATGGCGCTAGAAAAAAAAAAGAAAAAAATTAATATATATAGTATAAAATTACAAATATAAACTTACAATTGACCAGCAGTAAGAGTAGCAACCATGACAATACGGGGACCGAGACCCAAGAAGAGACCCTTAACACCGAGTTGACCGGCCATGGAAACGAGACGAGAGGTGAGAGATTCACCGGCAACACCCTTTTGCTTGTTAATCTTGGACAACAAGGTATCAGCAGGTTGAGAGACAATGGCAGCAACAGTACCGGCAACGATACCAGCACTGAGGTTGACAGTGGTCAAAGTAGAGGCAGCGAGTTGGTCCTTGGGGGTACCGATTTGCTTCAAGATCAATTCACTATTAAAATATTATATAATTAGACATTTGATAGACAAACAAAAAAAACCAATTCAAAAAAAAAAAACTTACGTGGTACGTTCAAAGACAACGAACTTGGCCATGGTATAAGGAACTTGCTTCAACAAGATGGGACCGAAACCAGAGTAGAAACCCTTGATGGCACCTTCTTCCTTCAAGATCTTGGAGAAACCACTGAGGAGACCAGTAGCGAAAGTAGGTTGAGAGACAAGACGAATACGAGTAGCTTCCAAAGGACAGAGAGCAACATCAGCAAAGAATTCAGCGATAGCAGAAGAACCGAGGTAGATGGCAGTACGGTTTTCGGAGGCCTTTTCAGCACCAATTAAATCGATGAAAGTCTTCTTCCAGAACTCATAACCACCAAACTTGAAAGCACCTTGTAAAAAGTAACCAGCGGCAGTAGGACCGAAACCGGTCAAAAGAGCACCAGCACCCTCAGCGGCAACGACTTGACGGAAACCAGCAATCATACCCTATTAACAAAAATGTGTATGAGTCAAATCAAATTTCTACTTTTTCCGTAATTTCCCATTATTGTGTATAAATGCACCGAATTAAATGTGACACACACAAACTCTCTTTAATTTGCCTCTCTTTTTTTTTGAAGAAGAAGAAAATCTTTACCTTGTTGTAAACCTCGGGAGACAATTGGATTCTAGTCTTGACGACATCAACGGGAGTCTATTTTACAATAAATGTTAATATTCGAATGCAAATCATTTATCAAAAATGAGAATAATGTAATTTACCCTATAAAATCAGATAATAATTAGCTACAATGTTATTTACAGAGATATATTAAAAAAAAAACTTACATAGCACCGTGAGTGACACCACAACAGACAGCACCGGCAATAGCGAAACGGGCATAAAGGTTAGCACCAGTAGGGGCAGCAACATCACCAGCAGGAGAAGGAACAATGAAGTTCTTCTTTAAGGAATCTTGAGAGGGGAACATTTTTTTTATGTTTTTCAAAAAAAAGTGGTAAGAGTGGGGTTAAAGAAAGAAGATTTAAACAACAGGGTCACCCCGTAAAGATATTGAATTCGGTCATTTAAATCAAATAGATGCTAGCAAAAAATAAAAACTAAAAAGGGGGAGGGGGGAGGAGAAAGAAGGGAAGGGGGTGACTTGTCCCGACTATACCCCTCCCCTTTCCCTTTCTTGACCTTGTTGGTTCATTTTCCATTGGTTTAGTGCGGTTTTTTATTTAGTCAGTTAGTCAGTCAGTCAGTTAGTCAAATTAAAAAAGCTCCATATCCGACTATATCTGTTTTGATTTTGTGTCGAAATTAATTCGATAGAGATAAAAAAGACATGACGCCATTGTATCCATTGGACCTATCATTGAAAGACCGTATCATTTTAAGGTACATAATCAATCATAATTGCACACTTCTTTGATCAATCTGATTTATCCAATCAAAACCTTAAATTTCTTCACGGTAAAGCAGCCCCTTTTTGTGGTGTATATTTCAAGATTTGATTCATATGTGTTTGTTTCACATATATCAAGAGCTTTTTTTGTTGTTGGTAGGACAATTCCGGAAAGATATGGATGCAGAAAACAAGGGGTAAACTGAACCATTTTTTTTTTTGTGATATTGGGATTCTAGTTTACAAAATTAACCTAGTTTCCGGGATTATGCATATAAATTTCGATTCAATTGATCTCCAGCAATATCTTGAAAAAATATATAACTTGGTTTTATTTATTTATATTTGCCTACCTATGATATTTAGAGTATATGCACACGTAAACAATATCCTCTTTTAGAGACTATGTATTACCTTTATCGGGAATGCTACAAAATTCTATGATTTTGTTGAGCTATATGATATTGGAGCATGTGTTTGAGTAATATACGGGTAGTTGCTTATCAGTATTTGCTCAAAAGAAGCGTTTAATTTATCGTTTTCTGCTTGCTTGTTGTCAGGAGTTTCAAGATATTTAATGCATTCTTAATGAATATTTGTCTCGTTTGTTGAATTTTCAACGGACTTTGGCAAAACAAAAAATAGATTACTTTACCTTAGAAGTTAAAAAATACTTAAGCGTTTTCTCTTTATTTTTTTTTTATTTTTATTTTATTTTATAAAAGACATGGGAATATCCTTTAACAAATACATGTAAACTGATTTTTTTGGTTTTTGTAAAACAAAAAAAATGCGGCGCTTTAAACATCCGTAGGCCGAGAATCCATTTATGATCATTTGACAGTTTCTTCGACAAAAAGGTCAACTTTGAGAGCCCCTAACTAATTCAATTTACATGATAAATTTACCATTAAAAATTAAAGTACTTTTCCTGCTTCTTGTCTCTCTAATGGTGTAAATTTTGTACTTGTGGCATATGTAGATAATGCACGCTCCGATTTTGAAAATCAATTTTCCTAAAAAGTCAAAAAAAAAGTTGTCAGTTTTGCCATGTCAGTTTTAAAAACTACAAAAACTTGTTGTAACCAATGCAAATTTGGTATTAAAAGATGCGTTGGAGTCCATTAAACTTTTTTATAGCTTTTTATACCATATAAAAGCTGTTTGATATGGTTTTTCTGTAGTTTGCTGCTATTTTCGTTGTTTTTACGCGTGTGACACACAAAAGTTTCAAGCGTGTGGCCACTATTTCCAATGTTCAAACACACTAATAATGCATAACCTGTTGATGATATATTGTATGGTTATAGTGTTTAATCAGTTTACCTAAGTTTGTAATAAGAGTATTAGTATTTTACTCAATCTTAAGTTACGGCAACTGCAAATATTTGCCTCGTGTAATGTTGCCCAGCCATTCCTTTGAGCAATTAAAGCTATCTTTTACTCACATCTTTAAATTGAAACTTAGTTCTATTGATTTAGTGCACTATAATCTTTTACTATGAATGAATTGGAGGGCATTTTGGTGCATATGTCTAAGCTTATACAGCGTGTAAAGGCTGTTTCAGCACTTGTGCCACCTGACATCAAACGCCTTTCAACCCAGATAATAACCTTTCAAAGCCATAACTTAATCGCGATTTGATAAATATCTAATTCTTGATGATTAAATCAATGCACACAGACAAACAGAAAACGTCTAATTTATGCTAATTGTCACTGTATGCCTCACTTTATATCAAAATTGCTCCAAAATCACTAATTTCATTGCTCATTTTCTCATGCTTTTAGGTCATTTGGGGAACGCAGATATGCTCAAAACGATTCCTCTCAATCCGCAGTTACTATCTGTTGCAATATCTCAATTTTTTTGGGTAAAAAAAAATCACATCCTCAACGGCCTCTCTATCCTTACCATCATAGGCAAATTTCGACGAAAATCACTTGATTGCAATTTTAACCGCAAAAATGGAACTTTCCACTAAGGCTTTCATAAGCTCAAAATGACCGAAATTTTGTAAGCCATTACATACAAACCTTATTCTGGTATATTTTATATACAAAATGTTGAGTTTTGGCAGAAAATCGATATTTTGGTTTTTTGAATATTGCGATAAATTTCTGGTGAGAAATACTTTTTTTAATTACACCATTGGATGCACAATTAATATCTGTATACTTTTTAATTAATAATTGTTGCCTGGTTTATATATAATTTCTCGAGTTATTTAAGGAAAAGATAAACTTTTTTTTAAATTTTGCAAAATATCGATCTTTTTTTCTGTAAATATGAACGTCGGTATTTGAAATATTTTTGCACTATGAATGAAAATTAAGCCTATCCATCATGCGTATTTTTATACAACGAGGTCAATTAACCTATTTTTATCAGTATTTTAACTCGAATAAATAAAATTAGAAACCTAAATTTAAATTCAGCCAATCAAAGCTCTTGAATTGCTTCATCTATTTCTAAATATGGAAGTCAACGAATGTCTAATACCAAAAATTAAGTGGATGAAACTGAATTTATTCAGTGTTTGACTGAGTAACGCTCATAAAAACCAGAAAAAACTTCAATAAAAAATAATAAACTCTGGAAGTATAACTCTATCATAAACCTGTCAAGCTTAATCTAATATTAATATGTGAATTTTTTCATTAAATAACTTAATATTTAACTCTGATTTGTACTTTCAGTTATAATACATTTTATTATGTATTATTCCCCCTGGGGAAAGCAAGTGTTTCACTTTTAAAGCCTTTATACTCGCTGAGAAATCAACATTAATAGAAATAACTTTTTTGGAAATATTCTGTAGAATCTCAAGTATAGCCTTGCATTTTTTATTTTCTGATTATCCATTGAAATAGGTGCACGCTCCGATTTTGAATCTGACCATATAAAATTATACATTATGCAGATATTTACACTTGACTGAGCTTAAATCCACATCTGCCAAATGCCTTTTATTTTCACTGTTTGTATTGACATCGTAGACACTATGAATCAAACTCATCTGAAAGGGGGAGAAAGCTTAAACTATTTTGATTGATAGCTCAGTACAGAGAAATCTTTGTTAGTTATTGCATATACATACATATAATTGATTATTAGTAAAGTCTTTAATCGACTATCCAATACAGCAATTTGCTAGACATTTCCATTGAACCTAATTTATCAATTCGATTGTTATCAATGCCAATTTAACATTTAATATAACAGGACTGCGCCTTTAAAGCTGCTTATTATGTACGAACACAATATTTGAGCCCTCTTCCTTTTCTTTATCTTGTTATAACATATACATTATTATTCAAAATGAGAAGAAAAAAAAGACAATTAGATGTTTATATTTCAGGCACAACCACCATAAACCCTCCAGCCTCATTTGAAGGTGATGGCCAAGGATGTCGTAATAGGAAGCGTTTAACATCCTATGACAAAGCAAACCACATGAGTGCTTTAGAAGCTCAATTCAAGATTAGACTTGCAAACTCAATCGAGCAATGTAAAGACCAGAAATATGATAAACTTTACGAGATTCTTCTGAAAGGTACAAGACTTCCCAAGGGTGTGGTAACTAATGCTGCAGCAAGTATCAATGTCGATGCTGCTTCTATTGAATCATTTTTGAGAAATGAGTGTAAGAAAACAAAGAAAAAGAGCGTAGAATACTGGACAGATTTTGTTCGAAAAAACTTCGTCATCACAAAGCACTCTATTTTGAACAATGAAGCAAGTACATCATCTACTGACAACAGAAGAGATGATGATGATGACGATAGTAATGATGATATGAATGAAGATGAAGATGCCGATGATGAAGATATCGGTGAATATGAAGACAGCACGCAGTACAGAGCCTGTTCTACTTCTCTTCGATCAGTGCTTCGATCAGACTTATCTCAACAAGCTCAATCATTGTTTACAAGTACTATCAACGACAACATGCAATCTGTCTCAGACTATATATCTGATTTTAGTAATCAAGTCTTCAAAATGATTCTCGTATTCAATGAATATAATTTTATCTTGGAAAATCATGCTGTGTCACTTGTCGCTCATGAGGGCAACAAGATATCTCAAGTCTTGCCTGAAGAGTACTTGGAAGAAGATGCTTCAGTTGCTAAACCCTTGGATCCTAACTGTTTAGAAGATGAAGATTTCAAGGCCAACTATGACAAACTGTTTCAAGACTCACATCTGGAACTCATTCATTCAACATCCTATGGCGCAAGGGGTGTCCAAGACTCGTCGTTGAAGACACATATTCTTCATAAAGCAATAGTAGATGTATTGGGTCGTGATGAAGTGAACCTCTACAAAGACTTATCTTCACACGTGACAAAGATGGCTCGCCAGTTATATTACATCAATTTTCATAAAATGTGGTCAGACAACATCATCGTGAACAAACTGCTGACAAGGCTCTTGCGATCCCTCTTAATCATACATCTTTGCCCTAATCAAGATAATGATTTCAAGGCTAACAAGGCGAAACATCAGAATAAAGGCAAAAAAGCAACGAGAAGGGTTACTAACTGCAGAATACCAGAGGAACGTATCTCTTTGTTACGTATGACCAGGAATGGAAGAAGAAGGCTGTTTGCTAATGAGGAAAAGAAACGAATCAAGTACTTACAAAAGGGAAAAGAGTTATCTGCAAGTTTGTGCCAGAGGAGATTAGACACATACAGACAAGCACTTGAAAGAGAGGTAAACATGCTTCAACTTTGAATATTACAAGAGCATTAAATAACATTTTGTGTTATTCATGTAGTGTGAAGAGAGGAATTCTGGTTGGAAAGAAAACCCGAAAAATAAGAGAGGACGAAAAGATGACAATGATGATGATGATGATGATATAGAGGATGCTTTAGTTAGAGATGATATCAATGCTGAAAAGACCAAGGATACTCCCAGAAGAAGGATTGGACAATTGTTACAAGTAACAAGATTAGCATTATTTCAAACACAAACGGTTACAAGACGCTATTTTGAAATGAAGCTCAAGAACCTTGACGACAAAGAATATGAGACAATCATAAAGATAGTGAATTTCGTAAAGCCTTATATACCAGATAAAGATAACTATCATCTCTTTCAATATCAGGTCCCTTTTGTCTTGATGGCAAATCAAGTGTTACGATCAATTGGATACGATGGTCAAGTTGTGAAATTAATGCCAATTATCAAACCGACTGCTCTCCACTCCTTCCTTGTTGATACAACAACGCTTTATGCGCTCTTTTGCTCAAAACAATGCAGACAAAGAATGTTTGTTTTGGATTTCAAAGGCAACCGTATCAAACAAGGTTCAGCTCTTGCTAATAAAGATGCTGTCTTTAGCGCATTTTTCAATATTGATCAACTAAAAAAGATATCGTCAAGCTACGGACTAGAGTTTGCAAATAGAATCCACATTCTTCCTGGACTGAAGACTATCAGAATATATGGCACAGTAGATTATATTCAACAACGTCAGAAAAAGCCAAAAGCAATCAATAAATCAATAGCCCAGGATGAGGATGACAGATTAAAGGCTTTGAATAATCGTAGATCTGATTTGGAGACGTTGTTTAAGGAACGAAGAAAAGAACTGGATCAGTTTATTTTGACAACCAAGAGTGTTCGTGCTTCGAAAAGAGATTGGAAAAACAAGGTAGCAGGTCGAAACAAGTACTATCGTGAAGTTGAAATGACAAAGTTGAAAAAGAGGGAATTAATGATTGGCATTCGTGATGTACGACAAGATCTTCAATCATTAAAACGACAAATATCCGAATATCGAAACCCCTCAACTTATTTAACATCGACTACATCACCGAACCCATTTATTATCAACAGCAAACCTTGTCATAAAAAGGTTGAAGAATGCATGCTTGATACTGACGTGAATTTAGATGATGTAGTATTCAGTGGAACTGACAATGGCATCATCAAGACTACTGAGACAGTTTATTTTGATATCAATCGATTTACATTCCATTTAGAGCTATACAATCGATTCCAAATCTTAGGTAATATGACACAATAGTCCTTAAGCACATGCAAGATAAAACTAATTTATACGCTTATCAATGTTAGAGGATGCCATGGATACAGACGACATGTACAATTTAGAATGCATGAAACTGCCTCTTTCTCTCACCATCGGTCCAAAGGAAATCAATCAAGGTAGTGGGTTGGCTTCATATACCAAATCAATTGTTCAAAAGAAAAAGTCGACAACAGAAGGACATGTGGTCTTGGACGAAGAAGAGAAGTTATCAAATCACAACTTACATCAATGCCAAACAGTTGAAGAGTTACAAGAAGTAATCTCTCATCACTTCAATGCTCGTGACAAATTGCGCTCGTTTTATTACAGCAATTCGCAGTGTAAACAGAAACGAAGATTGGAATTGAAGAAGAGAAGATTTTGCGACAAGTTGGCAGCAGATGAAAGAAAAACCTCTGGAGCTAAAAGGCCTGTTATGATGATTGGTGACCGTGGACACGGTATAGGCTCACGTATAAAGAAGCATCAGAGATTTGGCGGGCACTGGAAAGAGTCAAGACATGGTCTTTATACACCTACCCTTATCACGAATGAGTACAATAGCTCTCAGACATGTCTCTTCTGCTACTCCAAGCTTTCTCATCCTGTTGGTGTTATTGCTGGTAAAATCAAGACTGTCAATGGTTCGTTTATATGTCTCAATCAAAAATGCCCAAATGCATTTAAAGTGGTGTGTCGGGACCAGGTATCTGCGTTGGCTATTGGTTTGGCTGGTGTGGCCCAACTTCTTTTTGGTGTCACTTTTCCTTGTTTTGATGAAAAGTCAAATTATACAAATCGAATCAAGTTCAATGATTTAGCCCTTGATTTTCTGTACAGGAAACAACGAATGGGCTCGCCGCTTGATGGCGGCAATACTCTTTGAGGTAGATAATACATAGCTTATATAGAATGATGTACTAAATATTACTTACTCTTCAAACCCTTTTTTCAAATCAAATTATTTTTATTGGTAAGTAATCAATTTATACTCTTTTTATGCACTGGACTAATCAGACTCCCAATTGCTTCTTTTGGATACATAAGTTAATATACCGTTACAGTATTTTTGAGTGAGAGAAAACCACCAAAGTGATCTTGACCTTATAAAAGATGTGTTCCTCATGTTATAACTTCTATTATGGGACCAGTATTACCTGAAAATTCTTTAAAATGAGGCTGGGGTATATCATCTATAATAAATAATAAAAATGGTTTGCAGATTTATTGATTCTCAAGGCAGCACTGATGATGAGATAATGATAACTACCAAAATTTTAAATCTTCTTTTGTTCTAAGGCTAAAATAATCTACAAGGTTTCAAGGAACAGGCTAATTTTGTGAAAAGGTAAATCGAGATCGAATCTCGGAGTCGAGCAATTCTTTATGTATTTTGGTACATTTTATAAAGTTTGGTACCAATTGGCGTTTAATATAATTTAATCAGATACCTCTAATGAAGCTTAGACTTTTCCTTTGATGCGATATATTTTGTCATATTATACAAAACACACGTATTTTTGTGGCTCAACGTGATACATGCATATATTTTCTATCTATAAATCAAAAATCTTTCTTATTGCATTCTGAAGAATTATAATAATAAAGTTTGATCTAGACTACTGTATCACAATAATCAACAACATTAACGTATATATCAAATACAATTTATATTTTTTTTTTTTTTTTTTTTTTGGTTTTTTATTACAAAAGAAAAATAAGGCACAGCCAGACAAATATGAATATTAAAAAAGGGGGAGTAGGTAAATGAACATTTGTGTGTATATACAAAAAAAAAAAAGAAGAAGAAAAAAAGGGTAAAATTGAATAGAATAATTATTACAATGAGCAAAACAAGAGATATAAGGGCGATCTTAGCCAAAGGTAGATACAATATGGGCTAACTGAAGTAAACCACCAGAAGAAGGTGATTTTGTACTATTATTACTGCCATTATTATTGTCTTTGTCTTCATCCATAGGGTCCTCTTTTTGATGGTCATCAGACGATGATTTGTAATTCCCACTGGTTTGATTTCGTGCTACGTGGGACGATTGTTCCTCTTGCTGCTGTGCGGGATGCAGCAATGTATACGGGAAATTCGAGTTTTGTGGTCTTGTGAAAGTTAAGGGACGATGTTGGTAAAAAAGGTTAGTCGTAGTTGTTGTTGGTGTTTTAGTAGTAGTGGTGGTGGTGGTAGAATTAGAAGGACTCAAATCAGAAGATACTTGTTTTTCGTTTACAAAAGATTCTTTTGGAGGTGAAGTAGGTCTAGAAGCAGGATTACTGGAATCATCTATAATATGGTGAATAGAAGGCAATGATGCTGAAGAAGAAGAATGAGAAAGGGTAGGTGAAGGAGTACGATCACGGTTTTGTTGCATTGGTAATTGAGGTAATTGAGATACAGATGATTGTTGTGGTGGTGAAATAACTTTTTTCAAATTAGAAGACGATCTAGCTGCAGACGATAATGGCAATGGAAAATTAAATCGTACAGGAGTATATCTCTCGTGTGTAGTTGTAACGCTGGTTAATGACTGATGATAATTGGAAAGATGTTGATCAATTGTAAGCGGAGGTTCTACTCTTACAGGGTCTGATCTAATACGGTGATGAGCATGAAGACGAGGTCTTGGTCTTGGTTCCTCTGCTAATCCTCTCTTTTGTGATCTTCTAGATTTTGGTGACATGTGCGTTCTATAGTGTTGCATCATATTGTCTTGACGTGAAAACCTTGATTGACAACCTGGAAATAAACAAGGGAAGTTCTTTTCGCCTGTATGAATTCTGTTGTGTCTTGCAAGATGACCACTATTTATAACATAAGGTGAGTACAATATAAATTTAATTTTTGTATTTATAATTCTTTACCTTGTAGTAAAGCTTTTATTACAGCCAGGTTCAATACAATGATATTTTCTCTTTGATTGCTGAGCATCTTGTTGCCATTCATCAGCAGAAGAAGAAAAGGATGCTGGTGAAGTAGGTGTTTTAACAAGTCCATCAGTTTGTTCATCATTATTATTTAACAGACTAACTTGTCTGCCAGAAGCATTTTTAACTGATAACAATCCTTCATTCATTTCAAAGATAAGGGGTGGCAAAGAGAGTGAACTATAAAAAGATTGAAAAAGAAGAAAAGAAAGGAAAAGAAAAAGAGTTTCAGATGCTCAAAAAGATCAAATGAGGTTTTACACAGTGAGAGTTTTTTTTTTTTTTCTCATATTATTCTTATATAACGCTTTCAAGAACAGATGGTCCGCGGAATCCACAGAGACCCTTTACCTTAAGGGTACCCAGTTTTTAATGTCGTATGACTGGTAAGGGTTCTTTTACAATCTATTTTTTCCCATCAGAGATAAAAACAGGGCTCCTTTTTTTATTTTGATTTTCATACATTTAAACTTTTTCAATCTCTAGATTCGTATTATTTGGAGTCAATTATTACTAATTACTTTGATCAAAAAACCCTTTTTTTCTGTTTTGCCCAATTTCTTGATATTCTTTTTTTTTTTTTGTGCTTGTGATTAAAGTCGGTTCTTAATTTTGCCTTGATTCAAAAACAGACACCCGTGGAATGAATGCAGCTAAAATAAAGAAATTACCAAATACATACTAGAAAGCCTTTGCGTCTTTTTTTTTGCAAACGAAAAAAGTCCCTAATTTAAATTTGAAATGGACCCTGTTTATAATCATAAAAAAAAAAAGGCATTTGTTAGTTATAAAAAATGTATCATCTCAAGATGGTTAAATCATAATAATGACATAGGTTGAAACATCTCTAATCCTATCAATGTATAGTAATTTTTTTTTTTTTTATTATTATTATTTAATTCACCGTGTTGATATACCTTATTTTTCAATCTTTCAATTAAGGTTTATTTTGACGACCCTTTCACTATTTGTTTAGCAATATTTACCGCCTAACCCTGCAATTTATGTTTATTTTGCGTGTAATTATGATGCTTTTTAAATAATCCCGCTGAAATAAAAAAAAAAAAAAAAATGGTTGCTTCATCATACACTCAAAGAAAAAGAGATCAGTGATTGCTGCTATCTTTATTGGGAACCAAAAGATATCAATCCTTTCCACTGAACCAATGAGATCATATGGAGTAATTACATAAGGTTAAATACTTGAATTAGTAATGTTGATCAATAAAAAATTTTTGATGGAAAAACGTCTACAGAAAATGAATTAATTTCAAAACACCTATCAATGCCTAGCTTATTTTAGTCGACTTGTTCAAAATGCACACGATTTCATATATAATGTGATGTTTTGCATATTCTTAAATACAATTATGGCTTAGTTAAACCTAATTATATATAGCACCATGTCAACATCATTAACCTAAAATCTCAATTAAATACAAGACTCTGGGCAAAATTATTATAAATAGATTTTTTTTTTTTTTTTTTTACTTTCTAGTTTATTTTGCCGAATTTCACGTTTTTTTCAGTAACATATAGTCTGCATATCCATGCAGTAATCTCAAGATGTGCAAATTATCATCATTAACAAAACTCAAGTCTAACGTAACATGGTTCTTATGCATTCATAATAAGAGTATGCATTAAAACATTATTAATAAACTATTTTATACATTCACCAAATGATTAAAATGAGGTTTATGTATAGCGTTATTATGATGAAAAAGACAAAATGATCTTTCTTCGTCACATTGCATGTTTAATGAGCTTGGACAGACCAGTGGCATCTTGTTGTTGCTATTACTGCTTTCTTTTTTTTGCAAACAGAATACGCTAATAGACATGTTGATATATAGTATATAAATTCAAATATTGATGTCTATATCACATCTTTTGAATTTTGCTTATATAGCACTTTTTAATTTAGTCTTCGTTTTCATATATAGCAATAAGATACTGAATGGTAAATCAACTGGCAGTCAATAAAAAAGAAAATTTATTAACCGTATTACATAATTCACTTGCCATGAATTTAGCCTGAATTATTATGGTGACATTCAAATTAAAAGAAAACATATGAGTTGAATTAGATAAATTATAATGTAGTTGTATAATTACCGCAACGAATATTACCAACACTCCAACTTGTGGAAGCATGACCAACAATGTTTCTTTTGAAGACACACTGGTTCCGTTGATGTTTATAAAGTTGATTATTAAAAAATTGAACATCTAATTAAGATATTAATTTTTTGTATTCACAAGATAGATCTAATTGATTGCTACACTGCATTTTTTGTTTTAGCAAAAAACATTGATTTCCCATCGAGATAACCAAAATAATAGCTTTCATCACAGCTTAAAGCCTATCATACCGGGATTCCAAAATTTATTTGTTGAAATGAACGAAAAATGATTCAAAAAAACAAAATCGCTTAATGGCTGATGAGCTGCAAAGTAAGTCGACCTAGCATATTAAATAGTTTTTGTATAGTTTTGGATTCTGCATCCATCCAAATAAAATTTAGACAAATACTTCACATTAAATTTTGCGTAAAATGCAATTGAAATTTTAGAGGTTTTTTGAAGATAGACGTCAATTTTTATAAGCATATTTAAAATATAATAAACGGAAATGATGCGCAAAAAAATTATCTATTGATCGAGCTATTACAAAATTTTCTAGCTGCATTTTTCGTAGAGAGAAAAAGATTTTTGTCCAATTTTTTTTCAGATTCAGAATTTGGGATGAGGGTATATAAGGGAAAAATGGAAGCTAGAAATAGAGGTACCTTTTTTGTACACATTTTTGAGGATATCTCCATGAAAAATCAATATTTTGAAAAACTCTAAATTGGGTCCGAGAGGGATCAACAAGCTAAATGACATGAATGCAAAAAAAATGTTGCTCAATTTAACCAATATTTTGAAACCTACTATAGAAATGTCAAAAAAAATGAAAAAAAAATAAAAGTGCTCAGAATTTTTTTATACTAGAATATGTTATAGAGCACTTCAAAAAAAGTAAGTTTTATTATTAAAAAGTGTTAGTATAGCTTAATTTTTTCTGGAGATATGAAGCCTCAAAGATTTTAACTTTTAGCAGTGAAATACCTGTAAAAATCTGAAACATTAGCTCTAAAAAATTAATACCAACTGAAAAGAATAGGATATTTCCAGAAACTTATTTTCGAATTAAAGCTGAACATCTCAGGTACATTAACATATAATTTTTTCTTGGTGTTATTTAGTGAAAACATAAAGTAGAGCAGGGATGAAAAATGAGACCCCGTTTTCAAGGGAAAAGCAGTAAATTTTACGCGTTTTTGAGTCTTTCGTGAGATATGAAATAAATTCTGGAACAGGTAAGATAATGCAACCACTTTATGTCTGTTTAGTAGTGTCTAAAGTAATGTCCTAAAAATGTTTATTATGAGGTTAGCTATAGAAAGAAGGCATACTCCGATTTTGAAAATTCGAATAATCTAATATTGCAATGAAATGACACCTTTTATAGACCAAAGTCGCCATTGTCATTTCAGAAAAAAAACTGATCTCGATTTGTACCTGAATCTCGCTCCATAAGGACTGATTTCCAATCAAATCCCAATAAGCATAATGAGGAAACTCTATATTGCTGGTGCCTGTAAAAGGAAGTATTCCTGATCAAAATACAACCTTCTACAACACGACACCTATGATATAAAGCTGTACTGATTTTGCATTAATAATATATTCCAAAACTCCTGCTCATAAAATCGCAGTTGCAGTAATTCTAGATAAGGAATTACATCCCATAAAAATAAGCTCAGTTGCATTTTAAATTATAATTGGAATGCTGAAAGATCAACATCCATCTAATGATATTCTATCGTATCAAACAAAGTATCGACATCTCAACCAAGTATCTTATAAAAGAATGTCAATAAAAGACATTATATATGATTGAACACCTGTAAAATAGGCATCAACACACAAACATCCACTATTTTACAATTCCTATAAATATAGCATACTTTATGAAGATATCATTCTTTTTCTTCAGATTTCTTTTAATCACAATAAAACCGTGGAAAGACTATAATTGTATTTATCAACGCTTTTATTTTTTTATTTTATTTTTCATTTTTATAAAATTACTTCAATTTTATTGCAAATATTAGAATTTATTTTAACTTATCGAGCTTAGTTTCTTCGTGTATTACCGCAAATCAAAATAGGTCATGAAGGACAGAACAAACAAATAAATTGTAATTTTTTTATTGATTAGATTAATTAGTAAGAAAAATAATTATATAAATATCATAGAGTGTGATTGTTTAGCTTCTGCATAGAAAAAATCTAAAAATCATTCTTTATTATATATACTGTACTAACAAATATTGTTTTCCTGTGGAGATCGGACGAGATCTCATATTTTTAACATTATTGATAACCGTAACTTTTATAGATTATGAAAGTTTTGTTATTATATATACTGTATACTCGTTTTATCTATTAGTAAATTTTGGTATATATACGTAGTAGCGTTATTTTGTATCTATTGATTATATGCTCACTGAAAACTTCAGTTATATTTTCTAGTAGTGAAATAAAGCCAGCTTTTGCATTATTGTACCTAGCATAATTACATGATATAGGTAGTGATATTAAACGAGCCGAGCCTTTTTTATGCAGCCGAGCTTTTCTCAAGGCTCGTTAAAGTTAGACGAGCTTACAAAAAAGCTCGTTCAACCTCGACGAGCTTTTTTTTGCGCGTGACTAGAGCTCGTTTACCCCAAACGAGCTTTTTTATGCAGCGACTAAAACTCATCATCTCAATGCGAGCTTTATTTTACCTTTCCAGTGACAAATATCTAAAGTAAAGCAAACTTATGAATGTCAATTGACAATTATCTAAAGTAATAATGTCATAGCATTTACTAATTATTATTTAAATTTGAACTTTTTGAAAAGAAGTCAAAAGCTCGTCTTTCTCAAACGAGCTTTTTAAAAAAAAGTCAAAAACTCGTCTTTGTCAAACGAGCTTTTATTAAAGCTCGGCTCGTTGTGGCGAGCTTTGGTCAAGCTCGTCCTAGGCTCGGCTCGTCTTTTATACTTAGATATAGGGCAAAAATGACAGGTTTTTCTTTATATTTCGGTCAGGAATAAAGGTTTTTTTGTAAACCAAATTGCTACTGATACTCAGCAAATAGCAGTATTATATACCAAAAAAAAATATTGTCAAATTACTCAATACTGTACAAATCAAGAAAAAAAAACAAAATAACAGATAAGTAGAGGGACAGCAATTAAAAAAAAGCAAACATAGAGGAGACGTTTGTCCTAGTTGCTAGACTTATTATGCGCTTTACGGCTAGTTCGAACGGAGAGGTTGTGGGTTCAAAACTCGTGTAAACGGATTTTCTTTGGAACTTGTGCTTGTCGGGCTAGAAGTGCAGCTAATCACCCCCTCAGGCTTTTTTTCGTTTTAAATTTCAATGCACAGCTTTCAAAAGGCTACCAATTGTTTTCTTCTTTTCTCTACTCCAGTATTTTTAGTGCTATTTCGGAAATCCATTTTCTTTATGAATGTCTTCTTATTTTACAAGCACAAGAGAGACACATTCTGCATGCAATAATTTACTAATGTAACCTGTATTGTAGGCCTACTACTGTCTGTATATTTTGATTTTGGTTTTGATCATCATACAGTAAATAGCAAATAGAATGTTACTAATTGTAACTTCAAGGCATACATAATGGAATATCTTTAGTCATTTTTCAGAGAGACTCGAAATAAGCTCATCGAATAATATCGTTAATCATATTTGGATTTCTATCAGTTCCTGCCTCAGTCATTATCAGTTAGAAATTGGTTTGTCACCAACTTTAACTTAACCTTAAAAAAGGACTTCAGGGTAATTATTACTGCATGAACAATACTATTAAAGGCATATATCACTCTTCATTCAAGAAGCACTTCATATGTAAAAGCTTAAGAATAATGCCCAAATGTATGTAACAACTTTCGTCAATTTCTTATTTATCATCATGCATATTGTATGCCACCAGTACCATATGTTATCACCTTCTGCAGTATGAATACATCTTACAATATATTGACTGTACAAAATGCATCGAACCGCAAAGCCTTGATATCGGATATTATAAATAAGAAACTCCTAGCGTACTAAGTATATCCAGCAGCAATTAACAAGAACGTTTGGATTTCAATTATGACAGCATATTATTTTATCCCAGCGGTTAATCAATCAAGTAGCTATCAAATCAACATCCAAACACATCTAGCTCAGTATTGAAACAAGGCAACAGCTCATGAGCTCTGCAAGCACGGTTAAATTATGATCGATCCATTTCCATCCATAGATTACTATCAAACAAATCTAATGGTTTAATAGTGCCTTGAATTACATCTCAGGATCTCAATATCAAATCAATATAAAAGGCTATACTTTTATATCTAAATAAACGTTATCTTCTTGTTTTTATTATACAGTTGAAGAACTGATTCATTACTCATTATCTTTTAATCATATTTTTTTAAGCATTATTCATCAAACATAAAAATATACGACACAACACAAGGTTTTATTGGACAGAAATATCATGTTTTGCTGATAGTTTTCTCAATTCACAGTGATTTGTAAAAGTAAAAATATAAATTTTTATGCAGAATATATTTAAACCTACCATCATGTATAATTGGAGATTAATTGGATCAATATTCACAAGGATGGGGGGTTTTCTTTGCTTATGCAGTTGTAAATATTAGTTTATTATTTTATAAACTTAAAACTCATTATCCAGGGCTTATTTTCTGTATTCACAAGATAGATCTAATTGATTGCTACACTGCATTTTTTGTTTTAGCAAAAAACATTGATTTCCCATCGAGATAACCAAAATAATAGCTTTCATCACAGCTTAAAGCCTATCATACCGGGATTCCAAAATTTATTTGTTGAAATGAACGAAAAATGATTCAAAAAAACAAAATCGCTTAATGGCTGATGAGCTGCAAAGTAAGTCGACCTAGCATATTAAATAGTTTTTGTATAGTTTTGGATTCTGCATCCATCCAAATAAAATTTAGACAAATACTTCACATTAAATTTTGCGTAAAATGCAATTGAAATTTTAGAGGTTTTTTGAAGATAGACGTCAATTTTTATAAGCATATTTAAAATATAATAAACGGAAATGATGCGCAAAAAAATTATCTATTGATCGAGCTATTACAAAATTTTCTAGCTGCATTTTTCGTAGAGAGAAAAAGATTTTTGTCCAATTTTTTTTCAGATTCAGAATTTGGGATGAGGGTATATAAGGGAAAAATGGAAGCTAGAAATAGAGGTACCTTTTTTGTACACATTTTTGAGGATATCTCCATGAAAAATCAATATTTTGAAAAACTCTAAATTGGGTCCGAGAGGGATCAACAAGCTAAATGACATGAATGCAAAAAAAATGTTGCTCAATTTAACCAATATTTTGAAACCTACTATAGAAATGTCAAAAAAAATGAAAAAAAAATAAAAGTGCTCAGAATTTTTTTATACTAGAATATGTTATAGAGCACTTCAAAAAAAGTAAGTTTCATTATTAAAAAGTGTTAGTATAGCTTAAATTTTTCTGGAGATATGAAGCCTCAAAGTTTTCAATCCTTTAGCAGTAAAACACGCGTAAAAAATCTGAAGCCTTAGCACTGAAAAATTAATACCAACTGCAAAAAGTAGGATATTTTTGGATACTTGTTTTTGGATTAAAGATGAGCATCTCAGGTACATTGGCATATATTTTTTTCTTGGTGTTATTTAGTGAAAAAAAAAGCTGGACAGGGATGAAAAGTGAGACCCAATTTTTAAGTAAAATGGAGTAAATTTTACGTGTTTTTGAGTCTTTCATGAGATATAAAATAAGTTTAGGAAGAGGAAGTATAATTCAACTATAAAGATATCAATATTATTAGCATATATAGTAGTAGGATAAGATGTATCTGCCTCACGGCGGTCTAAGCCCAACATCAAATCAATTCATCTTAACTAGAAGGTTAAGCGTTTTTAAAAGTTTTATTGATGCTAATTTTGAAACAAGATGCTAGTTCTACATATCATTAGCAGATAATATGTCAATAGACTGATATATAAACAAATTTTACCACGCCTATAACCGACGTTTCTTTGTCTGCGATTTATTTTAATCGTTGCAGTTTGGTGGTATTCACTATTTAATTATTAAATCGACATAAATTGATTCAGCTAACTTTAAATGCCATTTTGACGAAAAATGTTTAGTTTACTGATAAGTTTTGTTGAAAAATAAGCTTTTCAACATTAAAACATCTTGAATATTGACGAAACTCAATGTAACACATTTATAAAATGTACAAGCGTAAACATATAATTTGTTACAGAAAAGTGTCATGTATCACATTTGATAAGGCTTCCTTCCAAGTTTGTACCATACAAAATATATTAATGCATAAATATGATTGAGATTTCGTTTTATTTGATAGTAATCATATCAGGATTACCTCATTTTTGTTTTTTATTTTATTGAAGAATTTGATTATTCCGTTGAGACTTTTTTAGACATTTTGCATCAGCATCATCGACTCATCTTATTCTTTCCCTTTTGATGTGCAATATAACGAAAATGACAATACATTTATGCTCAAATTAATTTTATACATTTTGTAACACACTATACCTAGACCGATAAATACCCTGTAACACTGAGGCAATTTCGTATATGTATTTATTTCTAGACATACATGAAAGATTTAGCCCCGCCGATTAGTTTAGATATGGTCGCCATATCATTGCATTATGTGCAATGGCTAATCTATATTAGATCTCTGTAGGACTCTTATCGATGAAGCATTTCAGAGGGAAATAAACGCATTGGTTTGATGTTATTACTATATGAACATCCATAATAGAAATTAATGAAATGGCAAGTAAGGTTTTTGCAACTCAATTTAAATTTAATTTGAATTTTTAGACTATACTACTTTTTACGGAAACTGCCGTGTCGTTAATTAAAGTATGCTTTAGTTTTATAAAGGCTTCTATCATGTACCTAGAACTCTTCAGTATACATCAAGTATAATGAATTTTATATTCATGTCAAATAAACCAAATAGAAACTTTGTATTTGACAACAGATCTTGCATGTCCAGATCTGTTTCATCGAAAATTTAAATTATGATTATGGCATTATTGTAGATCAGATAAGGGGACCTATCAATGAACAAGAAAAATGGATTATACATTAAGACTATGATTATAAACCATTACAAATTGATTACAAATTCTGTTCTTTATCTGAAAATTAGAATAAAGACCCTTTTTTAGTCAAATGCCGCCAGCGGCGATCTGATAACTTGCCATTCGGATAAGTTTTTCCATTATTCTGTTCGTTATACAGTATATAAAGCGAATCAATATTTCAAGTCTTTTTATTCAGAAGATAATCATACGAATATTGCTAATCTAAAATGAAGATCACTGCTGCTGTTATTACTGTTATTACAGCATTTGCTTCCATTGCATCTGCCAAACAATCTTCACCATCTGATACTTATGATTATGTAATTGTCGGTGGTGGTGTAGCAGGTATATACGTTTATACACATTAATAGAGCTAAACAGCTGTAAATCTAAATTCTTATAATCCATAGGTTTAACCTTGGCTAGCCGTATCTCTGAAAACAAGGATGTTACTGTTGCAGTTCTTGAATCAGGACCCAATGCCGAAGATGAATTTGTCATTTACGCACCTGGCATGTAAGAATCTTTTTGATCGTATATGTTTGGCACCAATATTTAACCTGATTAATAATTTAGGTATGGTCAAGCTGTTGGATCTGATCTTTGTCCACTCATTCCTACTCTTCCTCAAGAAGGTATGGGTAACAGAAGTCTTACCATTGCTACAGGTAGATTACTTGGAGGTGGTAGTGCTATCAATGGCCTTGTTTGGGTAAGCCTTTTTTTGTCAATAATAGAGACATTGTATCTTTGACTCTAACTTAATTGCCTGATTCAAATAGACTCGTGGTGGTTTGAAAGATTATGATGCTTGGGAAGAACTTGGTAATCCTGGATGGAACGGAAAAAGCTTATTTAAATACTTCAAAAAGGTTGAGAACTTTACTCCTCCTACTCCCGAGCAAGTTCACTATGGTGCCACTTATCAAAAGAATGTTCATGGCAAAAAGGGTCCTATTAATGTCTCCTTCACAAACTACGAATTCTCTCAATCTGCTAGCTGGAATGCATCACTTGCTTCTCTCGACTTCACTGCTGTCCCAGATCTTTTGAATGGTACTCTTCATGGTTACTCTGTAACTCCCAACATTTTAAATCCTAAAACTGTACGCCGTGATGATGCTTATGCCGGTTATATTGCTCCTTATGTCAACCGTAATAATCTTGTTGTATTGGCAAATCATACTGCATCTAGAATTACATTTGATTCTAAAAACGGCAAGCAAGACCTTAAAGCTACTGGCGTTGAATGGTATCCCACAGGCAACAAGACTCAGAAGAAAACTATCAAGGCCCGTTTAGAGGTTATCATTTCTTCTGGGGCTATCGGTTCTCCCAAGTTATTAGAAGTATCTGGTATTGGTAACAAAGATATCCTTGCTTCTGTTGGTGTTAAATCTTTGATTGATTTGCCTGGTGTTGGTACCAATTTGCAAGATCATGTTCATGCTGTTACAGTATCTACCACCAACATTACCGGTTATACTACTAATAGTGTTTTTGGTAATGACACTTTTGCTGCAGAACAAAGAGAAGAATATGAGACCAACAAAACTGGTATTTGGGCAAACACACCCAACTTATTAGGTTATCCTACTCCTAATCAATTATTCAAGGATTCTGCTCTTATTTCTGGAAAAGATTTTGCCAACAAAATCCGTAGCTCTATTGATGAATGGGCTGAATACTATGCCAAAACCAATGCCACCAATGCTAAATTATTAAAGAAGCAATACTCTATTGTAGCCTCTCGCTACGAAGAGAACTACTTGTCCCCTATTGAGATTAATCTTACTCCTGGTTATGGTGGTACCGGCTCTGTTGATACCAAAAAGAACAAGTATCAAACAGTCAACCATGTTTTGATTGCTCCTCTTAGTCGTGGTTTTGTTCATATCAATTCCTCTGATATTGAAGAACCTGCTATTATCAATCCTCAATACTATACTCACCCGTTGGATATCGATATTCATGTTGCTTCTACTAAACTTGCTCGTAAGATTATTACTGCTTCTCCTGGTCTTGGTGATTTGAATAGTGGCGAAGTTGAACCTGGTATGAAGATCACTAGCGATGAAGATGTTAAATCTTGGTTGTCTAACAATGTTCGCTCCGATTGGCATCCTATTGGTACTTGTTCTATGCTTCCTAAAAATTTAGGTGGTGTTGTTGACTCTAATCTTAAGGTCTATGGTACTGCAAATCTTCGTATTGTTGATGCCTCTATTATGCCTCTCGAAGTTTCCTCTCATTTGATGCAACCTACTTTTGGTGTTGCTGAAAAGGCAGCTGATATTATTAAAAACGCTTACAAAAAACAACACAAGAAGTAAAAAAAAAAAAAACTAGAATTTGACTGATTATAGAGGTAGTTGTTGCATTATTTATCATAATTTATTATTCATTGCACTTCTAGAAAATAAAACTGTAATATTATTATAAAACAAACAGAGATTAGAAGACTAAATGAACAATTTTATGCACGATTTTATCTGATAATACATATATTATTTTACATTTCGAAATGACAGTAGTTTCAAATCAAAAGTTTCCTAAAAATAGCAATATTTTGATCATGTCAAAAGCTTCAGCTTTTGATATCGGGATTCAAAATAAAATACAACTGCTTTTTCATCAATATGATTGACTATTTGTATTGATTTTGAGAGCTTTTACTAACTTATCAGAAAAATAAAAACTGCGTTTTATAAAGTAAGCATTAGGGATTATTATCAATTAAAAATATATGAGTAAAACCTGCTTGCTTTTGATCTTAAAATTCTTTAAAGGTCGCTGTATCAATTTCATTAGTAGTTGAATTGAGCAATAAAGAAATGCTCTAGAAGAAAAAAGAAGGAGTAGTCTTGATCAAAAATATCAAATTAATATATGTCAGCCATGGTATATTTCAGGTGACAGGGTACTATTTTCTGTTATTATTGAATCAAGCTTCGTGCAGACTCCTTTAATTAAGAAACAAAAACAGAAACTGATCAAAACCGAGAAGAAATCAGAGAAAAAAAAGAGGGCTTGGCAGTAAGCAATAAAATCAAACACTTTAACAGATGAGATCTGGTACACAAATAATTGTATATCATGCTGTCGATACTACTGCATTTTTTTTTCTTGAATGTATTACGTTCATCTGTAGTTTAGATTAAAGAGCGGGTGATATAGGATCGAGTTTTTTGTTCCCAATATATTTATAGAAAGGGCCCCATCACCAAATACAAAAAAAAAAAGCGTAAACTAAAAGAACATAAATATAATGTGGCTGCACCCGCTATTATTACGATGTTCTCTTGTGATATAAAGTATCATGTTCCAAAGTAAAAAAAAATAAGAAAAGCAAACAAACACTTGTTCTTCATTAGTAGTGTATATGATGCAATTTATAAATGTTTGGTTTATAATCGATTATTGAATGTAATACATTAAAATTTATTCAATAAAACTAGCAGAATATTACAAGTAATTACGTTGAACAATGTAATATATAAAATGCATCACGTTGGTACTACTGTCTTTGCTGAATAATACTTATTTGAATATTGAATGTGGATAAATATACAATAATAAGAGTACTATCCAATTCACTTCCAGGTATACTGTATGTATTTGAACAAACAAATATTATAGGGATAAATGAATACACAACTCATCTCACTTTGCACTTACCTATGAGATATCTTTGTAGTATTGATACAGTATACATCTATAAGACTTTATCCATGATCCTCAAAAATATACTGTCATTATCTCTTTCTTGCAGATGACAATATTCTTTATTCGATATCATACTTTTTAAATAAGTGTATAAATCTATGTGATATTTTAGAATCAATATTGTGTGGAAAAAAAAGTATGCTTACTTGCCACGATATCCATATGTTGTTAATAATATTCAAAGCTCTCAGGTCTGTAAAAAAAAAAAAAAAAACTATTAAACACCAATTGTATGTAAGTTTCATACATCTTTGATAAGAAATATAGTAAAGCTAGATGGAAAACGATGTAATCTCTCAATAATGCACTTGCTTTAACATGAAGGCCGTATAAATGTACATGTATACATAAAATGTTGGAGCGAATGTTTCTATTTACAAACTACATCCACTATTTGGATTTCGATTGCAAACAAGATGATTTTTTATTTTGAAGAATTTTAAAGAATGAAAAGCAATAACTATTGTACTAATTTTGTCCTTGATATTTTGTATACGTATAATTCTGTTTCTGATTAATCATTAATCTATATTGGAACCTCAAGATCCTCATCAGTTTTTCATGATCCAATAAAGAAGCTATGCCATTTTGAAATACTTTCAACATTTCAATATAGAATATATCAGTTCAAAGAATTTCTTTTCAACATTGGATTTCAATAATGATCAAATACAACCATTTGCAGCATAATTTTATATCTCTAGCAGTTTGTTTTGTTTGATTAATTCTTATTATTTCACACGAACAGGAATCAACTTTGAACGCCAAAATAAGGTTCAATGTGTTGCAGGTTTATTTGCCAATTGAACCTATATGGGCTAATCGGCATAGAGATGAGATTTTAGTATTCCTGAGTTCCAATACAATTGAAAGGTTGCTTGAATGATGAAATATCTACTTTTCTATTTAGTTTTATTGGACAATCTATTTTGATGTTGAGTTTAAAACCCATTGATACTATAGTTTCAAAATGTGTGTATATCAATTTGATGTTTATGATCAAAATGGAAACCCAGCATCTAAAGAACTACATGAGACCATAAAAAAAAAAGAGATTATCAGAATTCGAAAATGTCAATCAATCAAGCAAATTTCTTGCCTCCGAGATGAAATTCTTTTATTATTTCATTTTACGGTAAATGAAAACAATGCTCATTCAGCATATTTGGTCTATATATTGGCAAAAATAGCCAAGATCCTTCCCCACATCACATTTTTGACTTTGAGACGGCACCAAGGATTACTATTTATTGTAACATATATATATATATATATGTACATATACCTTATATACTTTGGAATGGTTCCGTAGATTTGGATGTAATATCAACTTACATGTTGATTGATTCCTTGGAAATGTTAAAATGAACAACGGGTGACACCTTACACCAAATGTTATGTATGACAAACGTTCATTTTTCATTCGCTGAACAGCTTATATTATGCAAGAGTTTTGATGATTGATATTGATTGGCTAAACATTGAGAAATAACGTTTTTTCAAATCTTCAAAGTCATCAAGTTGATTGAATTTTGAAGTAAAAAAGTACATTAATAAACTGAAAGTTTTAAAATCAACTTATTTATTAGTATGTAAGACATTTTTTGATATAATATAGAAATCAGTCTTTGTTTTTCTTGGTTAAATCTTCATATTAAATGATTTTCAGGCAAACTAAAGAATGAAATTTAAGTGGCGGAGATGAACGATGTATAGAGATTCCATTGGCCATTTGAACCATCATCTAATCTGCCCATGCGTCCTTAGCAGATCTTTTGAGAACAGAATATGCAACTTACACAAATGTAGAATTGAATAAAAAAAGTATAAATAGTAAAAGTTTGATTGTAAATTTCCTTTTTTTTTTCATATCTTTATACTTTTCTATATTTTATAATTATTACAATGGTTGTTGCTACTAACCTCGGTTTCCCTTATGTCGGTGCTAAGCGTGAGCTTAAGAAGTCTGTTGAGGCTTACTGGTCTGGTAAGATCTCTTCTGATGAGCTCAAGACTGCCTATCAAAAGATTCAAGAGAACCACTGGAAGTTGCAAAAGGAACAAGGTATTGAACACATTCCTTCCGGTGATTACACTTTGTATGATCGTGTCTTGGATACTGCTCAACAATTTGGTGTCATCCCCACTCGTTATCAACACATTCAAGATCCTCTTCAACAATTCTTTGCTATGGGTCGTGGTCTTCAAAAGGCTGCTACTGCTACCACTGAAAAGGTTGATGTTCCTGCTCAAGAAATGAAGAAGTGGTTCGATACCAACTACCATTTCATTGTTCCCGAATTTGAACCCAACCAACAATTCACTCTCCAAAACCCTCGCGCTGTTGAACAATTCAACACTGCTAAGGCTCTTGGTATTGAGACTCGTCCTGTCATTGTTGGCCCTATTACTTTCCTTCATCTCGGTAAGACCGCCAAGGGTTTCGAGAACTTCGATACTCTCTCTCTCCTCCCCAAGGTTCTTCCTCTTTACATTGAACTCTTGAAGCAACTTGAAGCTGCTGGTGCTGAATGGGTTCAAATTGATGAGCCTGCTCTTATCCTTGATTTGCCTGCTAACGTTAAGGCTGCTTTCGAAGAAGCTTACAAGACTATCAATGCCGCTACTTCTATCAAGACTTTGGTTGCTGCTTACTTTGGTCGTGTTGAAGCCAACATTTCTGGTCTTATTCCTCATGTTAACGGTGTTCACCTCGATCTTGTTCGTGCTCCTGAGGAGCTCGATGCTATCTTGCCTCAATTGAACAACTCTCAAGTTTTGTCTCTTGGTCTCGTTGATGGTCGTAACATTTGGATCAACAACCTTGCCAAGTCTATTGAATTAGGTCAAAAGGCTGTTGCTGCTCTCGGTAAGGAGCGCGTTTTCATCGCTCCTTCTTGTTCTCTTGCTCATTCTCCCTTCTCTACTTCTTTCGAGAAGAAGATTGCTGAAAAGAACCCTGAACTTCTTAGCTGGTTGGCTTTTGCTGTTGAAAAGACCAAGGAAGTCTCTGTTATTGCCTCTGCTCTTAACAACGGTCCTGAATCTGTCAAGGAAGCTCTTGCTGCTAATGCTGCCGCCATTGAGTCTCGTCGTACTTCTGCTCAAACCACTAACCCTGCTGTTCGTGATCGTGCCAACAACATTCCTGCTGCTGACTGGAAGCGTCCTGCTGAATTCAGTGTTCGTCGTCAAGCTCAAGTCAAGAAGCTCAACTTGCCTCTTTTCCCTACTACTACCATCGGTTCTTTCCCTCAAACCAAGGAAATTCGTGTTGCTCGTCAAAAGTTCAACAAGGGTGAGCTCTCTGCTACTGACTATGATGCTTTCATCAAGAAGGAAATGAAGACAATGGTTGAGTTCCAAGAAAAGGTTGGTTTGGATGTTCTCGTTCACGGTGAACCCGAACGTAACGATATGGTTGAACATTTCGGTCATCTTTTGCACGGTTATGACTTTACTGAAAACGGTTGGGTTGTCTCTTACGGTTCTCGTTGTGTTAAGCCTCCTGTCATCTTTGGTGATGTTTCTCGTCGTGGACCTATGACTGTTGATGAAACCGTCTATGCTCAATCTCTTACTAGCAAGCCTATGAAGGGTATGTTGACTGGTCCCGTTACCATGATGAAGTGGTCTTTTGTTCGTGATGATCTTCCTCTTAAGGATGTTTGTGCTCAAATTGGTCTTGCTCTCCGTGATGAAGTTGTTGATCTTGAATCTGCCGGTATTCCTTGTATCCAAGTTGATGAACCTGCTATTCGTGAAGGTCTTCCTATTCGTCGTGCTGATTGGGATGCTTACCTTGACTGGTCTGTCGGTTCTTTCCGTCTTTCTACTGCTGGTGTTCGTAACGAAACTCAAATTCACACTCACATGTGTTACTCTGATTTCAATGATATCTTTGATGCTATTGTTGATCTTGATGCTGATGTTCTCTCTATTGAAAACTCCAAGTCTGATGAGAAGCTCCTCAACATCTTTGCTGTCAAGAAGTATCCTCAAGAAGTCGGCCCCGGTCTCTTTGATATTCACTCTCCTCGTGTTCCTTCCGTTGAGGAAATGTCTGTCATCTTTGACAACGTTATCAAGTACATTCCCAAGGAACATGCTTGGATTAACCCTGATTGTGGTCTCAAGACTCGTGGCTGGCCCGAAACTGAAGCTGCTCTTACCAACTTGGTTGAAGTCGCTCGTCAATTCAGAGCCAAGTACAATGCTTAAATTGTTTGATTTCGTCTTGTAAAAAGTTCAACACTACTACTACCTTAGTTAGATATCCCATTTATATTTTGCTTTTCCTCTCTTATTTTTGTATAAAGTTCAACACTGTAACATAGTCTACTCTCAATAAAATTAGCTATTCTTTAATTTTGTAATATCAAATACTTAATATTTTCTTTTTTGTTATAATTTTTTTGGTTTTCTAAATTGAATTAATGGAATATTATGTATTTGGGTATATTCAAATCATAAAATTTAGATTAAAATGCTTTACATTTGTTATTAAATGACATGATAATGATTTAAACACTAAAAATACTACTTTGATCTCATAATTCAACTATGATAAAGGTCCAGTAATTTAATGAAAACTTTTGATGTAAAGATTATTGAGCTTTCGAAAGATGCTCAAGTCAATACAACATAATTTTCGATCTTCAACAGCCAATTGAACAGCCTGAAATAGAGGTTATTGGATTTTTAACATAGTTTTAATCCAATAAACGATGGGTATTGTGCTTGAATATGATAGATTTGCTCATTATAAACCACTTTTTTTTGCAGTTGCCAGATGCAGAAATGTTGAAAGCATTAAAACGAATCACTAAATGCATCTGTAAATGACCAAAATAGTTTACAATGCAAATCAAATACTGAAAATCAACAAAATAGACTAATTTGAGTACTATAAATGATAGATTTTGATAGTTTGCGGCCATTTCTAGCGTCCAAAAACATACCAAACGAATGCTGTCGTTCAGTAGATTTAATTTTAAGCATTACTGCAATTTTTTCTTCGGAATTATTTCATCTCGAATTTTGCCTTACCATACCTTGTTCAAAATCTCAATTTTTCAGATGAATATAGTGACATTTTACTAAGGTATATATTAGAGGCATAAGTCCAAAAAAGTCGTATCTTTTTGTTTGTGGCGTTTATTTTGAGTTTGTAAGCCAATTATTTTGAGTTTTTGTCAAAAAACCAAAAATCAACATTTTGTAAGATACTGGAGGATTTTAGGTGAAGAATACTTAAACTAAAAATGTTTATGAATGAAGCATATTTAATAGCATATCTTTAATTACTATACTTTTGTTAGGTTTATATAAGAATTGAGACGTAAAAATCCTTTAAAAGTTTAATTTTTTCAAAAAATGCCAAAGCTGGATTGGAATTTGGTTTTTACGTTTTTTCCATTTCAAGCCTCGCCGCACGTATTTTTTTGCATTTTTTGGCTGTTTCAATGTAAATTTCATTGCTATAGAACTATGATGCTCCATGATACAAAGCTAATATTGAAGCGCTCTATTTATTTAAGAGTTATTACAGACATCAATTGCTTTTTATCTTTATATAAACGATTTTGTGTCTTTTATCAATAAATATTGCGCATATCGTCATTAATGTTTCGCAACTGTAGAGTATAAATAAGATCATGCATTTCTCTAAATCTAATATATATGAATAGAAGTAGTAATTAAATATGCGTCGTGCGCCGCTTGCTCTTTCTCTCTATTAAATTGTGTATTATCTAGTGCAATTTCAATCATTTTATAAGGGGGGGGGAGGACATTTGGAAATAAATGATAAACAAGAAGCTTCTGTTTGGCAGATCTTATAATAGCAAATGTGATAAACATACAACATCTGAATTCATTTATGATGATATAAAAGATTGGCGTGTATCCTGTATATGTTGACATTCATAATCAACTAATTTTTAGAAGAGTTTAACATATACCCAACACCGTTGGTTAATAGGTGTAAAACCGTCGTATTTCAATAATTTGAACTAAACAAATTAAATACATGACATTATATATTGTTGTAGAGGCATGTTAAATGTAATCAACACTCTACAAAGAGTACAATATCATCCAGAGCCAACAGGAAAGGGCGAGCGGGACATCAATATAACACCGGAAAGCCAAAGATTGCTACAAATGCATCAAACCAGTTGACAAGCATCCAGATCTTTCCCTCTATTTCACCGGTGTTACCAATGGTAAGATACACCCATCCATCCATCTATCTTTCATCCATCTGCTATATATGTGTGTAAAGAGAAAGAGAGAGACAGAGAGAGAGAGAGTAAAAAAGATTTTGGACGTATCACAACATGGAAAGCTAGAGAGGAAATATACACTACAACGAAAAAGACAACGAACGATGTGTAATTCAGCTATTAGTATTCAACTAAATCGACAGTTTGTGCCGAAATCAACAGTATTTTATCTTTAAAATACAGATACTCTTTCTCTATACATATACGTATATAACAGCAGTAGATAGATTATACATGAATTCATGTTTTGCTTACAATTTATACATTACTACATAGGCTATCGTTAAGGCTTTCGAACTCCGTAACAAGAACAAGGCTGAGCTCTTGAAGGTTCTCGATGAGCAAAAGCAACAACTTGCTAACATCCGCGTCCAAAAGGTCGCTGGTGGTAGATCTCAAGAAGTGTAAGTTTTGTTTTTTTATTATTATTATTGAAGGGATAGTAATTAATAATATTCAATAGTGGTGAGGCTCGTAAGAACGTTGCCCGTGTCTTGACTGTCATCAACCAAACTCAACGTGAACAACTTCGTCTCTTTTACCAAAAGAAGCGTTTCACTCCTCTTGATCTTCGTGTCAAGAAGACCCGTGCTATGCGTAGAGCTTTGACTCCTTTCGAAAAGTCCAAGAAGACTGTTCGTGAACAAAAGAAGGCTGCTCATTTCCCTCTTCGCAAGTATGCTGTCAAGGCTTAAATTCACAACAAACATTGTACCTTCACTTTCCCCCCTTTTTCTTTAGCTTTATATAATCTTTTTTCAAAATAAAAACTGAATGTTTTTAGCGTAAAAAAGAGAGAGAGAGAGAGAGAGAGATCATATGCGTGTACTATATAAATAAGTTTATTGATATAAAAAGACATTGGATCAACTATATATTTGACTAAGCAACAAACTTGAAATTCTCGGCAAAACAATTTAAATTAAAATCATATAACATTCTAGGTATAAAATGTAAATCATTTCAATCATTTACTATTGTATTTCCTCCCTAGATAACAATAGTAAATATTCTTTAAAATTCAACCATCCAAATATTAATTTTTTCATGCATTTCTTTAAAATGGAAATATTATAATCATTTATTGTTGTATAAAAAATCTATTTCAAGCTGTTACCAGAATGGTTTTGACATATTCCTTACATCTACAGTTGTAGTATTTGTGGATTGTATAGAAGGTGATGTAGAAGATGAAGAAGCGGCTGTAGTAGTAGAAGGTTTATACATAATGTCACTATTATTATTTGATGATGAAGGTATTGGGGATGTCATATTATGATCGTAATAGTATGAACTGTGCTGTGATGAAGCGCCATAAACTACATTAGATCCTGCAGGTCTAGTTAAATTCGCTATATTACATTTGTAAATTTAGCAAATAAATTGAAGATTTTTAAAGAGATGATATTATTTACCTTGTTGATCTTGATCTTGCCTATAATTTGTCCTTTTTTGTACCGAATCCTGATTATTGTTGATATTGGCGGTTGAATAATCGGTGAGAAAAGATTCACTTTTGACGTTAGTAGTAGAAGCAGTAGATGGATTATGTGAATGCTCTTGTCGTTGTTGTTGTTGCTGCTGCTGTTGTTGTTGTTGTTCTTGGCCGTAATTTAAATCATTATTATGATTACCTCGTGGCTGCTGGTGATGATTATGATATATGCCATACGTATCATTTACTTGAGGTACAATATCATCTACAACCGAATTAGAATCCTGAGAAGTAGCTAATAGATCTAGAGCAGAAGTTGACGTTGGATATGGTGAATAAGTCTTATAAAGACTATTATGATTAGAAGACTTTTCATTGTTAAAATGATGATTTGATGACGAATTTGAATTATTAAATCGATTCATTTGATGTAAATGAGAAGGATACAAATAGGATGCTGGATCATCCGAGAATATAGGATATAAAATGTCTAGAATCTTGAATTGGTTGGACAAAGCCTTTGCTCTTACAAATGGTATCCTATACTTTTATTAGTATATCTCTCTTGATATAAAGTAAAGCAAAATTTCACTTTACCATACACCTTTTAAATGCATTGCCCCTACTTTAACGACAACTCTACCGCGTTCATTTTTCAAGATGCCATCTCTTTCACCTCGTGACATGCCTGCAACATTTAATAACTTTGTGCCATTGATCATGTTATTGTCTATAATGCAACACAAAATAAAAATCAGTTTACATGTTGTCAAATGCTCAATGATTAATACAGACCTTGACGTCTAGCTACACAAATACCTCGACAATCTACTTGATAACATATTGTACTCTCGTCTTCCCATAAAGTGGTAGTTAATCTTGCTCTATTTATAGGTTTATTACTACTAGGTACTCTATTATATCCATTGTTGTTAAGGTAACTGCTTGATCTGGATAAAGTAGGGTAGGGCTGAAATGAATGAGAGGCTGATGTAGGAACAGAAGGTGGTGGCATGCTATTGTTGGAAGAGGAAGGAGAAGGAGAAGATGTAGGATAAAATCTAGATTGTAATAAAGATGGAGTAGAAGATGGAACAGGTGGTAAAGGTGGTAAAGAAGGCGATGCAATGGTCGTTGTATTCATACTTGATAAACGAGTATTATTTATCAAGGATAAAGATCGATTCCAACTACTATCCTCATTTTGCTGCCAATAATCTATTGTGCATGTTTATTATGTGCATATTTATATTATTATAAACAATAACTTACTTGACATGTCTGGCTGTCTTACAGAGGGTGAAGATGATGGAGATTGTTGTGAATTTGTATAATGAGGTTGAGAAGAAAATTCATTATTATAGACATGTTCTTGTTGCTGGCGATTACTCGACTGCATGCTTTTGCTTATTTTATTTAGTTTATATGATAAATTTAATGTACAATAATATATAGTCTACGTGCGTTAATGCGCATGTAAAGGTATAATGCAGTTAGAAAATAAAGTTTAAGCGGAAGTATAAAAAAAGGCTGAAAACGCAGAAATTTGTGTATGGATTGTTTACACAAATGGATAAAAAAGTAATAGATATAATGAATAAAAGAAGAGAAAAAAAATTAAGCTACAATAAGAGGGTTCTTATAATAAGTTTTGACAAATTTTCGGGTATCTTGATATAATAGGAATCATATAAAAAAATTATAAAATGTATTCAAATGACGTTATAACCGTGAATGCACCGATTATTTTATAAATGAAAATTCTTATTCTTACCAACCGAAAATGCGATCGAATTATGAGGTGATTTATTATTATTAAACAGTTGAATATGCAGCCACTTTTTGTATTAAATCTCTAAAAAGCTTGTACGGCATGAAGAAAGTGTACATGTTTTTTAATGAAACCCGATTGATATAACCGAAAAAATGATGATTATGATGACAGCGATAATCAAGATGAATCTATATTATTATGTAAATGTGTACATAGTACATACACCCGGGAGATAACTCATTTCATTTTGTAAAATTAGCGTATTCTCATTGTATGTATGACAAGTGCACCCATAGTTTAATTGATATTTCAGATTCCCTAATTGAGCTTATATATTTATTGAATATCCAAACATTTAAATTATGAACAAATCTGGCAATATTTTCTTTGATGCTTTATTACAGAATGATTGCTTTACATGACAGAATAGACATTCATGTTATTTGAAATGTTTGAAAATGAGAGTGAAATCCCATCAAAGAAAAGAAAAAAAAAAGAAAAAGGGGATGATCTTAAAAGGAAAAAATGTATTTAGGGACAATTAAACTTGGTGTTTAGGTTTTTTTTTTTTTTCTTACTTTCTCTCTTTCTTTCTTCATAAAAAAAAAAAAAAAAAAAAAAAATAGATACTTTCATATTTCAATACAAACATTCTCCTTCTTTTTTTTATTCTTGGATAGATCTTTTTTTTTTTTTTTTTCTCAAAAAAATTCAATTATTATTTCTAGTTGAAAAAATAATAATGAGTTTCGAAACAACATCAAATTTATTAACTTTAAATAACGATCCTTTTCCAACCACAAACACAACAATCCCAACATCAACTGTAGGATCTGATTCAAAGCATGTTTCTAAACTAATTTTAAGATCTGCCCTGCAAAAGGCAAACGCAGCAGTCCAATGCGATTCAACAAATGATGTTTTAGGTGCCATCAATGCTTACAAAGAAGCTATTTCTTTATTGGAACGTGTTTTATCTACGGTAGAAAAAGAAAATGATCGTCAACGTCTGCAATCAATCGTAAGTTACCATAGCAACCATAATTTTATTACTATGGAAATAAATGGGGAGGATCGTTATATATATATTTCTCTAAAATCGAGAGGAGGGGCAGAGAAACCAGGGTTGCTGTTAGAAATAGATATATTTCAAAATTAAAGGAGCAAATCTTTTTATAAAACTAACATTTTTTACATATTTAGCATGATTCTTATTCAGAGAGAATTCGATTATTAAGTACAATTACTTCAAAACTAGAAACTGACATAATCACTAAACAAGTAGTAGAGGAGCAAGAACAATCACCAAATGAAGAATTATCATTACAATTAGAAAAACAAGATTCATGGTTAGCCAAAAAATCAAGTATTCGTAGCTTTACTTCTAGGCAGTCGACCAATACTACTAATTCTACAACATCAAGACCATCGCATGCAATGATGCTTAGAAAAATGACATCTTCTTCTTCGATTGAAGGCTCAATTCATGAGAAATCACCTCCTGCACGTAATCATTGGCAAAATAATACTCCTTCTTCTCCAACTCGTCCTGTTAGTCAAAAGGAGATGCCAAAATTTCCTGTTTCGCCACCCATATTTCAAATGCAAGCCTCTAAGAGTACTCCTACTCACCCACACCATCGTAACCGTAGTAGCCGTCAGCATAAAAGAAACGACTTTAGACACGATGGCGATGATGAGGATGAAGAAGAAGAGAATATTGATACTGATAGTGATGAATTTAATTTAGAAAAGGATGAATATAACTTACTTGGCCATCATGAACCCTTACCTATAAGGCCAACTCATCGCCAAAATAACAACATTGGCAGTAATAGATCATCTGTTAGTTCGCTTGATTCGGTGATTTCATCCGAGGATTCTATTATAGAACAGCCTGCAATGAATTTACCTTCTTTAAAAAAGAAAGATCAAGACAACACACCTATACCAAAGGTGAGATCTGTATTTCGTACCCGTACAAGTAGCCTTCCAAAAGTACCTACAATGCAAAGATCTTCATCCATGTCAACTGTTGATACCATATCATCTCCCACAGAAGAAAAACAACATAAACAACAAAAGGAAGTAATTACTATTGACACAACTCCTTCTTCTCATTCTCAAACATACCCAGCTCAAATGATTGTAAATCGTCCAATTATCAGTCGACCTTCAGTAGGTGGATTGGGATCAATGCGTAAAAAAGCTGCTAATCGACTTTCTATGGATGGCTTCACTATTAGTCGAGCTAAAGAGAAGCTTTCCAGTTCACCATCTACAGGTAGTAGCACCTATGGTCTCTTTTTGAAAGATCATATTAAACCTGCCGCGGCCGATGATATGGAATATATTATGGATAATTCTACAGCTACACATGATGAAGTTTCACCAAATATGGATTCGAATGAAGATGATTTATCAGTAGAAGAAAATAAGCAATCAACTAATAGTCATCTTAAATTACTATTAGCTCTTGAAAAAAGTATGTTGGAAGGCGCTCATATTACACAAAGACTTTATATACCCAAAAGTTTATGGTAAGGCAGATAAAGTCTCTACATGAAAACAAAGATATTAAATAATATTTACAGGCAACAACCTAATATTCGACTCTCTTCAATGGATACCAAAATATCAGCTTGTGAATCAATCATGACAGACATAGCAAGACTTGAAAATTGGTCGTATTTGGATGATTTAATTAGTTCAACTCGTCTTTTAGATCATTTTGAAACATCTGTCGATCAGCTTCAAATGACGCTTTCCAAAAAACTAAAAAGAGATAGTATGATTGAAAGTAATTCAAGTAGTGGATCAAGTCAACTTAGTCATAGTGGAAGTATTCATCATAGTAGCAGTCGTGATTCTATTTCTATGAGTCGTATAGATAGTGGAAAAAAGACTCAATCTTTCATGTCATGGGGTACAAAATTAACAAAATCAGTGGAGCGCATGAATGCTTTTAGTTTGACAAAGACGTATGTTATTGATTGTTTATATTAGATTTTGATTTATTGATTTCTTTAATTTTATAGTGAAGATCAATATAAAAATTACATTGAAGCGTTGCAAAAACTATTTGCAAAGATTCATGTATTAGGTAAATGTTTTAAATATACCCTTAGACATTACAATCAAATTAACTCTTTTTTTCTCTGCACAGAACATTGGTTAAGTCATTATCATATTGAAAAGCAAAAATCAAGACAAGTTCAGCATGATGTGTTGATTACAAAATTAATCAAAATTTGTACTGTTATAAATAATGTTATAGGTGGATTTGTCGTGAGAGATATAACTGTATTACTTGCTAAATGGTTAAAACGAGGTGGCTCTTGGGTTAATGAGTAAAAAAAACACACACACCTTCCTTATATTATTATTATATTATTATTTATTTTCATGTACTTATTTATTATTACTATTACTATTATTTTCTTATTATTTCGATTAATTTCTTTTTATTATATAAAAAAAATGGAAATCATCATCATCATTTTATACACTAAAAAATCAAAAAAAAATCTAAAGCTGTTTAGCATAAAGAAAAGAGAGACTTTATTTTAGGTATTTCAATATTTAAGGCCAAACATCACAATCTGCTTCACTCAAATTAATATCAATAACATCTATTGGCATTTCGCTACTTTGTTCTGGTTGTTTTTGTTTTTGTGTTGCTTTATTACTCATCACTTTATCATCTCTACTTTGAAGACTAGTGCTTTTATGACATTCATAACCTGCACTGCGACGATAAGCACTTACGAATAACTCATCATTCCATTGAAAACCTTGATGACGAGACATGACTACGATAGGACATGGTGCATATTCTGAACTACCACTAGTGTACATAGGACTACCAATGTTCTTATCATAGATTCGGTATTCGTAGTATTGATCCAAGTTGTTTTTATGTGCTTTGAGTTCTTTGTTGTCATTACTACTTTCCATTTTGGTATAATAAAAAGAAATGTGTTATATAATATGATTTGAAAAGAAGTAGAAAATGAATAGAATTAATTATGCATGTCTTTTTTATGTTGTTGCATATCATCGTGTGCTTTTTTTTTTTTTTTTGTCTGAACCTAGTCATTAAAGTCACAAGATCATTTGTTTAGTCTTTGATTTGAAACGATGTGGTGCCCTTTTGCATGAATCCCACTAATCAGGTTCCATGAGCCATGAATGATATGTGGTACAGTTGATAATTCACTTTAGATTAAATCAGTTCATTAATGACATTATTAAATCAAAGCTGCCACATGATAACTCTTATCTGTTCTAAAAATGATTTGCATCTGGCAGAAAAATCGAAAATAGGTGAGATCTACTGCTTTTTTCCTGAAAACTGGGTTTCACTTTTCATTCCTGCTCTACTTTTTTTTTCACTAAATAATACCAGGACGAAATTATATACCAAGGTACCTGAGATGTTCAGCTTTGATTGAAAAATAAGTATCCGGAAATATCCTATTTTTTTCAGTTGGTATTAATTTTTTAGAGCTAATGTTTCAGATTTTTACAGGTATTTCACTGCTAAAAGTTAAAATCTTTGAGCCTTCATATCTCTACAGAACATTAAGCTATACTAGCAACATTTAATAATGAAACTTACTTGTTTTAAAATACTCTATAACATATTTCAGTATAAAAAATTTCTGAGCACTTTTATTTTTTTATTCATTTTTTTGACATTTTTATCATAGATTTCAGAATATCCATTAAATTGAGTGACATATTTTTCACATTCATGTCATCCAACTCGTTGAGCTCTCTCGGACCCAATTTAGTTTTTTTCAAAATATTGATTTTTCGTGGAGATATCCTAAAAAATGCATACAAAAAAATATTTTCAGTTTTGCATAAAAAAAAGACGGGTATACCCTCATCCCAAATCCTGAATTTGAAAAAAAATTGACGAAAATTTTGTTTTCTCTATGAAAAATGTAACTAGAAGGTTCATCAATGGCTAGATCGATAGATATTTTTGCTGCACATAATCTCCGTTACATATATTTAAAATATGCTTACAAAAAATGATGTGTATCTTCAAAAAACCTTCAAAATTTCAATTGTATTTTACGCAAAATTTAATGTGAAACGTTTTTTTAACTTTTATTTAGGTGGATGCAGAATTTAAAACTGTACAAAAACTATTTAATACGCTAATTCTACTTACTTTGCAATTCATAAGCTATTAAACGATTATGTTTCTTTTATCGTTTTTCGGTCAATTCGGCAAATCGATTTTGAGACTCAGTTATTATAGATTTTAAGATGCAATGCGAACTATTATTTTTATTATCTCGGCGAAAAATCAATATTTTTTGCTGAAACAAAAAATGCAAAGTAGCCTACATGTTATGTCAATACTCATCATAGGTCTCACATCCAAGATCTCGGTCTATAATTAGTATTATAGTAAATCAATGCAGATCATTGATTTACATCATGTTCTTAGATAGTAAAACCCTAATAGTAATTATAATTAATGTGTATAAATACATCCAAAGAATGTATTATTCATAAAAGAGTAGTATTCTGGCAGGATTATTTATATAGACTCTTTTGACATTTCACTACAGTTAGATCCATCTTGTATATTATACCAAAACAAACTACCTGAAAGTACATGCCTTGATTGAATCCCTTGAAAAAATGCTGCGAGGTGAAGAGTGCTGTTGTTGTGTGCCACCAAGTATCATATTTTATCACCTTCTACAGTATCAATACTACATCTTGCCATCTATTGATTACGGCATGTATTGAAGTACAAAGTCTTGATACCGGATGCAATGATATTGAAGTAATTTTATAAAAATAAAAAATAAAAAATAAAAGCATTGATAAATACAATTATAGTCTTTCCGCGGTTTTATTGTGGTAAGTAAAAGAAATCTGAAGAAAAAGAATAATATCTTCATAAAGTATGCTATATTTATATGAATTGTAAAACATTACGGCCGAACTATGCTTTCCATGGGTATAGTGATCTGCACAAATGGGCAGAATAAAAACTTTTATGCAGATCAGGCAGCCCAGATGAGCAGAGCAATGAGATCAAGGTTTTTTAGTCAATTTACTAAAGTATATCAATCATAGTATAATTAACAGCGAAGATAATTTGAATGGTTTAAAGCAGATGCGAGCTACTCTGATTCAACAGAATTGCCTTATTGATGAGATATATCAGTTTGAAATTTGGGGTTTGAAAGAGTTCTGCCCATGTTCTTCTTTCGTAGACCAAATGGGAACAACAACAACAACCTGTTTAGCAACACTAAAAGTAGTAGTATTTATGCGTTTATAAATTTCTGTTTGTAACACACAATATCTTCTTTCTTCCCTACTCTTTCCTCAGCTATTTTATTTACTACATTTAAAACTACAACAAAAAGACTAATATTTTTTTATACACTGAAATCAAGTAGCAGGTACAGTACAAGTATAATATGATGTTTTTCCTATTGTTTATTTAGAAATAAATTATTAGCTGTTAATGTTAGGGCACGTTGTCGCGTTATAATAACTTTCTCGAACAAAAAAGCGTCCAGGACTTAATTATTTTGTTCCATTATCTTAGTTATAATCAATGCTTTTTTGGTCTAAAGTTGATATGTACCTGCAGAAAAAATTGGTGATTATAAAAGTATGTATAGTGTCTACTTAATTTGAATGAATGAATAAACTCAAGTTAGTCAATTTAGTTTCTAAAAAGCATTTATTTCTATTTAGTGGCCAACAGCTAAGAAGAGGAAAACAGGATGTTGTCTTGTATATCACTACCAACTATCAAAGGTACACCATAATAATTATTACTTATTAGCTTGTTATTAATAATTGATTTTATTAGTAAATCAAATTTTATAGGTCAAAAGTAAGTTTGTTCTGGTAAAGCATTAAATGGATTGGCTTGGGATAAAGAGGGTAAAAAGGTGGCAATAGGTCCCAGTGATGGCCATCATCATGTTTATGTTTATGTTTATGATGTTGGAGGGGTAAGAATAAAACTTAATGTAAATCACCTCTAGCGCATTAATTATCACGTACGACTATATTATCATCAAATAAACTACCACACAATATTAACATGTATAAAGATTTACAGTAATAAGTTTGAACCAAGTGGGTACAGCATCGTAAATTCTTGAAAAAGTTCACAAGTATAACAAAATCTCTTATTTTTAAGTCTTGCAAGGCTTATAAGCGGAATATTAATTTAAAAAATTATTTTTGTCCAGATCATCAATTTTGGCATTTTTTGATTTTTTTTTTTTTTGGTTTTGCAAATCTAGAGTTAATTATACTACCAATTATAAAAACAAAAAATATACACATATGCAGAATTTAGCGCTCTATTTGCTCAATAAAAAATAACAAACATTTTTATTGCAAAATATTACATGAAAATCCTTTAACCAAAAATCCGTTTTTGGGACAAAAGTACAAATTTTCATTACTTAATATTTAATATTAAGTTTTTATAAAATGCGTATTAGTCATGGCTACAATTTTCTCTCACAATGTAGTATATTTAAACGTTGATTTTGGTATTAAAATTTGATTTTTCTGTTTTTTGATCAAAATCATGAGTGTTGGTAAGGATAAAATGAGTCCCGAAAATGTCCGCTACAAAAACTGAATTTTCAGACCGTGTATGGTTAAATATAAGAAAAGTTTAAAAAAATGCATTTTTATTTAAAACTTAGATATATACCATAGGATAGGAGACTTAGCAGTTCGACCTTGCTATTATGTTCAATTATGGCGTCGCTCCACGGGCTCGCTTTTTCAATTTTTTAATGAATCTATGATATGACAGACAGTTTTTCTGGTAGAAAATGTATGTTTCTATGGTAGTAAATGGTAACAGATATTGCCTATTTTATTTAGGTTATGGCTCATTATGCGCTGTAATACTACTTTTACATTGGCTAAAATGAGCAATTTAATAGGGGTTTAATTGCGCTAAATAATGTAAAGCCTTGAAAATCCTTTTCTACGTGTGTCGTTTCTCTCTTTTTGTTTTCATATTCCAAGGATATATTCACCGTTTGATAAGGCATATCAGACTATCAAGCTGATATTCTTTTCTTTTACCTGAATACGCATGCTAATAACATAAGGGATTAATGTTTTTAATATAGATAGCAGTCTATATCAGAGACTGATATTTTCATTTAACCGCATTTTAGTACCAAATATCATTATTTACTACTGTACTGTTGGACATATCTCTTGATTACCAGATCAAATCGAAGGCAATGATATTTATATCTACTCAATTAAAAGCTAGAACTGGCTAAAAACTCACGAAATGTTCCAGGAAAATGATAAAATTTCAAATGATATAGAAACACAAAAAAAAAGAACAATCTAATGTCTTGCCCAGTTACCATAGTTTTGATTTTATATATACTATACTTGAAAACAAATTTTTTTACAGCTGACAATCGTAAACTAATAAAATAGTAAGTATAAAGAAGGTTAATTTGTTTAAATTTTATGAGTGATAAAGTAACATTTATAATCTTAGATGTTTTGTCTTGCTGTATAAATTGAAGCAGTAAGTGCTTTTTAAGTTTATGCCGGAGCAAAAACCATTGTTACTGCAAATATTACAGCTATAAACATATTTACAAATGATGATAATCGTAAATATATTGGCTGTTGAATGTATTGCTCTAGTACATCAACAACCTATTGGATTGTGTTGTTTATAATCTATATTATTAATAAAAGCAAATGTAATTTAAAAACACAACATTCCAATAAAAATGCAATGGAATTTTGAAAACGGCACGATGCTCATATACAAATCAATTTGTGCGCATACGATCAGCTCATTATTATTCTCATGGTCAGATTTCTTATTATGCACAAATAGGGATAATGATATGCTTATGGGCAATTCTACTATTGTGCACACATGGGATTAATGTTATGCACACGGAAAGAATCTATAATTCTGCATATACAGGCTTAGCGTTGTTCTCGTGTGCAGTTTCTTTTGTTGTGCCCGTGTGCATCTTGTTATTTTTTTAGCCATATTCAGTGGGCACAACAGCTCAGGCTATAGTGTGCAGCCCACCTGGGCACAACGAAATCATCTTGTGCAGCACAGGTCGGCCGTAGTGAAATAGTAGATGTTTGTATTATGTTAATGTCTATTTTATAGGTGTTCAATCATAATGTCTTTTATTGACATTCTTTTCTAAAATACTTGGTTGAGATGTTGATATTTTGTTTGATTTGATACTGTAGAATATCATTAAATAAATATTGATCTTTCAACATTCCAGTTATTATGACTTAAAATGCAACTGAGCTTATTTTTATGGGGTGTGATTCCTTATCTAGAATTACTGCAACTGCGATTTTATGAGCAGGAGTTTTGGAATATATTATTAGTGCAAAATAAGTACAGCTTTATATCATAGGTGTCATGTTGTAGAAGGTTGTATTTTGATCAGGGATGCTTCCTTTTACAGGCACCAGCAATATAGAGTTTACTCGTTATGCTTATTTGGATCTGATTGGAACTCAGTCCTTATGTCCTTATGGAGCGAAATTTAGGTACGAATCGAGATTAGTTATTTTTCTGAAATGACAATGGCAACTTTGGTTTATAAAAGTTGTCATTTCATTGCACTGAATATAAGAAACACCTAGTAGTGTACTAAGTTTATCCAGCAATTAGCAAGAACACTTGAACCTCAAAAATTAGGATACCATATTGTTTTATCCCACCAACGGTTAATCAATCAAGCAGCTATCAAATTAACATCCAAGCACATTTAGCGCAGCATTAAAACAAGGCAGCTCACAGGCTCTGCAAGCACATAGTACAGTTAAATTATGGTTGATCCATTTCAATTCATAGATTACTATCAAGAAACAGATCTAATGGTTCAATAGTGCCTTAAATTACATCTCAGGATCTCAATGCCAAATCAATATAAAAGGCCACACTTTTATATCTAAATAAATGAGATTTTGTTTTTATTATACAGTTAAAGAACTGATTCACTGCTCATTCTCTTTTAATTATATTATTTTTTAAGTATTATTTATCAAACCTAAAAATATACAACAACATTGTCTAAGTGATGTTTATCTCCTATTATCATGTAATATTGGAAGTTATTAGGAATGACATTTGCGGAGATAAGGGTTTTTGTTATCAGTTTTTTGCGGTTGTAAAAGATAGAGATTTTGTATGATTTCGAATTTTTTCGTCCAATATCCAGTATTGAATTGAATTACGTCAAATGTTCAAAGAAAATGCATCTCCCTTTATGGACGGTTGATATATGTCCGAAAATGAAAGAGTTACTACCAGAATATAAGCGTATTTGCTTAACAGTTAACAGTGACCAAAAATTGGCCTAAGATTGGTTGTAAAAAATTAAGCACCTAAATTGAAGTGCTAATTTTTTCTTGTATTCACAAGAAGATAGATCTAACTGTAGGCTACTTTGCATTTTTTGTTTCAGCAAAAAATATTGATTTTTCGCCGAGATAATAAAATAATAGTTCGCATTGCAGCTTAAAATCTATGATAACTGAGCCCCAAAATCGATTTGCTGAATTGACCGAAAAACGATAAAAAAAACGTAAACGTTTAATAGCTTATGAATTGCAAAGTAAGTAGAATTAGCGTATTAAATAGTTTTTGTACAGTTTTGGATTCTGCATCCACCTAAATAAAAGTTAAAAAAATGTTTCACATTAAATTTTGCGTAAAATACAATTGAAATTTTGGAGGTTTTTTGAAGATACACATCATTTTTTGTAAGCATATTTTAAATATATGTAACGGAGATTATGTGCAGCAAAAATATCTATCGATCTAGCCATTGATGAACCTTCTAGTTACATTTTTTATAGAGAAAACGAAATTTTTGTTAATTTTTTTTCAAATTCAGGATTTGGGATGAGGGTATACCCGTCTTTTTTTGATGCAAAACCGAAAATATTTTTTTGTATACATTTTTGAGGATATCTCCACGAAAAATCAATATTTTGAAAAAAACTAAATTGGGTCCGAGAGAGCTCAACGAGCTGAATGAAATGAATATAAAAAATCTGTTACTCGATCTAATGGATATTTTAAAATCTATGATAAAAATGCCAAAAAAATAAATAAAAAATAAAAGTGCCCAGAATTTTTTTATACTAAAATATGCTATAGAGTACTTCAAAACAAGTAAGTTTCATTATTAAATGTTGCTAGTATAGCTTAATGTTTTGTAGAGATATGAAGGCTCAAAGATTTTAACTTTTAGCAGTGAAATACCTGTAAAAATCTGAAACATTAGCTCTAAAAAATTAATACCAACTGAAAAAAATAGGATATTTCCGGATACCTATTTTTTAATTAAAGTTGAACATCTTAGGTACATTAGCATATAACTTCTTCTTGATGTTATTTAGTGAAAAAAAAAGTAGAGCAGGAATGAAAAGTGAAACCCAATTTTCAAGAAAAGGCAGTGAGTTTTACCTGTTTTTGAGACTTTCTTGATATATATAAAATAAATTTAGGAATGGATAGTATGATGTGATCAATTTATATCTGTTTAGCAGTGTCTAAGGTATATCCTAGAAAGTGTTTAATATTAGATTAGTTATAGAAAAGAGGGCGCGCTTTGATTTTGAATGTTAAAAACTTGAAACTTCAATTTTTCTCGTGCCAAAAACTATTATACAGTTTCACGTAGAAATTATAGCAGTAAGACTCTGTTAAGTTACAATATATATATATATATGTAAATACGTCTACGTAGACTAACAATTTTAAACATTTTCTGTAACGTTTAATATAAGAATTCAATTCATTATGTATTATGCTGCAAAATTTGGTCAAATGTAATTTTGGAAAAAAAGATCGACTGAATTATTTAAATTGAAAAAAAAAAAAATCCATTTAATGCAACTTTAGTAGATCTTAAAAATTAGTTTGCTTTATATTGAAGAGATAAGATCTACCGTAAATTAAAACTTGCTTTTTGAAAATCCAACATCCAGTGGAAACGTCGAATCTATATATGTATGCAAATGACGTGTCCCTCTTCTGGCGTGCCATCTGAAATAGGAATATTTGTTAAGGTACTACAGAGCTATCTTTTAAATATTGCTCGTAGCATTGTGTATGACAATAGTAAGTCCTGCATTAGTAAGCGCAGATTATTGTATATACTTTGTGAAGAAGGTCTGTATGTAAACATTTAAATCTGAATCAAATAGTATCATTTTTGAACCTACACTGCTTTTAAGAACTTTATTTGAAAATATTGTGAAAAATAAGGTACAAATATCAAGACACTATATAAAATAGATATTTTGTATATAAGCAAATAATTAATAATACAAAATTAGGTTTTGCAGCACGTTTTTCTAAGCCTGTTTACGATCTAATTGCCTTAACTAGGTTCCATTAATATAAAAGAGAATAGTATTATATGCGTAATTTATCTCAAGTCCTTATTGATTTGCAATTTTTAAATTTTGAATTTGATCTACAGGAACATCCGTCAATGGTAGTGCGTACCTTGGACTTATATTATGATTTTTTTAAAAGGTGCTAATAAGCATTTCAAGGGTAAATGTATACAAAAAGTCGGAAGAATAAATGAACCGCAGGATATTCCACGCTATGATATTGTACTACCTGAACTCTAACCTTGTTGCACATCATTTGAATGATGGTAACTCTAAAAAAAGAAGATGAGGCTGTACACTTGATTTGTATGTTCTAATATTTATTTACTATAAAACAAAGCAAGATGTAGAATAAATGTAATCATTTTACATTCCATGTGAACAACAAGAGCAAGATTATGTTGTGCCTTGATTTAATGCAATGTACCCTCACCTCACTTACTTGTATTACTGAAGAGGTTTTAGTTGTATAACATGTTTAATTGTGCAACAAAAAACAAAATATTTCTATATTTGAATTACATGTAGGGATATTCAGTACATCTTGGAAGCTAATAGAAATTCTGACATAATTTTCGAGATCATTCATATCATATGTATTTATAAAAGCGAGGGGGCGCCTTCTGTGTATGGGAACATGTAGGTTTTGAATTTCTGTAGTGGCCAGTTTGATAAGCAAAACAAATACACTTATTTATTACTGCGATATCATTATCTGATCAAAAATATCTCGGTCCAAAGTGAAATGCTAGCAGAAATCTTAAATCTAGATGGGTATCGTGCTGATAGGAATATTTTATTCTTGGGTACGGTAAAAAGTTGGGCTATATCGCAATAAGGATATAAACTGCAAATAAACTATATGACATATGTGATTCTTTTTACAGTACAAAACACAAAACATCTGACCATCAATGATTTTCTGATCTACCAAGCGTGATATAAACAAAAAAAGAGAAAAATAAACATTCAAGGATGCTGATATGCATTGTGAGTTTTCACACCATCCTGTCACATGCATGCTAATGTTTATAATGTTTGTTGTATATAGATAAAAAATAAAATGATCTAAGCGTGTAACTGTAATGACCTATACTATCTTTATATTACAGCGAGAAGTACAAAATTCAGGTACAAATTGGTTTTTTCGAGGATTTAATTGTTGGCGATCCAAAATACTGCGGTATCTTTGTTTAGTAATCATATGCGTATTATTTAGTAAGTATAATCTTGATGCACTACTACCAACACGATGTTCATTTATATTTTTGACATAAACTCAAAAAAAAATCTCGAGTGATACAAAAAAATCTTGGAGAAATTTTTTTTCCGTTCCGGATGAACCAGCCATCAAAAAGATTATAACAACTTTGCAAAGATTATCTTGGAGAGGAACATGATAGGTTTCCAGCGAATGTATCAGAGATGATGGCTTATAAGTTTACCCTTGAATAATTGGAGTTTTTTTTTTATTTTGCTCTTTTGATTTAAGAGTTTCTTTTTCTTTTTTTCTCTCAATTAGAAATGTAACAATGCAACCTTTAATTTTATGGGATGATTCTTATATTGGTTATTTGTTAAAATGAGAACAATAAGCCAGGGAACCTATTAATTGGGATTTATTGTTTCAGATCGCATGTTTTCAGTAAAAAAATCAGAAACATTTGAGATTGTCTCTAACTTTTCCTCTGTCTTTTTCCAAAGTATCATCGAATATCAATGTTTATTAAATGCAAGTGGTTTGATTAGCCTTTATTCTTGTATTTTGAGAAACTAAGAAAGATCATTGGATTTGTACCACCATAAGTTTACGCGGATGATTTGTTTACCGGATTTATTTTTCTATCTATATATTACCTAGTTGAATCGGGCCGAAAAAATTAAATAGAATAATAGCATATGAATTAACTTTTACCACGTTCTTTTTCTGCTGTGTCTAATGCTATACTAAGAAAAAGTAAAATCAATTGCGAATTGAAATGAAACTGTTTGTAATATATAGTGGGGCAAAAGGGATTATGAAACAAAGAGGAGAAAAAATACTTTTTACAGTGATACCCAACAGCAATGGCACCAAAATGTTTTTTTTTTTACTTCAAGAAGGGCTATTCGGAGACGGTAGCAGACAAACAAAAAGATTTGTTTTGTTCAAATAAAATTTATACATGTAACATGAAAAAAGATCAGATTAACTGAAGGGTATTCTGTGGACACATTTTTCAATATCAAAACCATATTTTATCATATTGGGATCAAAAAGTAAAATTCCTTGAAAGATTTCAAGTAGGATGATTGACAGCAATTTTTTCGATATTTTTTTTAGTTTCATTTTAAGCCGATAACAACGTATATATAAAACAATGATTTATAATTTTCCTTGTGTTCCCTAATGCTCTTTGTATGATGTTGGGTTTTTGAAATAAAAAAAAAATTTCTTATTCAACATCTTGTTCTTTTCTCTTTTCTTCTTTTTTCACTTTTTTCTTTATTGCTTTTTCTCTTTTTTCTAATCTTTTTATAATTTTCATTTTATTTATCGTAAATCAACCAGAGTAAAAAAAAAGAAACTAGGTAAAATAAAGATACGCGCTGTTATGCAAATAAAAATATCGCTGTTTTGTTTATATAAATCTAACGAATTTCTTCTAAATGATGTGTAAACAGTATGTCTTCATCAAGGTAAAGAAAAAAAAAAAAAAAAAAAAAAAAAAAAAAAAAAAAGTCCAAAATTATATGATTTCTGATACATATACATTTTAGTATTTTTGATCCTCGTTCTATTGAGTCAGCAAAGAATACCGTAGCTTCATTTATGAAGACTGCCTTCTCCCAACAAAATGTATCAACCACAGCCATTATTTGTTCAGCTGTAGTCGGTTTATTTGCTTATGAGCAATATGTCTATCTTAAAAAGAAGAAATCCTTGCCTGGTCCTAGCTTCAAAATTCCAATCATTGGCGCTTTCACAGATTCTCTTTATCCTACATTTGAAGGATATATGAGCAAATGGAAGAGTGGAGAATTATCATGTGTTAGCGTGTTTGACAGGTAAATATTTTTCTCTTGTTGTTTATTTTCATTCATCACCACAGAAGAATTTCTTATTTTGATTGTTGCTTATTTGTAAATGCGGGGGGTGTTTCTGTTTCATTAGTACAGATGTGGTGGTGGTGTAGCATTATTCAATGTCCGTTATATTAATCTGACAACTTTATAGATTTGTAGTCATTGCTTCTACTTGTGAATTGAGCCGTAAGATCCTCAACTCTCCTGCCTATGTTTCTCCTGCTGTTGTTGATTCAATGAAATATATTCTCTGTGATGATAACTGGGTTTTCTTGGGTGGTAAAGCTCATGTTGATTACCGTAAGGGTTTAAATGTTTTATTTACTCGTAAAGCATTGGGTATCTATATTCCTATTCAAGAAAGAGTTTACCAAAAGCATTTCGATGAATGGCTTGCTTTAGGTGGTATTTCAGAACAATATCAATTACGTTTCCGTGAACTCAACATGGAAGCATCTCTTCGTGTCTTCATGGGCGATTATATGTCGGATGAGGTTGCATCTACCATCTCTCAAGAATATTTCAATATTACTGCTGCATTAGAGCTTGTCAATTTCCCCATTCCTTTACCTGGTACAAAGGTTTATAAGGCCATTCAATCTCGTAAATACATTGTCAAGCATTTTATCGAAAGTATCAAAGATAGCCGTATCAGAATGGCTAATGAGGGTGCTGAAATTAAATCTATGATGGATGCCTGGATTAATTCTATGAATGAGTATGAAATTGAATGTGCTGAAGCCGGTAAACCTGCTCCTAGAAAGTTTGATGATCGTGAAATTGCCTTGACTCTTTTAACTTTCCTCTTCGCTTCTCAAGATGCTACTTCATCTGCTTTAACTTGGGCTTATCAATTATTGGCTGATCATCCCGAAGTCCTTGAAAAGGTTTTCGCTGAACAGGTTCAAGTTCGTAAGGGTGATCTTACACAAGAACTTACTTTGGAGCAAATGGAATCAAGTCCTTATCTTCGTCAAGTTGTCAAGGAAATCCTTCGTCTTCGTCCTCCTGTATTGATGGTACCTTATCAAACTACTCGTGAATGGCCCCTTACTCCTAGCTATACTGTCCCCAAGGGCTGTAAGTATAATCATGTATAATTTAATTTATAGCAATTTCTAATTTAATTTAATCTAATAGCAATGGTCATTCCTACTACCTATCCTGCTCTCCATGATCCTACCGCATATCCTAACCCTGATGCTTTTGACCCCGATAGATGGGGACCTAATGGTATTGCTGAAAAGTTCCCCAAGAACTTTATGGTTTTCGGTAATGGACCTCATCATTGTCTTGGTAAAGAATTTGCCATTATGCATTTGATGGCTGTTATTGCACAATCATCTCTTCAATTAGAATGGACACATACACGTACTGAAAAGAGCGATGATATCTCTATTTTTGCTACTATTTACCCTCAAGACGGTTGTATCATGAGCTTCAGACCCAAGGGCACCACTGCTTAATTTTCTCTATTTTTCTTTTTTTCTTTACACTATTTATTGTTTTAATATTACCTCTTATTCTCTCATAACTCTTCCTCTTTTTTATTATATGATCACTCCATATTCTTGTTCCTTTGCATAAATGTCTCTCTTTTTCATATTAGACATGAACACCAACCTTTTTTATTTTTAATTCTCCTCTTTCTTTTTTTTTAATATTTCTCAATAATAATTATTATCTTTCAAATGAACAAATATATAATGCTTATTTTTTATACATGCTGTATTAAAGACCAATCATATTGGGCTCATAAGGCAATTGTGAGTCAAATGAAATCATCATTTGAAGCAGGAACAATAAAGCTATTAAATAAGCACATTTACCATAAACAGGAGGCAGCTCTCCCGTCGGAATGCGTTGTTTGAACACGCTAAGATCGATAATAAATAAAGAATTAGCATAATACTCATACTTGAGTTGAGAATTTGAAAGTGCAAAAGTTTTAATAAGAATTTCAAGATACATACAAGTGGGTGAATAAAAAAATATGCGTATAATTCACAGATAATTCTCGCCGTATTCCAAAACAAAAATGTGCTACACTATTCGCTATATCGAGTAAAAATTCTTTACACTCACAGTTTAAAATTTGCCAAAAATATGAATAAATGCAAATCCTATATAATAAAATGTATATAATCAATTGTTAAGATCTAAATTATGTAGATACACAAACATGTGGCCGAATAAAATATAGTTACTGGCGATAGGATGCATTTTTGCATTCATTTTACCAACAATAGTCTAGGAAATGCTAAAGCAAGAATGTTTTGATATTTGACAGCAAACCATATATATATGCTATATATATATGGTTTGCTACTGAGGTTTGCATTTAGACCAATAACCTACCTTGAGACCTTGTTTTATTAATAGTTCCATCAAAATTTACATTTTTTGAAAATTCAAAAAGTATCCAGTAGGTAATACCGTCTATTATTTGTTTCATCATTAACTACTAACCATCTAATAAAGCAACTCATTCAAGAAATTAAGATTTACAATTTTCTGTTATTGCTTTCTGGTACCAATTTGCTTACAGTTGTCTAAATTAATAGTTGAAGTTTGAAGTTCTCTGAAAAATAAATATAGAATACCACATTGCATAACAGCTTTGGATTATACGTAAAGAGGGTGCGTGCTTATTAATTTCGGTATGGAGTTGCCATTGCCATATTATATGCTGGTTTTGGATGATTCGGTGCTATTTTTAATTAGAAATGGTCTGTTAGACTACAAATGCCATTCAAGTAAAGTGGGCGTTTGATCCTTACAATTTAATCCACAAATTAATGGGATGCTACGATTTTAAGTTCGGATATTGTTATAGTTTATTGTATATTTTGAGACTTCTAGCCCATTTGGATCAATATTCGTTGATTACGAGCATTTTTCCAGTTGCTTTATTGTTCGTTCAGCTGAGGAAGAGAGAATTCTTTTTTAAATTTGTAAATTAAAGTCTGATTTATCGAAAGGTAAATCGCGTGAAATTAATCAAATAAAAAGCACCGTTTTATTATGAGCTTATAGAGAGGGTTTATATACTAATTGAATGAGTGTATTAAATGAAAATGATAATATGATTAGAATGAGCATTTGAATGTTATGTGGATATATTAGAATCATGCTTCTATGATTCAATAGTAGCATAATGATAGGCGCATGAAATATGACCTTGCTTGACTTGCATGTTGAACATCATGGTTTGACAGATGTTCTAAATTGGTAATTCGGTAATTCCTAATTCTGATAGATCAATAATTACAAGATAGACCCAACTAAAAGCTACTCTGTATTTTTTGTTTCAGCAAAAAATATTGATTTTTTGTCGAGATAATGAAAATAATAGTTCACATTACAGCCTACAGCCTATTGTTGTAACTCAGTCTTTTATATATAATCTCAATTATAATAATATTAATAAAATCAGTCTCTTTTCCTCAAACATAATATAGTCCATATTTAGATTATTACATGGTGAGGCTACCACTACTACACACTAACTAATTCATCAGTCAGTATAAGAGGTTCACAACAACATCTACATCAACATCAAATTATTTCAATTCACCGAAATAATTATTCAACATGTCAAACGAAGGTACATCTAACGTTGACATTCAACAACTTCTAGCAAAGTTAGATCAACAACAACAATTAATTGAAAGATTACAAATACAACAGAATAATCAACAATTAGCATTTGAAAGCAAAAATGAATTCTCACAATATGTTAAACAACAAAAGTTAAAAAACTTGGACATGCCTAAATATCAAATCAACAATAGCTTGAGAGTATATTTCTTTGAATTTGAACAGCAAGCCAAATACTTAGGAATCACAGACATGGATTTATGCACAGCTACTTTATGTAAATTTTTACCTGATAACATGAAAAATTGGATCATACATCTCCCAAATGCTATCAAAAGCAAATGGACAACACTAACACAAAATTTATTGCAATATTTCGGTAAAAGCTTAAACCTTGAACAAAGACAAGGAATAAACAAGCTACAAGCATTAAAACAAAAACGAAATGAATCCATAGCTCAACACACTACTAACTGGATTAATACTTATCATATCATTCCTCAAGGAAGTAACATCATTTCAGTAACTGATTTGAGAGATTGGTATGTACAATCACTATATGACATTGGTTTGGTCGCTACTCTTACTACGTCAATTTTACTTCAAGGCGAACGTGGTACTCCGGCATCTTTAGATTACATCACAAAACAAGCAATGAAAATCGGTTCCAATTTAGCTGTTTCTAACTATGGAAAAAGTTCATCTTATGATGAACAAGGACCAGATTACACAAAGGATGACCCAATGGACATTGATCATATGAATCAAAAGAAAAAATTTGATAATAAAAAACAATTCTATAAGAAAAACAAATTCAAGAAAGGCAAAAACAAATTTCAGAACAACAAGATCAATACCAATAATAATGAACGACCTAAACTTTATGACAAATTCGGTAATCCAGTATGTGGATATTGCAACGGCAGACACCGCAATTATGAATGCAATCAAAACAACAGATCATTACACCAACTTGAAACCAATGAATCGTCGTCAGAAGATATTATTGAATTACAACATATTGATGCAGGATATATAAATCACATAAAAAACGGAAACTCGGTTACACCAACAACTGTCATAAAAATGGGATCTAATCAAATTTTAGCTTTATGGGATACTGGTGCTGCAATCACTGCTATCAATTATGAACTTATTAACAAACTTAATTTGAATATGGACACTTCAGAAACCATTCAATATGTTGACATCAACAATAATAACAAAACAACATTAGGGATAGTATACATTCAATTGTTTAATACTAAAGTTAAAGTTCATGTCATTAAGGATTTAGCTAAACAAATGGTCATCGGATTTGACACTATGACCAAGTGGAACACTATCATTGAAACAAACAAAAACAGAATAAAGTTAACAATCAATGGAAAACAATATTATATACAGTATAGTAAAGTTCAACATCAACAAATCATGTGCACTGATAGTCAGCAAAAACAACTCAATAACATTTTAAAAAATTTTCAAACAATATTTCTGTCAGGAGATCAAAAACCTTCTATTACCAACAAGATGGAATGTCACATTGACACAGGTGATCATGAGCCAATTTACTCACCTCCAAGATACTATCATCCGAAAATTCAAAAGCAAATTGATGAAAAATTTAAAGAATTAATAAAAAATGGAATAGTAACTAAAGTTGCATTCTCGGAATGGGGTTCACCTGTTACTGCTGTCACAAAATCAGACAAATCTATTAGAATTTGTGGTAATTACATCAAATTAAATGCTATAACTAAAACTATCAAATATCCATATGTCAATCTTCATTATGCATTGCAATCTCTGGGAAAAGCAAAAATTTTTTCAAAAATCGATCTGATCTCAGGATATTATCAAATTCCGATAGCGGAGTGTGATAAATCAAAGTCCGCTCTAGTTACACAGACGTCAATTTACGTTTTCAATTCTATGGGAATGGGAATGAAGAACTCAAGTGCATATTTTCAATCATTAATGGACAAAGTTTTAGGTGAAATGCGTTATGTATCAGCTATTGCATATCAAGATGACGTAATTTTATATTCAGACAATTTTGATCAACATTTACATCATTTGAAGACATTGTTATATAAATTAAAAGAAGCAAACTTATCAATCAACATCAAAAAATGTCAATTCGCTATGAAACAAGTCAAATTTTTAGGTTTTATAGTTTCGGATCAAGGAATTCAAGCCGACCCAGACAAAGTTCGACCTATTACACAACTACCTCCACCAAAAGATATAAAAGAGTTGGAAAGATTTCTTGGAATGACAGGCGTATATCAAAAATTTATCAAGCAATATCAAGTAATCATTGAACCATTGAGAAGATTAAAAATGAAAAATCAAACATTTAGCTGGAAAGAAGAACAACAAGAAGCATTCACAAAAATCAAGCAACAATTGTCAAATTTACCAAATTTGATACAACCTGATTTTGATAAACAATTTGAACTACATACAGATGCAGCAAATACGGCAGGCATAGCTGTCATACTATGTCAAAGATATGAAGGACATCCATACCCTTTATCATTCGCATCAAGATCTTTATCAAAACATGAAAAAAACTACTCTATTCGTGAACTGGAAGCATTAGCAATTATATTCGGTATCAAGAAATTTCGTATATATTTAGAATGTAATCAATTCATTATATATACTGATCATTCTTCGTTACAATGGATACTTAATACCAATGAGGATAAGCAACCAAGGCTATTCAGATGGTGTTTATTTTTACAAGCGTTCGATTTCATAGTAAAATATGTTCCAGGCAAGAAAAATAATGCTGCAGATGCTCTATCAAGGTCAACCATATTCAACATCGAACTTAAGACAAGATTACAATCTATCAATTGGCAACTTGAACAAGAAAAAGATGATAAATTACAAGAATACAAAATATCTAACAACAAATCATTTATTGTATCTAATGGTATTATATTCAAAGTAATACAAAGACAACAAAATATATTCAGCAACAAAATAAGCAAAGTAGTACCATCTCAATTGACACAAACAGTAATCAAGGAATTTCACGACAAGCAATTTGCGGGACACAGTGGAATTAACAAAACAATCAATGCAATCAGCAAACAATTCTGGTGGGAAAATATGAAGCAAGAAGTTGAAGATTATATCAAAAAATGTATTACTTGTCAAAAAGTCAAAGGTGATCGATCATATCAACACAATACATCAAGTACTGCAGGAGAAAAACCTTTTCAAAAAATAGCAATAGATTATTTTGGACCATTGCCAATAACAGAAAAAGGAAATGTTCACATATTAGTTATCATTGACACTTTCACGAAATATGTTGAAATTTATCCAATGAAATCAATACTCACAAGTGAATTAGCAAAAGTATTGTACTACAACTTTATCTTAAGGCACGGCATACCAGACGAAATAATTTCAGATAATGGAGCACCATTCAACAGTGAATTTATGCAACAATTAAATCAATATCTAGATATAAAAATATCATTTACACCACCTAATCATCCATCATCAAACGGGATTGTTGAAAGATACATGAAAACTCTGAGACAAATGATTTTGGTATATGCACAAAAAACCAATGTAGTCAAACTATGGGATACAAACATCAGATTAATTCGTTTTGTATACAACAACATGATTCATCAAAGTACTGGTTTTACACCTTTTGAACTTGTATATGGTAGAACAGCAAAATCAATAAATCAGATTATTACTCAAGAAAATAAAGACATACCTTTATACAAAGGACAATCTCACACACCACAATCCAAATTTGCATCACAATTAAAAGAAAATCTAGAACAAGCTTTCGAAATAGTATACAACAATTTAACTACAAATGAACACTATGAATACAATAATGAATTCAAAGTTAATGATAAAGTATTATTATTTAATACATCAAGATCATCGAAAGTCAGACCTAGAAAACTTCAACAAAATTGGATAGGACCAATGATAATATTTAAAGTACTATCAAAAACTAGATACAACTTGAAATATTACAACAAACGTTACAATAACATACATAGTGATATTAAACGAGCCGAGCCTTTTTTATGCAGCCGAGCTTTTCTCAAGGCTCGTTAAAGTTAGACGAGCTTACAAAAAAGCTCGTTCAACCTCGACGAGCTTTTTTTTGCGCGTGACTAGAGCTCGTTTACCCCAAACGAGCTTTTTTATGCAGCGACTAAAACTCATCATCTCAATGCGAGCTTTATTTTACCTTTCCAGTGACAAATATCTAAAGTAAAGCAAACTTATGAATGTCAATTGACAATTATCTAAAGTAATAATGTCATAGCATTTACTAATTATTATTTAAATTTGAACTTTTTGAAAAGAAGTCAAAAGCTCGTCTTTCTCAAACGAGCTTTTTAAAAAAAAGTCAAAAACTCGTCTTTGTCAAACGAGCTTTTATTAAAGCTCGGCTCGAGCTCGAGTGATACAAAGCTCGGCTCGTTGTGGCGAGCTTTGGTCAAGCTCGTCCTAGGCTCGGCTCGTCTTTTATACTTAAACATACACATATCATTAATCAAGAAATATTACGATTAATACATCAAATCAATCAAGCTTTTTTCCTCTTAGGTTTTTAATGCGATTATTCAATTATTTTATATTCAATTATTTTAGTATCATTTCATATTATTCAATTATTTTATTTTATATTATTTTATATCATCATTTATATTTTATCAAACGGGGGAATGTTGTAACTCAGTCTTTTATATATAATCTCAATTATAATAATATTAATAAAATCAGTCTCTTTTCCTCAAACATAATATAGTCCATATTTAGATTATTACACTATGATAACGGAGTTCCAAATCGATTCATAAAGTCGGTCGAAAAATGTATCAAAAAGCAAAATCGTTTAATGGCTCGTGAACTACAAAGTAAGTAGACCCAGCGTATTAAATAATTTTTGTACAGTTTTAAATTCTGCATCCATCTAAATAAAATTTAAAAAAATGTTTCACGTAAAATTTTGTGCAAAATGCAATTGAAATTTTGAAGGCTTTTTGAAGATAAAGAACACTTTTTATAAACATATTTTAAATTTAAATAATGGAGATAATGCATAAAAAAACTATCTATTGATCGAGCTATTATTTAAACTTTTAGCTGCATTTTTCGTAGAGAAAACGAGATTTTTGTTCAAATTTTTTTGAATTTCAGAATTTGGGGGTGAGGGTATACAAGGGAAAAATCGAGGTTAGACATGAGGGTATCTCTTTGCACACATTTTTGAGGATATCTCCACGAAAAATCAATATTTAGAAAAAAACTAAATTGAGTCCAAGAGAGCTTGACTTTGTTGATGACATGAATGTAAAAAAAATGCTATTCAATCTAATGAATATTTTGCAATCTACTACAAAACGGTCAAAAAAATGAATAAAAAATAAAAGTGCTCAGAATTTTTTTATACTGAAATATGTTATAAAGTACGTCAAAAAAAGTAAGTTTCATTATCAAATGTTGTTAACATAACCTAATTTTTTCTAGAGATATGAAGGTTCAAAGTTTTCAATTTTTACCAGTGAAATATCTATAAAAATCTGAAACATTAGCACTAAAAAATTAATACCAACTAAAAAAAACAGGATATTTTGGGATACTTATTTTTGTATCAAAGCTGGACATCTCAGGTATATTAGCGTATAATGTTTTTTTGGTGTTATTTAGTGAAAAAAAAAGTAGGGCAGGAATGAAAAGTGAAATCCAATTTTCAAGGAAAAGCCGCGAGTTTTACCTGTTTTTGAGTCTTTCGTGAGATATAGAATAAATTTAACAGTATGTAGTATAATACGACTAATTTAAATCTATGTAGCAGTGTCTAAGGTATATACTGAAAAGTGCTTAATATGAGATTGGTTATAGAAAAGAGGGCACGCTCCGATTTTGAAGACTGAAAACTATGAAAATTCAATTTTTGAAAATTCAAATTTTGCTCAACCAGGTGCCTACAAAAAAACAAACAATTTTAACTTATGGAGTGTAGCGCTTTCCGAAAGTATCAGCAGAACAGCAAAAGTAATAAATGTGGACATTTTAACTTCTCTCGAGCTAGATCTCCAGTAATGAACATAAACATGCAAATGCCAGATTTATGAGCCCCTCCCCCCCCTTTTTTTTTACAATAATTGATTTCCAAAAGATGTTTATTTACAACAAAAAATCGAAAATGATTACGTGGCATCGATAATAAGCTACTTTATGCCGTAGTATATTTCGGCTTCAATAATTTACATGCTGGACAAATGTTTATCGAGTTGTGTTATCGGTTTACTTGCTATCGGACTTGCTGGCTTCCTTCTTGGCTGCGGTGGCAGCGTCCATTGAAGCTTTCAATGCCTTTAATTGCTCAGCTTCCTACTCGAACCAATCTAATAAGTTTGAAAATGATAAAATATACATTCAACAAATTCTACCTTTTCACGAGCATATTTGTTTTCAGCGGCTTTCTCTCTTGAACCGAATTCTTTTGATCCTGCAGTAGCTCCAGATTGATTCATTGTAATTTATAAAATAGAAAGTGAAAGAAAAAGTGTCGGGCAATTCGGGAATTCGTCATGATTTAAATTAAATAAGAACTTGCCAGAATCATAGGTCCAGCCGAAAAAAATCTAGTTGACGCATAACTTGCCCGTTTTTTCCGAAAGATCCAATCATGAAGAACATTTGCCAATAGTAATTCGTAATTAAACCTCAGTGAGAGTATAAATAGTACGCAAAAATGCAAGAGATTTACTACGAATCTTTACCTTTTTCTCTTTCATTAATTACAACTTAAATCAATATGGCTCGTTCAAGACAGGTAAAATTAAGATTGTGCATATCGAAATGATAAGTTTTAATGTATAATTTAGACTCGTCGTGCTGGACCTACTCAACAATCTCGTAGCGCTCACACCATGCCTCCAAGACAAACACCCCCACCTCAACAACAACATGCTCCCGTGCAGCATCAGGCACCTCCTCCAGCTTCTGCCGCACAACCTCGTCAACCTGGTATGTTTGCTCAAAGTAAGTTTTTCCATTTTTGATAACAATTGAAACTAAATTAACAATTTTTTTTAGTGGCATCTACTGCAGCTGGTGTCGCTGTTGGTTCTGCTGTAGGACACACTATGGCCAATGGTGTTTCATCCATGTTTGGTGGTGGTAGAGAATCTCAACCCCAAGAACAACCCCAAGAACAGTATCAACAATCCTACCAACAACCTATGGCTGCACAAAATCAAAATGGTGCATCTTGTGAAGCAGATGCCAAGGCATTTACACAGTGTCTTGAAGCTACAAATAATGACATGTCTGCCTGTAAATGGTATTTAGATGCATTAAAACAATGCCAACAAATGGCTTCTCAATATTAAATTTTATAATAAAATGCAATTATTTATTTCTTGATATTGATGGGATATTTTTTATTAAACTTTTTTATCTACGTTCATACTCAAAATCAAGTTCAAATTGAACATAAGGTCGGTAACTACTATCATTAACAGATTGTAAGTCATGATCCAAAAGCTCATCTTGGTTATCATTCTTGATAGCTTGACCATGAACACCACCTAAACGACCATATTGAGCAACTAAAGTCTCATCAATCTTCTTTTCAAATTTAGGCTTTGGTGAAATAGTAACTGAAGAGAAATCAGGAGGCAAACCATAACGAAGGACTGATTCAACAAAAACTCGAAGAGCTTTGAGATGCAACCAAGAAGCGAAAGTTTCACCAAAGTTTGTCTTTGTTAAACGTAACAATTCAGCTTGTTGCTCACGTTCAGTAGCAGATACTTCCTCTAATTCACGTTGTTGAGTTTGCAAAGCATCTTCATCATAGGTGAAATCGCGAGGAATGAATCTTTCTTCTCTTGCCTTGTGACTAAATTCATCAATAGTTCTCTTGAAGACTGTAACAGTGAATAATCCAAACTCTTCATCTTCAGCAATTTTGCTATTATTGATATAAATAAATGAAATAATAAAATAAAAAGTACAACTTACACTGAAGAACGAGGAACAACCATATCTGTTAAAGTTTCATATCTGTTATTCCATTGCTTGAAGAGTGTTTTGGGAACAGCAACAATCAAAGTAGTCAAGAATTCTGAATTCAAAACGCAATGTTGCTTCTTGACAATACCATTCAAGTTACGAACAGATAAATTACCCCTAGAATTCAAAGTGTTAATAAAGACAAGAGACAAAGATCAAGATGACACTTTACGTTTGTTTACGCTGTAATGTTTGAAGTGCATTCTTATTCTGGGTATACAAATTCATTTTGTTCTTCATAACATTATCAATAGCTGTAACTTCCTAAATTTTGTGTAAAAAAGGGGGTTATTGTTTAACGGGTTTTTGTTTGATGTTTCATAATTTTTATAATAAAATACCTGACTCAACGTAGCAGTAGTTTCTTGTAAAGATTTATCTGTACGATATTTCATGGTATTCCATTGGAAAGTTGAAATATATTGATCAATAGGCTCTACGTTATTAGGTTATTTAACGCGTTTTTACATATAGAACAAAGTATATATATATTTACTATCATTAACCAATAATTGGTCTTGCAAATTAGCTTGTTGGCCTCGTAATAAATTATTCAACATGTCGGCCAACTTATTAACAGATTGCTCAAATACAGTATCGTATTTAACAAGATCATCTGATAAAACTACCAAAGCATCTAAAGTACCAATCTAAAATTTCGTTAAATATCTACTCTGCAAAAGCGAAAAGACAAAAATTCCAACCTTAAAATCAGGAATATTCAATTTGTAAACTTGAGCAAATTCGGTCAACTTTCCCTTGATATTCAAATAGGTATTTTGCTTATCTCCTAAAGCAGGAACCGAGATAAAAGTATACTTCATTTTCTTTTTGCAAGTAGATTTAAAAAGAGTGAGAAAAGAGAAAAAGATAGCGAAACAAACAAACGGTGTGTATATCAAATCTGAGTGAATGAGCGTCGTGCCCGAACTAGAAACAGCTCATCATCATCATCATCAGAAAATCGTTGTCGGACAGTCAAATGAATCCTAAACATGTATCATGGATCTTGGTGGTTTGATGCTTTGACGTTTGTAAAATCATGCTTTTATTCATTACTTGACATTCAGGAACACCATAGAAACCAGGTACATTCATAGCAATGCATGTGGTTTTTGGCATCGGACCTTAATATCCATAGTAACCATCAATATATTGAGATTAGAAACTAAATAATTGACATTCGCCTGAGATTTCTCGGTATTTTCTGGTTTGATGAAATGAATTAAAGGTCTACTGAACTTTTTGAAACAGGACAGCTATCCTGTGAATCTATTCTTGGATATTCAGCCAAATTATATAATTGTTTAGGACTATTACTACATCATTAATGCATTTCGACCTTAAAGATGAAACATCAGAGAAAAACTGATCCAAATTGTAGATTATCGAAATAAGCCATGGGTCACTGAACCGTTCAACCATTTGCACCATGTTTAGATCAGTTTACATTTGCATTCGAACAAGCATAACAGTGACTATATTTTACAAAAGTTTACATTATCGAAATTTGGATTCCATATTGGGTAATATGTTTACGCTTTCTTTTTGAAGCGATAAAAAGCAAGCAAAGTAGGCCGCAGGGTCGTACTAGAGCGTAATTGAAGTGTTGTATAATTATTCCCTGTTTTGGCAAGATACATACAATCATTTTCTCTTTTATCATCATTTATTTTTGGTTATTTATTCATTTTGCTTTTTTTTTCATTATTTCTCAAAAAAAAAAAAAAAATTTCATGGCAGCCATTTATAACAGTAATTCATCATCCCCAACGCCAGTTTTTCAACAAAAGCCAGAAGAGGTAGCCAAGCAATTTTTGATTGAAACACTTGATGGAAAAGAATTACCTAATGGATCTCTTCAAGATATACTGAAAGACGGTATATTATTATGCGAGTATGTGAATAATGTAATTGTGAATTTTAGAAACAGCCAATTTAATATTGCATTTAGATTGATTAAACGATTTTCACCAAATGAATGTATTATTAAAAACGAAGGCGGTACTATTTTTGCATATGTAAGGTTCAATTGTATACAATTACATTTTTTTTGACTAATTTTATGTGTAAATAAAGCAAGATAACATTGGGCAATTTCTTCGTGTAGCAGAAAGTGTACGTAAAAATAAAGCCATAAAAAATGTTTCCAAACTTACTTATTTGTCAATATAGCTTCATATACCCCAATCTGATCTATTCCAAACCGTAGATTTGTTAGAAGGAAAAAGAATGCAGAGCGTTATTTCCTGCCTTCTTGCAATTAAGCGTATCATGTGCGAAAGAAAAGTTATACCCACTAAATCTACATCAGAATTTCTTACAATTGGTAAGAAGAGCGGTAACCGTAGTTCCCAATTACTTGCAGCTGCATCACCTCCAATAGCTGTTACATGTAGCAATAATGCATATAATGTGTTACAGAACAATAAATATGGTAACTCTAGTAGGCCCACTCATTATAAACGCTTCTCAAATTCATCGTTTACTGATGAAAAAAAGCTGCCTTCACCACCTATCACCCCTCCAAGCACAAATACCGCAACAACAGCAGCACAACAATACCTGCTACATACAAAGACAAAGAGTGCAAGTGCACCTTACATTCCAAACTGTAAAAAAAATAATAAAAAGATGAACTCTGAATGGCCCAAAAGATCACCAAATGTTCGACGAAGCCTAGAATTCACTGGAGATGTAAAAAAGGAACTGCAACAGAAAAGCAGCAATGGTGGAGGAAAAGGAGGCTATGTCAAGTCTCAGGTACATATGATTACTACAAATAACCATTTAACAGCGTTAGAACCAAGTACGGTTAAAGTAAAACGACACTCTGCTTCAGGTCATTCCAATGACATGAATACGGAAAGAGTTAATTCTGGTGCGTCTAATGCTACAAGCAATAAAATGCCTATGCCAAAGCCTTCCAAATCAACGCCTTTAGTAGAAGCTACTAATGTCACTGTTACAGCCAAGACCACAGCTACTGAGAAAAAGAATACGTCTGATAACAAAATGAAGTATTATACAGATTATACCAACAGAAAAGCTTCCCTTAAAAAGATGGGCTCTTGTGCTCTCACTGTTGAAAGTGATGATGGAACGTCTGCAGTTTATGTAGGTCTTTGACACTATTACAAAGAGAAATATCAAACTAACTCTATTGGTTTTAATAGGCTCTGGGTAAAAGCATTGGTAAAGGACAGTTTGGAGAAGTATTTGGTGGTCTTAACATGGATACTGGAGAGTATGTGGCTATAAAAAGAATCAAAAGAAACCAAATGGAATGTGATGATATGGTAAGATTGCTGCTCTATAATTTAGTAATTATATTAAAAGTGTTTCAATAGAACGAAGTAGGTGTCTTGAAACATCTCAACAGCGAACATATTGTAAGATATAAAGGGTTTTCCAAAGATAAAGAATATCTAAACATAATTTTAGAGTAAGTTGTGCATATTTACTATGATATGATTTCTTGCCAACATATTGTATAGATATGTAGAAATGGGATCCCTCCATAACAATATAAAAGCATTTGGGAAGTTTCCCGAGAACCTAGCTGCTTCATATACATACAAAATCTTATCAGGGCTTCGTTATCTTCATTCTCAAGATGTTATTCATTGTGATTTAAAAGCTGCAAATATCTTAATCACAAAAACTGGTGGTCTTAAACTGACTGATTTTGGTGTTTCTTTGAGCTTAAAGATGAAAGATGATGAAAATACAGGCGAACCTGCAGGAACACCTAATTGGATGGCGCCTGAAGTGATTAAATTTGCAGGCGCATCTGCCAAATCAGATATTTGGTCCTTAGGATGTACTATTGTAGAAATGCTAACAGGTAAACCACCTTATGCAGGCATTCCTTCATTTGCAGCACTCTATCGTATTGTGGAAGACGATGAGCCACCTATTCCAAAGAATATTGCTTTGTCTGATGAAGCAAGAGAATTTTTGTTAGCATGTTTTAAAAAGAATCCAGAAGACAGACCAAGTGCATATGATCTTATGAAAATGAAATGGATGGAGGCATATTTTGATCAAGACCCATCTTTTTTATCTCTACCAAAAGAAAAGCACACAATGAAAAAGAGTAAAAGTGAAACGTTTCTGGAGCTTGGGAACAGTAGTGATTTCTTGACTCATCAATTCGTTGATTACCAAACATATCAAAAAGGAGAAAAGTGCTATGGTTGCAGTATTCAAATGAAACGATTATGGGTCAAAAGCTGTCAAGGTGAGTTAATTTTCGATTGTAGATGTTTATAGCATTTTCACTAAAACATACACAAACAGACTGCCATTTGAATTTTCATCCCCATTGCATAAATAAAGCACCACTCTGTACCAAAGGTTATCATATCAATTCCACATTTATCAAATCTACAGTAAATGAAAAGAAGAAATATACACCATTGGGTCCATTAAACAGCAACTTTAAAAAGGCATACCTTCCTGTTATAAATCAGCAACAGTTACATTCTGACAGCAATAATCCTCGACATTACCATCAGTATAAATCCGAAGGATATGCTACAAGTAAAAATGATACAAATAGAAGAAACTTGGCTTCTTCTATTATGACCTGATTAGAATATACCTATTTATAAATATACAGGGAATCGCATCATATTCCAAACTATATACACACATATTATCATTACTTTTGTAAATAAAGATTTGATTTTGTCTCACTCGGTGACACAGAAAGCAGAAAAATGTGCTCTTTTTTGACAAAAAATAAATAAACTACATAATTAAAAAAATACAAACAGAAAGAACAACATCTGATGATTAAGCCCTGTTAAAACATGATGGATAGATTTTGCTTTCTTGGTATCTGAAAAATATTTGAAATACGAATGGTGTTTCATTTTTTTCAATACTTTTATGCCATTAATTATCTATCTAGCCAAAGCATTTTCAAAACTGTATTACAAGGCATGAGATAATATGATAAATTAAATAGTCGGCTTTGACGACCGGATTTAACGCAATTAAGCTATTTTAAACAAGCTGCAAACTCATGATTTATTGATATAGTCATCTACTAAAATCCACTACAAAATCATACATGAACTCTTTTTTGATTTTGCTTCTTCACGGTATAAAGTTTCTTTTCTTTTTGCAATTAATCTCATTAAAGTACAATAAGCTTCTTCAACATTTTGTCTGGTTTTAGCAGATGTCTCGATGTATGGGCAACCCCAACTTTGAGCTATTTGCTGAGGTTCATTAGAATCAACTACACGAAGATGAGCTAAATCAACTTTGTTTCCAACCAGAACAAACGGAATCTGTACATTTATATGCATATTAAATTAGAATATAATTATAGCATGATTTAATTTTAAATCTTACAGATTCATCATCCAATACGCGCAAGATTTGATCTCTAAATTCTTGTGTGTGATCTAAAGATTCTTGTTCACATACAGAGAAAACACATAAAAAGCCTTCTCCTGAGCGATAGTAATTATCTCGAATCTATGTTATCAAGTAGCCAATGAGTGATAAAATACACATAAATAGCAGATAAACTTACAGCGGCATATTCTTCTTGTCCTGCTGTATCCAAAATGTCAATTTGACAATCGATTCCGTCCAATATGATCTTTTTTCGATATGCTTTTCTTTATGATTAAATAAGTATGTACAATCTCATTTATTTGGTTTTACCCTAAAAGAAACAACTTACAGTCAGCCTTTGTAGGATCATATTCTTCGACAAAGTCTCCATACATGTATTGAAGAGTCAAAGCGGATTTCCCAACGCCACCTGATCCTACCATAATCACTTTATGAAGAGGAACATTGTTTACTTTAGTCGCACGTTTTGGCATTTGAATATTTGGTTTCAAGTAGCAAAAGAATGGAATAAAAAGGAAAAAGAATGAAATAGGAGTAATTTTGATGAATAAATGTGTGTTGAAGTGTGTGTACATAATGATGGGTGACGACATGAGTTTGTTGTGCGTTTAGCATGCACACAATAAACATTTATCATCATAATCTCGTTACTATCTTGCAAGATAATAGTTATTTTAATATCTGTACAAGTAATTATGTTGAATTGAATAGCTTCTGTTAAATTGATGATTTGTAAGATGCTTTAAAAAGCAGGAGAGTATCTCTACGGTTTTCTAATGTTTATAAAACTATTTGAAAAAGTCATACATCTATGATATATGTAGAGATATTTGAAGGCTTTTACCAAGATATATCAATATAATTTTAGCTATGCTCTTACTGACAATTGAACTATTGCAAGGCGTTTGTAGATCTCTAAATGCTTAACAAAATTTTCAAAGACTCCCGTGTTTCAGACTATCATTTCCTGTTTCTACCACTGATACAAACATTTTAATCTGAGAAGAAGCATTATAAGCACTGAGGATCGTTCCATGATCGTAAAAGAGAAGCATTTTACCCCCTTTTTTCTTATTTACAAGACCATAATAATAATGTACAGAAAAGATAACTATCAGTGCTTAAATCAAGTTTTACATTGGGAATTATGCTTAAGACGTTTATCGATGAGGATACCCAAAAGATAACAACAATCCTTTATATCATCATGCTTTCAGTGAGATGATGGATTCCTTGCATCATTTGGTGCTGTGTTTATGGTAGCCCTTTGACTTTTTCACGGTGCCAACATGTCTCAGTCTTAATCTTCATTCAATAATGGGCAAGCATTATTAGTTTTTACTGCAATGTATATAATTCACTTTCTTAAAGCGAAAATATTGTTGAACCAATACTCAAAATTGGCATAGCCCAAGCATTTATTTTGTCAAAGTTTTTATGATTTGAGCTTGTCAAATGGTTGAAAAACTGGGATGATTTTTGGCATTAAATTATGCTGCAAATGCAAGTTTCACTTTTCTTGGTTTACATGTCCGATTTGTATGTATAAATGCCTGATTTCTTTCATCAAGATTATCCAAATCTTATTCTATTTCATAATCAATTATCAAAAAATGAAGCTTACTGCCACCTTTTCTGCCTTTGTCGCTGGTGTTATCACCATGGTCAGTGCTCAACAAGCCGCCAGTACTCAACAAGACGCTGGCGCCTATTTTACCAACCCTATTCTCGGCTCAGTCTTCCAAACTAATGCTCCTTATTCTATCACTTGGTAAGGTTATATAAAGGAAATTGAGTGATTTATGAGATGTTAATAAAAAAAATGTATTTGTAGGGCTACCACAAACTCCATGTCTACTCAAATTGATTCCATTGAGTTAAGAATGGGCTCTGCCTCCAATCTTGAATTGGTTCAAACCATCACCACTCAATCTATTCCTTTGGCCTTGGGTAAGTTTGACTGGGTTCCTTCTGAGAATTTGACTACTGCTACCAGCTATGTTCTCCTCGCTAAGAATTCTCAGGGTATTTCTTACTCTGGTAAGCTTGATTATAATAGATATCTCTGTTAAAATACTGACAATGTTAAACATCAACTTTTTTTTATCTAGCTTATTTTACCATCATTGGTCAAGCTCCTGGTACTCAATCCAACACTATTTCCCCTGCTGTTATTTCCACTGCTGTTCCCACCACCGCCATTCCCCAATCCTCTGCTGCTGCTAGTTGCTCCTCTTCTGTAATGATGACCGCTTCCGCTTCCGCTAGTACTATCGCCTCAGCCTCACCATCAATGGCTTCTGCCATGCCCTCTTCTGTTTCTTTCACTGTTGGTAAGCTTGATGCTGCTTCTGGTGCTATGAGCCTCAAGTCTGGCCTTATTGGGGCCGCAAGTGTTATTGGTGTCACCATTGCCATGATGATCTAAGAGCTCATCAACAGAAAACGCATTTAAACTATTCATTTATATAGTTGTTTCAATCATGTACCCACCTAATTAAAAAAATAATTGTTTAATTTTTAATAAACATTATTCATCATTGATTGATACAGTATGTAACTTTTTTTTTATCATTATTCTTTATGTTTTAACAATAATAATTGTTAATGTTGCTAACATTCAAAATCGGAGCGTACCACGTTCCTTATAACAAATCCCATACTATTTTTTTTAAGTGTACCCTGGATACTTCTAAATATGCATATACATATATAATTTTTTTTATTACGCTAATTATTTATGCAAATACTTCATATCTTAAGAGAAACTCGAAAACACTCAAAATTCACTACTTTTTCCTTGAAAACTGGGTCTCACTTTGCATCTTTACTCTACTTTTTTTTTCACTAAATAATGTCAAGAAAAAATTATATGCTAATGTACCTGAAGTATTCAGCTTTAATCCAAAAACAAGTATTCAGAAATATCCTATTTTTTTCTGTTGGTAGAACTTTTTCAGTGCTAATGTTTCAGATTTTTACGCGTATTTCACTGCTAAAAATTAAAAACTTTGAAGCATCATATCTCTACAAAAAATTAAGCTATACTAACATCTTTTAATAATAAAACTTATTTTTTTATGTGCTTTATAACATATTTTAGTATAAAAAAAATCTAAGCACTTTTATTTTTTTTTTCATTTTTTTGACATTTTTATAGTAGCTTTCAAGATATTCGTTAAATTGAGCAACGCTTTTTTTACATTCATATCATTAAGCTCATTTAGCTCTCTCTGACCCAATTTAATTTTTTTAAAAATACTAATTTTTCGTGGAGATATCCTCAAAAATGTGTACAAATGAATACCTTCGCTTCTAGCTTCAATTTTCCCTTGTATACCCTCATCCTAAATTCTGAATTTGAAACAAAAATTGGCAAAAATCTCGTTCTCTCTACGAAAAATGCAGCTGGAAGGTTTAACAATAGCTCGATCGATAGGTAATTTTGCTGTGCATTATTTCCATTAATTAAATTTGAAATACACTTATAAAAAGTGATGTATATCTTCAAAAAACCTCCAAAATTTCAACCGTATTTTACGCAAAGTTTAATATAAAACATTTGTCTAAATTTAATTTGGATGGATGCAGAATTAAAAACTGCACAAAAATTATTTAATACGCTAGGTCTATTTAATTTGCAGTTCATGAGCCGTTAAACGATTATATTTCTTGAATCATTTTCGATCATTTTTGCATATTTATTTCTGAACTCAGCTAGCATTGACTGTAAGCTGTACAATCAACTATTATTTTGATTTTCTCTATAAAAATTTAATATTTTTTGCTGAAACAAAAAATGCAGAGTAGCTTTTTATAGAATTCATCTAGTAAATACAAAGAAATAGCATCTTAATTTAGGAGCTTAATTTTTTATAAACAATTTTGGGACAATTTTGGCCGACGTTAGGCCAGTACGTTTTTATTCTGGTAGTAATTATTCTATTTTTGGGCAGATATTAATGGTCCATAGAGGGTGTGGAATAGATAGAGATATGCACAGAAAAAACATAAAAAAATAATAGAAATTCGACTAGATAACGTTAGAGTTTTATTATCAAGCTAAATCCTACTTTAGGGCTTTTGTAATATATAAATGTCCTCTTTATATAATAGTTTTTATCAGAGAAATTAGGTAAACATTTCTATGTCCATAAATAATCAATAGTACTCATTGTAAGATATAAGTCTTGGTAGTCAGCCAATCCGTATATTCATAAAGTTTATGGCGGTCCTTGATCATTGTTATATGCGTATAAATGTCACCAAGTACTATACTTTATCACCTTCTACAGTATCAATACATATTATAATCTATTGACTACGACATATATTGAAGTGCAAAGTTTTGATGACGGATACAAGAAACTCCAAGTGTATTAAGTTTATCCAGCAATTACCAAGAACTGTTGGACCTCAATTACTATGACACCATATTATTTTATCCCAGTAGTTAATCAATCAAATAGTTATCAAATTAACATACAAGCACATTTAGCGCAGTATTGAAACAAGGCAACTCACAGGCTCTGCAAGCAAGGTTAAATTATGATTAATCCATTCCAAACCATAGATTACTATCGAACAGATCTAATAATTGAATAGTGCCTTAAATTACATCCCAGGATCTCAACAATTTCAAATCAATTTAAAAGGCCATACTTTTATCACTACGACCGAACTATGCTTCTCATGGGCATAGTGATCTGCACATCTAAGCAGAATAAAAAAATTTGTGCAGATCAGACAGCCCAGATGAGCAGAGCAACGAGATCAAAGTTTTTTAATCAATTTACTAAAGTATATCAATCATAATATAATTAATAACGAGGATAATTTGAATAGTGTAAAGCAGATGTGAGTTACTCTGATTCAACAGAACTGCCTTTATTGACGAGATATATTAATTTAAAATTTTGGGTTTGAAAGAGTTCTGCCCATGTTCTTCTTTCGGAGGAGATCAAATGGGAACAACGACAACAACCTGTATGTATAGTATTTAATTTGATTGATTTGAGTGAATGAATAAATAAAATCATCTTTAATCTATTTAGTTTCTAAAAAATATTTGCTTCTATTTAATGACTAATGATGACCAACAGCCAAGAAGAGAAAAACAAAATGTTGTCTTGTATTATACCACTACCAACTATATCAAAGGTACGCCATAATCATTACTTGTTGATTGATTTTACTAATGGATAAATTTTTATAGGTCAAAAGTAAAGGTGTATTTAGCTCAAAACGCTTGAAACAATTCAATTATGCTAATTTACATGGTTTATTGTTTCTTGCTCATTCAATTTCTATATTTGATTTTAAAATTTCATTTATTATACTGCTAATCGACTCGTTCGTCCATTAGAGTTAACTCACCATCATTGGTTAGCTTACCTACAGTATAATAACGGTCCATTATTAGCTCATGATGGTATGCAAAACTATTAAAAGGGGTCGTCTAATTTCAAATTTATCTGATTCAACTACTGATGCTAAACTAGCATCAAATTAGTTGTGTTGACTTGCAATAAAGTAAGGCGCTCCATCAAGTACGATGTTGGCGTTCAATGTATTTCAGTTAAATTGAATAGATAGAGGTATGGTTCATGCAGAGATCTATGAATGTGTGAGAGAGCTCAAATCTATGATCATAAAAAAACGATCCAAATTGCGATGCTTTGTCGACTTGTACGAGATTTTTTTGTGGCGATACCTGGTGGCTCAGGTGTAATTCACGCATTTAATTGTCAAATGTAACGAATCAAGATGAAGTTGGTTGATTGATATAGCGGATAATAAATGCAATGTCATTTATTGAATGGGTGAATGTAAATGTATGAAGCAAAGCTTACTTTTTTGAATAAAAGTACTAATAATTCTGATTAACATCAACAGTAGGCTCGAAAAGCATATTTAAGTGCAGTCATTGCTATTAAATTGCATAATTTGATATGCAGAAAACTCTTGAAGCATTTATTCTTTTCTTTTTTTTGGCAATGCTACAAATACTCGTTCAATATGAGTGAATATTAATGAATTAGAGAAAATACAACTGGTACAAAACTAATACCCAACGTACATCGAAATCAAGATTGATAAAAGGTGCATTTATTGTGTAGAAGAAATCGTAATATTTTGATGGATACAAATTACAAGGCCAAGACGTTGTATTTGCCTCAGGATTTTTAAAAGGGTTTAAAAGCATACTTTATCAAACTTACTTAGATGTTAAATACTCACAATATGCTACATATTACTATTAACATTATCTTTTTTATATATTTAATTGTTGTATTATTACAAATCAAGCTTTTCTTAGCTTATAACAATGGCAATGAAACGTTTCTGATTTTAGATTGACATTTATCATAAGGCGGGCTGATGATACGTTTGATACTACTGTAGGTAGAACCAGTCGATTTAATTTATGGAATTTGAATATAAATACCGAGGTGCCATTGTAAGTACTTAAGTTGGTTTTGGTAAAGCATTGAATAAATTGGCTTGGGACAAAGAGGGTAAAAAGGCGGCAATAATAGGTTCCAGTGATCACCATGTTTATATTTATGATATTGGAGAGGTAACACTAAAACTCAACGTAATCACCTCTAGCGCAATAACTATACATTAAGACTATATTATCATCAAATAAACTACCACACAATAGTAACATGTATAAAGATTTACAGTAATAAGCTTGAATCAAGTAGGTACAGCATCGTAAATTCTTGAAAAAGTTCTCAAGTCTTATAAAATCTCTTATTTTTAAGACTTAAAAGGCTTACAAGCGGAATATTAATTTAGAAAATTATTTTTGTCCAGACCATCAATTTTGACATTTTTTAAATTTTTTTTTCTGGTTTTGCAAATTTAGAGTTAATTATACTACCAATTATAAAAACAAAAAATATACACATATACAGGATTTAGCGCTCTATTTGCTCAATAAAAATTATACAATATTTTTATTGCAAAATATCATGTGAAAATCCTTTAATCAAAAAACCGTTTTTGGGGCAAAAGTACAAATTTTCATTACTTAACATTTAATATTAAGCTTCCATGAAATGTGTATTATCTATAGCTACAATTTTCTCTCACAATGTAGTATATTCAAACGTTGATTTTGGTATCAAAATTTGATTTTTCTTTTTTTTGATCAAAATCATGAGTGTTAGTAAGGATAAAATGATCCCAGAAAATGTCCGCTACAAAGTCTGAATTTTCAGACCGTACATGGTTAAGTATAAGAAAAGTTGAAAAAATCCCCTTTTTATTTAAAACTTAGATATACGATAGTAGACTTGGCTGTTCAATATTGCTATGCTCAATTACGGCGTTGCTCTACGGGCTCGCTTTTGCAATTTTTTAATGAATCTATGATATGACGGATGGTTTTTCTGGTAGAAAATGCATGTTTCTATGATAACAGACATTGCCTATTTTGTTTAGTTTATGGGTTGATGCGCTGTAATGCTGCTTTTACATTGGCTGAAATGTGCAAGTTAGTAGGGTTTTAATTGCGCTAAATAATGTAAAGCCTTGAAAATCCTTTTCTGCGTGTGTTGTTTCTCTCTTTTTTTTGTTTTCATATTCCAAGGATATACTCACTGTTTGATAAGGCATATCAGACTATCAAGCTTGTATTCTTTTCTTTTATTAGAATACGCATGCTAGCATAAGGGACTAATGTTTTTAGTGTAGGCGGCAGTCTATATTAGAGGCAGATGTTTTCATTTAACTGCATTCTAAGATCAAATATCATTATTTACTACTGTACTGTTGGGCCTATTTCTTGATTACCAGATCAAATCGAAGGCAATGATATTTATATCTACTCAATGAAAAGCTAGAACTGGCTACAGACCCACGAAATGTTTCAGAAAAATGATAAAATGTCAAATGATATAGAAACAAAAAAAGAATAATCTAATGTTTTGTCTAATAACCATTGTTTTGATCGTAGCTACTTTATACTTGAAAACAAATCCTTTTACAGCTGACAATCGTAAACCAAAATAGTAAGTTTAAAGAAGATTAATTTGTTTAAATTTTATGAGTGATAAAGTAACATATATAATCTTAGATTTGGCTTACATATAAACTTAAGCAGTGAGTGTCATTTAAGTTTATGCTCGAGCAAAAACCATTGTTGCTGTAAACATTACAGCTACAAACATATTTACAAATGATGATAGTCGTAAATATATTGGCTGTTGAATGTATTGCTCTACTACATCAACAACCTATTGAATTGTATTTTCTATAATCTATACTAATAAAATCAAATGTAATTCAAAAACACATTCCAATAAAAAATGCAATGGAATTTTGAGAACGGCACGATGCTCATGTACAAACCAATTTATGCCCATACGATGAGCTCATTAGACAATTAAAAAATATTAGCTTATGTATTTGATATGTATACCATTTGCTAAATATGAAATATATGTGTAATAAAATATAATATCTTTTCGTATACTTGTTCATGTATGCATTCATCTTGTAATACCCTAATTTTACTAATCTGCTAAAAGGTATGTTATTGAGTATGTTTTATTATTATTTATTAGATGAAAAAGTACTGTATGTAATAGAAATATATGGAAGAAATGAATGATGTATTAATCATTATAAATAAAATTAAATTTGAGCAGAGTTCATAGCAGATGCTAAACTTTGTATTATACACAATGCGATTTTGATATTTTTGTAATCAGGATGTGATGATTCAGTATGCTTTTCGAGATCTATATATCGATGACTCATTAGTATATATGAAAACTTTACAATAAACTATGATATTTCATACCTGTTAGTAAAAGACCATACCGAGTAACTCGTTGAATTGGAATAATCAAATAATCGCCAAGTGTAAATTGCCTTGTTTCCTTTTTCAATGCTAATTTTTCTTTATACAATGCATATCCTTTGTTATTCTTTTTTTGATCTAATAGCTTTTTGTTGCTTTTATAATCTAATGCACATCTTAAAAATGTCACCATAGATTCAGTCATCTCACGCAAAACAAGCCCAATATTCACTTCATCAATTTGACAATTTGGATCATTGATAGCATCTTTACAAGGGATTTTATCTACTTGAAACTGCCTTAAACGACGAATCAGTGTAGATGAAAACGACATGAGATCTAGCAAGTTTGCAAACCAGTCCATGTCATTCGGACGAGCTGAAATACTTCCTTTTTCTAGTGCTAGTTTCAATGGATCACAAAACATCTAAATGGTATATCAATAAGTAAAAACTCTATCAATATATATGCATTATATTTACCACTTTTGTAAAGTTTAATTGATTCCAAAATGTGATTTCAGTTGTATAAAATTCTTGAAGTATGAAGCGTCTGGTTAGAAAGTATCTAGCCTTCTTTGCTGGGGACTGAAAAGGGATTAATTATGCATTAATCAATTTGGTTTTAATCAATACTTACGATAGTGTTATCTCGGTATTGAATGGAAAACGAATGGTTCAACCTTGAAGCTAGCTGAGTCTGCCATTCATGTAATGCTTTTTGTTCATATTTCAAGTTGTTTCTTCGTTTAAGTTTCACTGTTCTCGGCTGAATATTTCTAAAATTTAATACGAGCTCATTGGTATCTGGTGCATATATATTAAAAAAAAGAGCCTTGTAATCAGAATTATTTTTTGGTATAGGTGGTGATGGTGATGGTGGTGGAGTTGATGAGGATGATAAAGATGATGCTGATGCTGACGATAATGGAGATGTTTGTAATAATAGAACGCTTTCTGTTGAAACTCCTCTTTTTATGTTGGGTCTTTGAATTGGAATAATAGAGAATGATCTTGCATTTGTGTTGTAGCATTTTGATTTCGATGGTGTGTTATCTGTTACCTCTAGGAAGATTTCTTGGTCATAAACTGGACAACTTAATCTTCGCATAGCCAAAATGCCATGATCTAATTGGGAATTATCTTTCTCCTCAGGAACAATAGGAGATGTAGATGATAAAGATGGCGATTTCTTACGATGATTGTTGTAATCTTCAGGTAGAAATATATCAAGATAGATACCAGAACTTCTTCTACTTACAACCGGTGTAACATGAGTACTTTCTGAATGATTGACATCATTTTCCCATAATGTCGAAGAACTTTTCAAACTTGTTGACCAGTCCAAGTTAAAGAGGAGCTGTGGTGGTGGTTCTGGAGGTTCCACTAAACCAGCTTTGAGTCCTCCAAAGCCTCTTCTGGGCGGTGTTGATTGTTGTCTCTTCAAAGTCATACGAGGTAACTGAAACCATTTCTTCTTATTATGAGAAGAGTACTTGTGAAAGTTCAAATCTGGGGAAGACTGGATGTGTGAAAGAGATGTATTTTCTGCAATATAATCATAATTTGCACTAATTGATCTCTTATGTTGTTTGATGGGAGATGTTGGAAAATAGAATTCTTGTTGATGTGGTCCTTTGAAGTCAATTGGAATAGGAATCAATTGATCCTTTGTTGGCCCCTCACTTTCTACCCATTTTGTACAATTTGATGGGATTGATTTTGTATCAATTTCAAGTTTTTCAACTTTATTTATGATAGTTTCCATTCAAACAGAAGAAAGAAAAAACGCACAGACACTTGACTTTTCAAAAGAGTTAATTGGTCTAAATGTAGAGAAAGGAAAAGAAGCAATTTGAATCTGCAATATTACTAAATATATTTAAAGAAAAGATTTTGGGTTTCATAATTAAGAGTCAAATTCGGTAATCTTTTGTTGAAAGTTTTCGCTTGTATGGACCATTCAAGGGTTTATTGCCATTTAACCTTGGAGCTCAGATGTATGTCCAATATCCGATATTTTTCTCTTGGCATTTGATTATCGATATAACGTATATATAGCAAAATTATTATCATAAAAAAAAAAATATCAATCTTTGTGAGTCCTAAAATAATCAAGAACAAATCCTATAGCGTTTCGCTGTAGTAATTCATTACAAAATGATTGCTGACAGGTGTCAGAGTAGACACCAATTCAGCCAATGTAAATACTTCTAAAATCAAACTCAATCACTGCAAAATTGATACCTGCACAAATTTTTTAGTGCAATATTCTGTGCGATTTACCCCAGCTTTCTCTCTTTTTCAAAACAACGCTATCATGTCAAACATTTTAAGAAGGGCTATTTTATCTAGACCTACAATCCGTACAAGCGCTCCTTTGAAGCGTGCTGTCATTAGACCTTCAGGCCAATATTTAACAAACAGATGTAAGTTACCAATGACCATTTGGAGTTAAAAGTGTATTGACCTGAATAATACATAATCTAGTTTTCTCGGTCAATTCTCCCAAGTTTGATAGAATTTCTGATGCTGAAGAACAAATTAAAATTGGTGCTGATTACTTGAACAAGGGTTCGCTTGACATGGTAAAAATATACACTGGTTAACATCACTTGAATTATTGTTAAATTCTTTATATAGGCTATGAATAGCTTCCACAAAAGTGTCAGAGTTGCTCCCAGTGGTGCTGGTTATTTCAACATTGGTGTATGCTATTTTCAAATGGGTAATTGAGAAATAAATCGAATTTTACTTATGTTTATCTAAGAATTAAATATATAGGCAAGCATAAGGATGCTATCAAATCATTTGAACGTTCATTAGAATACACCCCCAACTCAGCAGATGCTCATACCAACATTGCATCTGGTTATTTGATGTTAAAAGATACAACTAATGCTATTAAGCATTTAGAGCAAGCTTCTAATTTCAACCCATTAGATGGCGAGGTTCAATACAACCTCGCTTGTGTTTATGAAGCTGTTGGTAGATTACAAGATGCAAAAATTAGATTTGAAAGAGCAGGAATTATGGGTATCGATAGAGCAGTTACAGCTTTAGAAAAGTTAAAAGAAAAGTTGTAATAAAAAGAGCTTTATTTATCGTGAACCTCCAATATGAACTGATCTCAATACTCTGTGTGGTAAATGTTGATTAGTGCTATTTTTATGTAATATTATACTTGTCCTTACCTGGCAACGTTTTCCATTGCTTTACGTCTCATTCTTTCTTTTTGGCTGAGTATTGTATGCATTGGTAACGGTGTGCGCAAAATCCTGAGAGTTTTTTAATATTTAAAACCATATTGTAATAATAATTTACTTACTTTTCAAATAATACAATGACATCTCGACTATTCAAGCGATTGTATTTTCTGTTTCTAACTTGAGGCGTCAAATATTCTTCAGGATTGTCTGATAAAATAGCGAGATCAAGCAACTGTCGCAATTCTACAAATGTATCCATGACAGTTGGATCACCCAAATTGTGCACAAAATCTTCTACAAATCGCACATCTGTATCAAAGTTACTCAGCGCAATTTCTGTCATGATACGTTGATCTGGATTCAACAATAAACCCTTCATGGATTGACTCAAATGTTCCAATGCATCAAAATACAGTAGACTCTTGATAGTTTCTGGCAAATTAAGCAAAGCAGCATTAGTTACATTAGTCAAGAAGGTAACTAAATCTTGCAAATTTGGACTAGGTTGCTTTTGAATCTCTTCAGATTCCCAATCGTATTCAAACAATTCCAAAAATTCATCCAATTTGGAATTAACCAATTCGAAAATACGTTTTTCAGCTTTTCGACGGGTATCTTTGAATGTAGAAGTAGCCTTGAGATGAATATGTCCTGAACGATGGAAAGAACGAGTTTCCATCAACAACATTTCGAAATCTGGACATGTTGATTCAAAGTATTCAATGTTGATAATAATTTGTACAATCTGTGATAAATTGGTAGATTGCAACTTTTTTAGTAAAATTGCATTGACTTTTTTAATCAGCAAACTATCCACTGCTTTTTTGAGAATATCGTCCATTTCACCATGTGTCTGACTAAATCCTTCTGCAAATTGATAGAATTGATGCACAAAGAAGCTAACGTCTCGACAACAAGTAGGGAATACTTTAGAAAATGGTAAGCGAAGAGGGAATCTAGTGCTGGCTTGTTAGAATATAATGGCTTCCGTTATCACAATCTCTATAACATTTACCCATATCTCTTTATAAATTCACGATCAGGTCGGAATCGGGTATATTGCATTACTTCTTTCAATTCATCATCATTTTCTACAGTCATTGGCATACATTCATCTTCCTGCACAATCTTTTCAAAGACTTCGCTGTATTGATTAATCAACAATTCAGAATAACGTTGGAATAGCGTTAATAATGTCTCTTGTAATGGTTTTACAGAATAATCAAATCCTTCCAATGTTTGAATAAATATCAGTAATGAAAATTTGATTCTCAGGAACAATTCAGGGTCACTGCATCCTTTCAAACTTTCAGAAACTACCAAAATAACTTTGCCTGTAACCATTTCCCATAAACCATCTACTTCTGCTTGACTTCTGAATTCAGTTGTATTGTGTAAAATCATATGTTCAATAATAAAAAATCCAACGATATCTTGAAGTAAGAAATCAAACGTTGTTAAATTGCCATCACGCAAGTTGATTGGTGTGGATAAAGCTAAATTTGCTTGTGCCTGAATAGGATTGAATGTTAGGTTGGTTTACTGTTAATTTTTATATTAGGAAAGCTTACTCTTCTGTCTTCTGAATAAGATGTCTTAAATTCGTTTCTTTTACCCAATGTTTCATACACATGAATGCAGCGATAAAGGGGCTCAAAATCAATATTGACTTCATCCAAGATACTGGCTAATACTCTAGTTAATATTAAAGCAACTACTAAAGCTATCAACAACACCTACTTTCCAATCCTTCATTGACAACCATTTCAATTGCTGAATTCACTTGATGATGTTGAAGATTCTTCAGTTTAGGGTTCTCAGTTGTCTTTGATCTCCATCTTTCTTGCCTTTCTTGCATTCGTTGCATAGCTAAATTTCCAATCTCTCGAGAAATTTCACGAACTCTTGCTAACCATTCTTTCAATTCAACGGTAACTGTGCCTTTGATAGTATTTTGCATCACTGGTATGCCCTGAGCCAACATTTTAGCAAAAGTATACTGCGTAATTTGTCCTAAACGATCGTTTTCAAGTCCATCCAATGTCTGATTTACGATTAATACCTGTTGGTGCAGAATGCTTAAATTATACTTACTTTCAAAGCTGAATAGTATTTTTTTCTATCTAATAAATCATTTACTTTGTTCGCAGATTCGAGAACAACTAGACTAGATTGAAGTGCTTCAATAGCATCCTCTACATTTTGTTGAACTTTTCTAGCATTGGTCAATTCTCGTTTCTATAGTCGAATAATTAAAACTTCTATATCATGCAAAAATATGTGCTTCTTGCTCACTTTTTGGGCCCATCGTGTACCTCGAGATTGTAAGGTTTCATTGACTTCTGCCAATTTTCTACGCAACTCTACTGATCCTTGTCTTACTTTCAAGAGTTGGTCTACAGCGTGAACAAATTCCTACAAGGATTTCAATACTTTTTGATTCCACAAAGCCAATTTATTATTTTACCTGATAATGAGAATTACACATACGCTCGATTTCTCCATCTTTTTTCCTGATTAAAGTATCTAAAGCATCTAAAAACGCTTCCTGTTTGCCTGTTTCTGTGATATTTTTAATGACAGGACCTAATTGTTCCAAGTTTTCAGAATCATCTAAAGTTGCTGAGAAGGTCAACTCTATGCCACTTGCGAAAACACTTGTATCGTTGACAGAAGTCTTTTCCATAGACATTGCTAGTCTCCCAAGTTCATCGTTGCTAGTCGCTGGCATTTCTCTTCTTTTTATAAAATGGTTAGTTAAAGAAAAAAAGAAACGAGAGCTTTATATGAATTATGTGTTACAATAAAATATTATATAGGTTAATATATAACCTGATGACGCGCAAACAAGGAAGATATTGCTGCAGAACAGGTGCAACAAATTGAGAGAGAAATATAATTCAACTTCAGTGTTGGATTTGCTCCTTTAATTCAGTACTTAATAAATTAAGGCTTTTTGTCAAGCAGTTTCACGGGGTTTTCTATCACTATATATTGTTTTTACTGGTTCAAGTAGCTATCAAAGGTATTTAAATCGACTTGAAAAGCTCATCTCAATGCAGAGGAACTCGAAATACGAGGGCCGTTTGCCTTTGTAAATAAGAGAAGAATTAATTTTAGAATGTGAACTGTAAGCTAAAAGCTACATCTAGCTTGCTTGGGTGCAGATATAGCACTTGGTATTACACTTGGCTTGCTAAATTATTCATTTTTACTGTTTATTCAGCTGTAGCCATTTGGTTTTGCAGTGCTGCTGCTGCAACAACAACGAATTTCGAATTAAAAGTCCGGTCTTTTTTTTGCTCTTGTGAAATGGATTTGGATCCAATTTAGAAGTTTTTATCCCATTTTCTCGAATTAACAGAGCAGGTATATATAAAGCAGCTTTAGGCTATTAATCAAAGTATACCTCAAATTTGTTTGTGCATCGAATGGTATAATTTTTATTAAATTTTTTCACTAAAAATATCTAATATTTTGAGAAAATGTTAATTTTGGTTTTTTGGCCAAAACTCCAAAAATTAAATAAATAACTGCTCTATAAAAAATTTTAAATTGTGTAAACAATTTATATGTATATTTCAAACTAATATATGTTGTAGTAAAATATGTTGTTTTTGCCCTGAAAAAATCCCTGAAGAGAATTTTGATGATTTGAACGCATGATTGTAAGGGTTTTGCAGGTCTATTCGACATGGATTTTTATGAGCAACTTTTTTTGAGATATTGTAGTAGAAAGTAACTGTAATTTGAGAGTAATCGTTTGGTGTAATTCTGCGCATCTAAAACTGGCTAAAACTGCCAAAATCAACGCTTTAAAATCGCATGTTTTTAAGCATTTTTGACAGATTTTCCAAAGGTAGCTATATAAAATGGCTTTATATTAGTGTATTTAGTCATTTATATTTATCCTTCTACATATCAAGCATGCTTTGATGTTAATATTTCTGTGCATTGGCTTCATATCGAATCGGACTGAGTTCATTAGTTGAGTGCCACAAACAATCAAAATGAAACTCCTCGATGAATTATGCGTGAAATGATGTAAAATTCGTCTTTTTTGAAAAAATAAAAAATATTCACAATGTCTCAAACCTATTTCCATTACAATTGTATAAATTTCAATCTTTGAAAAATTGTTTTTGATTCGTAAAAATCCTTTGAAAATGTGGACATTGCATGCATTTCACCCTCCGATTACAAATGAAAAGCTGCAAGATAGGATCAAAAACCTCATATCTGTCTATTGTTACAAAACTTTGAATATCAAGCACCTTCTTCCCTTCAATTAATATGTATTACAACTAAACAAGCTCATTTTTACAGTTTTATTCTCTTTAAACTATAAAAATAACCATCTCGAAACCAAGTATATTTTCTTTACAATCCTGATTTTCTAATCTTCTTGACCTTTTTACCACCTTTCTTTTGAAAATCGCGCCAACTACTTACACGAGTATCTCGAGAAGCTTCCCATTGTTTTGTATCCTCTGCCTTTCTTTTTCTTTCATTGACCATTTGCTCAGCCTTTCTCTTTTCCGCACCCTCCGCCTCCATTTCCTTCTTCATTTGACGACGTTTTCGAAGCTCCATTTCTATCAAAATTTCCTTCATTTTTTTCTGCACCTGTGCCCGGCCTTGAGTTGTTTGTAAATAAGGGTATTCTTTCTCATCGAGTATATCAATAGAGTCCAATGAGGCTTTGAGTTGAGGGGCTCCTCCTTCAGGGTCCTCTGTCATGATAGGAGCATTTACCTTGATTTCTGTCTTGACCTTGTATCCATTGTCACGCAATACTTCCACACGAGCTTCTTCAATCACTGTCAAAAGGAATTTGATGCGAGTTTCATCAGTTAATTCAGATTCGGCCTTTTTCAATAGAGCAAATGCATCTTGTGCATGTTCATGTTTGACTTTATCAGGATGAATCATTAAACTCTTTTTACGATATGCCATCTTGATTGCTTTAGCATCGGGTTTGTTGTATGGTAGCTCGAGAATAGCAAAAGGATCCAATTTGAAACAAGCAAGAACTCGCTCTATCTCTACTTGTTTTTCTGACTGAGAGAAGAATTTATCGAGATCTTCGTCTGTAGTAGATGTTGACATGGCGAGAAGAAATTGTAATACGAATTATTCCACAGAGGTGCCATTGAGCATTAATATATTATCAAATAGACGTCATCTCACCCAGCGGGAACGACTGCTATAAGTATCAGGTTATAAATTTTTTTCTTTTTTCTTTCTCTTTCATCTTCTTGTTGTAGTTTTATCAAATTATAAAAAGATACTTTTTTGTATCAAAACTTTTTTTCTATTAATAATACTATTGTACATATATATAAATATTATATCAACTTTTCGTATAAAACAAATGTCTAGCGGCACGAATGGTAAGCCTCATATTTTCTTTTCAATATATTAATCAAATCGAAAAAAACAAAAAATTCTGGTGGAAAAAAAAACACTATGGGATACCCAGTCAAAAAATTGTCAACATTGGCAATACCTAGAAACTTCCATTTTTTTTCCCTCCTCTTTTTCTCAATGTATCCTGTTTAAAAAAAAGCTCACAATGTTCATCATATCTGATGTTATCCATATAATCATTTAAAGATTATATTATCACAAAAATCACCACTGCAAAATTCCCAAAAAAAAAAAAAAAAAAAAAAAAAAAAAAAGGACAGCAATCATAAAAGGAAGAACAAAAAAAAAACAAATAGCGTTTTTTAAAGAAAAAGAATGAAAACGAATCAATTACCTCGGTAAAATGAGTGTACATCAATTATTGTATTCGTTTTTCATTTTTTTTTTAAAAAAAATATTAGAAAACGCATGTTTCCTTGATTCCTTTTCTCTTTTTTTTTTTTTTTTTTTTTTTTTTTTTCTTCAAATTTACTACTACTTTCTTCTGTATTGGAAAAAGAAAAACTGTAAATCGTTGACCTTTTTAAGAATTTTTATTTGTACATGTACATATTTTACCACTGACACTGAACAAGATTGTTTTTGATTACAATTATTTGGAATAACAATGAATCGACTAGAGGAAGAGGAGGAGAACAGTATACAATGAAATATTTGGTTAAATTGAAATCGATGTTAAAGAACAAACAAACAGACAGCAGAAAAAGAAAGAGAGAGAGAGAGAGGGAGAGAGGGAGAGAGGAGAGGTGAAAAAGATTGGAATCATCTTGTTTTTTCGATTTTTTTTTATATTATATTGATTTTTTTTTATGAAATGTTGAAGTATTAAAATTGAATTTTTAATTACAAACAGAAGAAAATCCGATAAATGGAGGTGTTACCAGCGTAAAAGGTGCGTGGAGAAATGCCAGTGTGAAACTGAAATAGGGGTGTGTTTCTTTACATGTTTGTGCACGCATGACATGCGTTTAAAAGGCAAACATGTTTAGAAATAAACTCCAACATTATGTCAAAAATGGATATTAATCTTTTTTATACATCTCTTATAGTTGAAATGCCATCAAATCAAAACTCTATAGCTGCATTGGAGGAATTCAAGCATGGAATTAAATCCGTCGATGATTATCAAAAATATCTAGCTTTATTACAAAACACCAGTGAATATAAATCGAATCAATTTGAGCCTTTATTCAAAACTTTGGACAGTGTCGTATTAAGCAGGTATGTTTTATTAGTTTATACATATTAAGTGCTGTACTAATTTATATGTAGTATTGGTGAATCACAAGAATTTGGTAAGGTTATGAAGCAATTAGCAGATGTTGCCTGCAACTCTTGGAATGAAGATATGATCAAATCTCTTTTGAAGGTAAGACGACTTCATGTCAAATTTTTGAGCGTTTTTTTTTTTAACCAAATAATTGCTTGAATTAGATTATGGATCATATACCGCTTCATTTGGATGTTTTGATTAAAAACTCTTTGGGGTTTTGTGTCAAAAATATCAAAAAAAATGCAATTGAAAATAATAATACTGAAATTATCGAATTAACTAATGCTTTGATTGAAAAATGGAAAGTTCTACAAAAGAAATCAGGCTTAAATGCCAATGGCAAGCGTAACAGCCCTGATAGATGTAAGCATAAAAATGTAAATTCAGGAACACTCATTGATTTTTTATGATAGCTTCCTCTACCTCTCCACCTTCCTCGATTGAGTCACCTGTTAAAAAGCAAATTAAACTTGAAATTCAAAAAGAGCCTCCCACCAGACCTAAAGCTATGGCTGATCTTAACTTTTTATCATCTTTGAGAGACTCTAAAAAATATCCTAATACTCGTCCTATTTATAATGTTGACAAGATTCTCGAAGGATTTGGAAATAAGCTTGTAAAATCAAGCACTCTTCTAGATAATGATTCCATTTTGAGTCATATGAAGAGAGAAGCAGCTAATAATTCTACTTCTGATGCTGCTGACTCTCCAAAGAGAAAAAGAGTTCGCTTTAAGGATGATTTATTCGAAATTAGAGAATATGAAAAGAATCCTGAGGAGTGGACTAGCTTTGTAAGTGTGATATACCTGTATCATACAATGAAATTAATTCACTAACCTCATAACAACCATGTAGGATGCCAATGGAAAAAGTGTGGAGCACCAATATGGTAATGCCCGTGATTTAGATGTAAAAGAGGGCCAAAACGCATTTATGCATGTTCCACAAATTGCTTGGTACACACCGTTGGAACTTCGGTTTGATTTGGACAGTGCCAATTCAAGTCTAAATGTTCGTAGCCTTACTCAAAGTAATGAAGCTTTGGCTCAAGATGATCGTGAGAAACTTGCATTGGCTGCTATTTATACTAGTCCACAACATATTCCACCTTCTCCTGCAGAACCAGATGAGATACCAAAATTCGATTCTGATGACTCTGTTCCAGTTATTCCTTTAGATGATACAGAATCATTACCTGTATCGACACCAATGACTACCATTTCTTCCTCTTCCCCACCTCCACCACCTCCACCTCCATCTCATCTTTCTTCTTCAGCAGTACCTACAGTTCAATCAAATTTGATAACTGCTGCAAATTTGAATGCTGCTGCTGCTGCCATTGCTGCAATGAAAGAACAATCTTCTTTCATGATACCTCAACAACATCAACAACAACAACATCAACAACAACAACAACATCAACAACAACAACAACATCAACAATATACTCACCCTATTACAAACATTGCAGCACATGTACCTGCTTCATCCACAGCCAATTACTACAAACAGCCATTAACTACTGCTCAAGCTCCTCAAAACGTTGTTTCGCCAACAACACCACCTAATATTGCTGGAATGTTTAATCAACCTGCAATTTCCAACCAAACAGTAGAAAGTATGCTCAAGAACAACCCTGGGTAGGCATTTTTATACTGTTTTCGTAAACATTTTATTAATAATTTATATTCTGTAGAATCATGAATTCATTGAAGCAATTATCCTTTCTTGCTGCAGGAAATATTGTCAACGGCAACACTGTACCACAACAGACCCAAGCACAATCTCAACCAACCTATCAAACAACACAATCATATCATCCTTATCAACAACACCCTCCTTCCAATAAACAACAATTTCAACAAAATGTAAGTAAATTTATAAAGCGTATATCATTGCATTTTGAACTAACATTTCATGACAATTTAGGATTGGAATCGTAATAATAGCAATGAATACATGAATGATACACATATTCAACAACAACGAAAGAAGAACAAAGGTCGTGGCGCAAGAGGAAGAAATAATCGTGGTGGTGCAAATGGACGAAATAATGGTCGCATGCCTACTGTTTGTACTTTTTACAATTCACCAGATGGTTGCCGCAATGGCGATTCATGTTCTTTCCTTCATGAAGATCTTCACTAAAAAAAAATAACTCGTTCTTGTTAAACACTTGCTTTATATATTACTTCACTTCCCTTCACACCAAACCCCTTTGTATATATTGATATTCTTCAAAATCAAAATAATTACATTATAATATTTCCATTCTAAAGGATATTATCAAGATGATTTTACAGATTTTTACTAGTTGCTTTATTCGTTTTGTTTTGCTTATTTCTTTTTCTTTTATAAAAGCGTTACGTTTTAAAGCCACCATATGAATATATATACATACATAGAAAAAATAGTTATATAACAATAAATAAAATCTCATCATTCAATAAAACTTGTCGTTAGTGTCGCATTAAATTTGCTAAAATTGAACCAAACTGAATTACCTAATCACTAAAACAAATTGTTTTTAAAATTATCAATGGTAAAAACTGCCTTAAAAGCTTGTACTTCACTTTTATGATTTTCATAGGCACTACATTCATATCTGGAGTTGAGGATTAAAAATGGGATAGCTTTGATAAGGGTTTACAAAAAAGTAATACATACGAATATGCGAATAAAGAAATTTTACCTAATTTAAATATAATCCTTAACATGTTATAACCCAAAATTTACTAAACTGTGCGCTGAATATTGAATAAAATTCTTTAAATCGATCGTGTAAAACATGCTAAAATATGAACAAAAAATCTTTCATAAGGTGTACAAAATCAATTTATATGCTTTATAGCGTGCAGATAAACAAACGTTGGGTTGAATAAAGTATAGTTACCGGTGATAGGATGCATTTTTGCATTTGTTTTGTCAACGATGGTTGGAAAATACTCAAAGCAAGAGATTTGACAGCAAACCCTATTTGAATTTTTGCTATTGATGTTTGTGTTTGGGCCCATTATATAATCTATCAAAATTTTGTTTTACCAATGGCTCCCTCAAAGTTTTATATTTTTTGAAAATCTAAAATGTGTCCAGTAGATAATAATTTTTACTATTTGTTTTATCATTAACTACTGACCATTTAATAATCAACTCATTCAGACAATGAAAGTTAACGGTTTTCTGGTAGTTAATTGCTTACAGTCATTTAACCCAATTGTTAAATCTGATGTCTTCTTTGAAAAGTGAATGTAAAACATATTGTGCTACAACTTCGATTATGAATAAATAGGACGTTTACTTATTAATTTCGGTAGTTTTCATTGCCATATATGCTAATTTTGGATGATTTAGCACTATTTCTAATTCGAAATGGTCGATTGGGTCACAAAATAAACCCACTTGGAAGAAGTAAGAGTTTGATTTCTACGATTTAGCCAGCAAATCAATAGCAAAAAAAAATTTTAAATCTGGATACTATCACAGTTGTCGTATATATTTTGTAACTTGCAGCCCATTTGGATCAATATTCATTGATTTCAAGCATTTTTCCAGTTACTAAATTTCTTTTAAGCAGAAGAAAAGTTTTTTTTTCAAAAACGTGTCAAAAAATCCTTTAAAAACAGCTGTTAGCTAATGAAATCAAAATACTTTACTCGCATATATACTGCGCAGCAAGTACAACTTCAAAAATCAATTTTGAACCATTATTTGATTTTATAAAAGATTTCAAAGAATATTTGAAACAATCCATACAAAATAGTTTAAACAAGTGTGAGTTTTCATTTTTCCATTTCCACAGCAACTCGGAGAGACTAAACGTTTTGTACTGCTGTGGATCAATATTAGAAGTACCTGTAATTGCAACAGGAGATCATTTGGATTATCCATATTCGTCGAAAACTGGTGAACTTACTGACCTTAGTAGGTGTAAATAGGTATAAAACACGAGCCGAGCCTTAGACGAGCTTTTGACTTCTTTTCAAAAAGTTCAAATTTAAATAATAATTAGTAAATGATATGACATTATTACTTTAGATAATTGTCAATTGACGTTCATAAGTTTGCTTTACTTTAGATATTTGTCACTGGAAAGGTAAAATAAAGCTCTCATTGAGATGATGAGTTTTAGTCTCTGCATAAAAAAGCTCGTGTGGGGTAAACGAGCTCTAGTCACGCCCAAAAAAAAGCTTGTCGAGGTTGAACTAGCGATCGCAATCGAGCTGTATGAGCATAAGCAAGCAAGCGAGCCCTATGCTTGGGTTCGCTTGAGTTGCGCTTTTTTCAGGTTATTACTTGCTTTGGCTTGCTTGATTAATTTTTTTTTAGCAATTTCCTGGTTGGCGCTCGACGAAAACATTGAAAGCTTGCTTGTATGCTTGCTCGAATTGCTTCAAATTGAAATAGGCTTGCTTGCTTGCGTGTAAACCTGCTTGCTTGCTTGCTTTCAAATCAAGTAAGCAAGCATGTAACACAGGGAAAATTTATTCAATTTACGTAATTTTAACTTTAAAAATGTCAAAATTTATCACGCTTTGAACCAATATCACGCTGAAAATATATGGCACCATGCTTGCGCTTGCACTCGGATTTGCTCGCTTGCTTATATGCTCGTGCTCGACTTGCGTGACTTTTTGGAAAATTAGATAATGCTTGATTTATTATGCTTGCTTGCTTGCATTCAAAACTGAGGATCCTCTATATGAAACTGCTCGACGAGCCGTTGCTTAGGCTTGGGCTTGCTTGAGTAACTTTTAAATACTTTAGGCTCGGCAAATGCTTGCTGAAATTGCTTGCGCTCGCTTGGGCTCGGTCATTTTGGGAACGCTAGGTTGAACGAGCTTTTTTGTAAGCTCGACTAACTTTAACGAGCCTTGAGAAAAGCTCGGCTGCATAAAAAAAGCTCGGTTCGTTTAAGATCACTAATTAGTACACATTTTTGAGGATATCTCCACGAAAAATCAATATTTTTAAAAAAACTAAACTGGGTCCGAGAGAACTCAACACGGCTAATGAAGTGGATGTAAAAAAATGCTGCCTAATTTAATGAATATTTGGAAATCTACTACAAAAATGCCAAAAAAAAGAAAAAAAAGTAAAAATGCTCAAATTTTTTTATACTAAAATATATTATGAAGTACTTCAAAACAAGTAAGTCTTATTATTAGAAAGTGCTAGTATGGGTTATTTTTTTGCAGAGATATGAATGCTCAAAGTTTTCAATTTTTACCAGTGAAATACCTGTAAAAATCTGAAACATCAGCACTGAAAAAGTTATATCAACCGCAAACGATAAGGCATTTTTAGATACTCATCTCTGGATTAAAGTTGAACGTCTCAGGTACGTTCAAATATAATTTTTCTTGGTGTTATTTAGTGAAAAAAAGTAGAACAGGGATGAAAAATGAGACTAATAAGTTTTAAAAAAGCAGTGGATTTTATGTGCTTTTGAGTAGCATTGGCAACGAATCGAGCTGAATCAGCAAAATTCATTTGGGTTTCTCCGTCTTCTGAAACTCGAAAGCTCGAGCAAAGATCGAAAACTATGAAAATTCAAATTTTGCTCGACCAGGTATTCCTCGTTTTACATTGAGTATCAGTTTTTTACCAGTTGTATTTTTTTTTGATTCATTAATATTCGGTCATATTTGTTACAAAAATAGTAATTAAACAAACAAAGCGTTGCGACTACAATTATAACTCTTTAATATTTATTTAAGATATAAAGTAAAAGCAAAGGTTTATGGATTACCATAGCCTTTGTGATATATATACTATTTTCTAATTCTATTAATAATACAGTAATAAGATCTTGAAGCAAGATCTTCATGGTTTAGTTCCTAGTTTGGAAGTACCAGTGGTACAATTTGACATTTTAAAGTTTTGTGTGATTTAAAGTTATTAGATCTTAGATGTTGACTAAGATCAATTTTATTACTAAACAAACTTGGTATATGTAATTTACTACAATATTGAACGATAATGTATTAAATTACAATTTGCTAGTATACTGTTGGTAGTTTTTTGTTATGACTTTAAAAAATTGATCCTATTATTATTATTATTACCATTGATTATAATTGTCAAACTGATTGATTCGTGCAGTATATTATATTACTATTTCGCATTGGACCATTAGTAGAGATTATACAATTGATATCTGCATTCAACACTGGTGAATTGGAAAGCTGGAGTCTGTCTTTAGTCTGATGAAAAATGAGTACTTTGGTTTTCCAGTATAATTTGTAATTCTAGGTGTTTCTACTCTTAAAAGCTGAATTTTCTAATGCAACTGCATTTGTTGAATATCACTTAAGTTTCTATGCGTTGTAGATGATGTTATGCTAATTCCTATTTGGCAAAGATTGCTTTACATTTATCCATATTCAATTTTTATGTTATACATCTTAATATTAATGTACCAATTACATTGAGTTTTGTTTATATCTCCATCAAAAATTGGCATTTGTTCCAGATGATTTCTACTACCACTTCCTGGAAAGCTCTATTATTATTTCCAAAGAGAAAAAATGCGTCTTAATTTGCTGCATTTCCCAAAATAGTGAAAAACTGACAAATAAACGTTCACATGTATGGGGATTAAAATTGTAGATCAAAGGAGAGTGATACGCTTAATGGGTAGCACATGCGCTACAAATTGAGTACGACACACATATTCGTGTGTTCAAACCCGCCAAAGGGGAAATCCTTTGGTATTAGGATACAGTATGAATATCAAAAGAGAATCTCCGATGACCCTTGCTTCTCATCGAATATGATCCTCCTTTTTTTTTTCTTAGTAAGTTTTGCATATGTCTAGCAAATTTTTTCCTTTTTCATTAATGCATATAATATGCATACTAGTAAATTTGGCTGGCAAAACCGGGCTCGACACCAATACTACTAGCATTCATGGGTCATTGTATGTTCAGCCAGTTTGAGCAACTAGTTGGTTACCTCCTACTTACACCTACTAAGATCAGCATGCTCATCAGTTCTTCTCAATGAATATGATATATGATTCCAAATGATCTCCCGTTGCAATGGGAGGCATTTCTAGAGCTAATCCGCAACATTGCAAAAGGTTTAGCTTTGTCGTATATTTTCAGGTTTGATGAATAATACCTAAAAAAAGAATACAATTAAAAGAGAATGCGTAATAAATCAGTTCTTCAACTGTATAATAAAAACAAGATTTCGTTTATTTAGATAGAAAAGTATGGCTATTTATATTAATATGACATTGGGATCTTTAGAAGTAATTTAAGGCACTATTGAACCATTAGATCTGTTTGATAATAATCTATGGATTAAAATGAATCAATCATAATTTAACCGTTCTTGCTACATAGCTTGCGAGTTGCTTTGTTTCAATGCTGCGCTAATTGTGCTTGGATGTTGATTTGATAGCTACTTAATTGATTAACTGCTGGGGGAATGAAATAATATGGCGTCATAATCGAGGTCCCAGCGTTTTTGGTAATTACTGAATTAAACTTAGTACGCTAGGAGTTTCTTATATCCGATATCAAAACTATGCATTTCAATAAATGTCGTAAACATTGGATTGTAGGATGTATTGATACTGTAGAAGGTGATAACATATGGGGCTTGTTGGCATACAACATAATAGTATATAATTCATATTTTTGCCAATGGTCACTCTTCCAAAAAAAAAAAGCCGAACAATCTCCGGAAGCGGCCATCTAAAGATATTTCCAAGCTTTAAATCTCTAGAAAAAATTACCGGACAGCCCGGACGCGGCTGTTTAAGTATTTCAAGTAGCTATAAGATGCAGGTATCTAAATTTTATACAAAAATTAAGATTCGACTGTATTACTATTAATTATTCAAAGGTTTATTTTAAGTAAAGCATAAGTAAAGCCTACAATATTATTAGCCTAATAACGGATTTCACTTGAAAAGTATAAGATGATACAACTGGATTCAAAAAAATCCATAAAATCACAAATTTAAAGTATTTATATATAAAAGCACTACGGCCGACCTATGCTGCACAAGATAATTTTGTTGTGCCCAGGTGGGCTGCACACTATTATAGCCTGATGAGTTGTTGCGTCCACTAAATAATGGCTAAAAATATTACAAGATACACATGGACACAACAAAAGAAACTGCACACGAGCACAACGCTAAGCCTGTATGTGCAGAATTACAGATTCTGTCCATGTGTATGACATTAATCTCATGTGTGCATAATAATAGTAGAATTGCCCATAAGCATATCATTATTTCTATTTGTGCATAATAACATCATCTGGCCATGAGCATAATAATGAGCTGATTGTATGGGCACAAATTGGTTTGTACATGAGCATCGTGCCGTTCTTAAAATTTCTTTGCATTTTTTTCACTGGAATGGGTTTTTAAATTACATTTGTTTTTATTAATATAAATTATAGGCAATACAATTCAATACGTTGTTGATGTAGAGCAATACATACAAGAACCAATATACTGTATTTACGATTATCATCATTTGTAAATATTTTTATAGCTGTAATGTTTACAGCAACAATGGTTTTTGCTCGAGCATAAACTTAAATGACACTCACTGCTTAAGTTTATATGTAAGCCAAATCTAAGATTATATATGTTACTTTATCACTCATAAAATTTAAACAAATTAATCTTCTTTAAACTTACTATTTTGGTTTACGATTGTCAGCTGTAAAAAGATTTGTTTTCAAGTATAAAGTAGCTACGATCAAAACTATGGTTATTAGACAAAACATTAGATTATTCTTTTTTTGTTTCTATCTCATTTGACATTTTATCATTTTTCTGAAACATTTCGTGGGTCTGTAGCCAGTTCTAGCTTTTCATTGAGTAGATATAAATATCATTGCCTTCGATTTGATCTGTTAATCAAGAAATAGGCCCAACAGTACAGTAGTAAATAATGATATTTGATCTTAGAATGCAGTTAAATGAAAACATCAGTCTCTAATATAACGACTGCTACCTATATTAAAAATATTAGTCCCTTATATTAGCATGTGTATTCAGATAAAAGAAAAGAATATCAGCTTGATAGTCTAATATGCCTTATCAAACGGTGAATAATATCCTTAGAATATGAAAACAAAAAAAAGAGAGAAACAACACACGCAGAAAAGGATTTTCAAGGCTTTACATTATTTAGCGCAATTAAAACCCTACTAACTTGCACATTTCAGCCAATGTAAAAGCAGCATTACAGCACATCAACCCATAAACTAAACAAAATAGGCAATGTCTGTTATCATAGAAACATGCATTTTCTACCAGAAAAACCATCCGTCATATCATAGATTCATTAAAAAATTGCAAAAGCGAGCCCGTAGAGCAACGCCGTAATTGAGCATAGCAATATTGAACAGCTAAGTCTACTATCGTATATCTAAGCTTTAAATAAAAAGGGGATTTTTTCAACTTTTCTTATACTTAACCACGTACGGTCTGAAAATTCAGACTTTGTAGCGGACATTTTCTGGGATCATTTTATCCTTACTAACACTCATGATTTTGATCAAAAAAAAGAAAAATCAAATTTTGATACCAAAATCAACGTTTGAATATACTACATTGTGAGAGAAAATTGTAGCTATAGATAATACACATTTTATGAAAGCTTAATATTAAATGTTAAGTAATGAAAATTTGTACTTTTGCCCCAAAAACGGTTTTTTGATTAAAGGATTTTCACATAATATTTTGCAATAAAAATATTGTATAATTTTTATTGAGCAAATAGAGCGCTAAATCCTGTATATGTGTATATTTTTTGTTTTTATAATTGGTAGTATAATTAACTCTAAATTTGCAAAAGCAGAAAAAAAATTTTAAAAAATGTCAAAATTGATGATCTGGGACAAGAATAATTTTTTAAATTAATATTCCGCTTATAAGCCTTTTAAGTCTTAAAAATAAGAGATTTTATAATACTTGAAAACTTTTTCAAGAATTTATGATGCTGTACTCACTTGTTTCAAACGTATCTCTGTGAATCTTCATACATGTTAATATTGTGTGGTAGTTTATATGATGATAATATAGTCTTATTTTATAATTATTGCGCTAGAGGTGATTTACATTTAGCTTTATTCTTACCTCTCCAATATCATAAACATAAACATGGCCATCACTGGAACATATTGCCGCCTTTTTACCCTCTTTGTCCGAAGCCAATTTATTCCATGCTTCACCAAAACCAACTTAAGTACTTACAAATGGTTTCTTGGTATTTGCATTCAAATTTCATAAATTAAATTGACTGGTTTTATTTACAGTAGTAATATCAAGCCTATCATCAGCCAGCCTCATGATAAATGTCAATCTGAAATCAGAAACATCCCATTGTCATTATTATTACTACAGTAAGCTATGAAAAGCTTGATGTTTAATAATACAACAATTAAATAAAAAACAAGATGATACTAATCGCATATGGTGAGTATTCAACATCTAGTTGAGTTTAATGAAGAATGCTTTTTGTCATTTCTCACTTCTTATACTACTACTAGGAGAAATGTGGTTTGCTTCAGTGAAGCTTCCCAAACTATATATAAAGATGCTAAATATATAATAGATGAAAGAAAGCTTATTTATTAAAAGGATTCAAGGGATGTGAAATATATATCATCATAATTCGACCACGTCACTACTAATCTATCACCATAACTATATACTGCTAACCAATCTATTGCCATAGCAATAGCAGGTGAACAACATCTACTACTCACACTACCTTTCATAAACATCCAACTAGATATATTCCATCATGACATTTTGAATCCTTTTGAAAATTCTGAAGCTAACACAACATCTTGGTCCTGTAATTTATATCCATCAAAATGTCGCGATTTTCACCACACAATGAATACACCTTCAGGTATTTACAAAAAAAAATCAAAATCCATATTTAATTATGGAGTGTAACTTATTCGAATTTATCAGAGAGTTAATTAAGTTCGTCAACTATAGATTGTAATTGAACCAAACAAGATGTAATTTTATAAAGTTAGTGCATTTATTTTTGTTGATTATCTAGAAAGAAAAGCAATTAACTAAAAAAAAAAACAAATCATTGACAAGAATTAACTCAGTACATGGTAACAACAAAGGCTTAATATCAGCACATCGTAACATCAAAAGCTATGCTAATATGTACAATTTTCTGTCAATTTTATGTCGTCTACATGCGATATATTATCTTGATGTGTTAGCAAGTAGAACTAGCAACATTCTAGTTTACAATTAAAGGTTTCAAACCGAAGCTTTATTAATACACATCTCTCTTTTGTATTTGATTCATGGTTGTATAGTTTGCATTAGCTCTTTAAAGTTGAAAACTCTTTAAAGTTTGCTTAAAACGCAAAAGAAATTATTTAAATAGGCGAGAAAAGAAATTTTATTAAATTACATTCCGAAATCATCATACAATAGTAGTATATTCAATGGCAAAATAAAATACAGATACATTGCTTATTAAATGGAATTAAGATATAAGATTAATAGGCTGAATAAATCCGAGATAAACAGCAGAATGTCTAAGTTATGGATATTTTTGGTATTAAAAATGAAAATTGAAATGAAAAGATGAAATTATTTAAACTTTAACACAGGGATTCCAGCCTGCTCTCATTACACGCAAGACTAAACAGAAGATACCACCAATTGCCATCAGAAGACCGCCCCATACTGCTGCATAAACATAGTTTGGAGGGTTAGTGTGATTAATGATAGCAGATGCAATAGGAGTACCAAACAAATAACCAAATGTGTTTGTAAAGTACAATAGACCATTAGCAGCGTTGATATTGTCATAGCCTGCTACTTGAGGTAAAGAAGCAGGGAACAGTGTCAAGTAACCACCACCAAAGAAGCCGTAAAGAACTGCAAATACCCAAATGGTGGCTTCTGTACGAGCGTTTGTCCAAATGGCCAAGCTCATAATACCAGCTAAAAATGTACAAATAGTCAAACCATTGATACGGCCAATTCTGTCACTGGTATAACCATTAACAAGTTTAGATACGGCATTGATTGCAGAGAGAATAGCGGACAGGTTGGTACTAACCCAAGGGTTCAAACCCAAGAATGTGGCATAAGCTGTTATTAATGTTTAGTAAGTAAATCACATGTATATACGCATCAAATAAGAAATTATTACATGGTAAAAGAAAAGAAGGTACTAAATAGCCAAATGTAGTAATGAATCCAACCATCATCATGATATTGAATTGATTATTCTTTAGGATGAATACTTGCTTATGATACATTTCACGAAGACCTTCGCTTTGCTCATCTTGTATACGTTGTTTTTCTAATTGAGAAGGTGATTGCTTAACAAAGATGGTAGCAAGAACTAAAAAGAAGAAGCAAATAAAGCCAGCAATACGAAGAGCCCAGCGATATCCTAAAGTAAGCATGGCTGCCTGACAAATATTGGAAAGAATAAGACCACCGACACCTGATCCGCACATGGTTATACCGATGGCAGTACCACGGCGGCTAGAGAACCATTCTTGTGGGGCACTAATACATGGAAACCAAACAAAAGAGGCACCAATGCCAAACATGACACCCTGTGTCAAATATAGCTGCCAAATCTAGCAAAATTTTGTTGAGTAAAGTGTAATTAGATGAAATTGTATAGATATTCATGCATACCTCATGACTGATACTTGCCAACATGAGTGCGAGAGGACACATAATGGTGGCAAAAGCGAGCATCTTTGTATAACCCAACTTGCGAACTACCCATTCATTGATAGGGCCAATAATAAAATATAAAGCAATGCAAATCGAGCCAATCCATGATAGTTTGGTCATTTCTCCAACATAGACATTTTGATTGTAATTACGAAGAAATGTTCCCCAACTATAATTTACACCGTAACTATATGACATGAGGATGCCAGGTTAGTATTTAAAGATTTTCGAAAGATTGTAGACTATACATACATAGCAAACATGCCCTATATATCAAACATTAGTATATATGTACATTCAATTGACTTTTAAGCGAGCAACACTTACGCAAAAGCATCCGAAAATCACAGTCCAGGCAGCTCTTCCGCCATCAGGGGCATATAATACACCAACTTCGCCTAATTTATTAGTAACGGCATTATCGTCGCTCTGTTGTGTTGATACAGCACCAATTTCTTCCTTGTGTAAATCACCCGGATTTACGGAAACTTGTGTTTTCTCGGTCATAACTTATGATATATAGATATTATCAAAAAAAAAATAAAAAGATCTGATGTTTATATATGAAATTCAAAAAAAAAAAAACTAGATGTTGATAGAACAGATTAAGATCCCGAAGTCTTAAAATCATACTATACGGATAAGAATATCAAAATATTGCGACAATTTTAACTAGCTTATACTCTAATTAGACGTTTGAGTCTGTAGGATTAACAGCAAATGACTTTCAGCATTTTATACATTTCATTACATTATGGAAACGACGATTTCATAAAAAAGCGATCGGATAACTTAGGATGACGGGAAACAGTGAAATTAAAAAAGATGATTCAGTCACACCGATTTAGATAAATCAGGAAAAAAGATCTATAGAGGATTTCTAGAATAAACATGTCAATGCATAATATTAGCATATTTACAAACAAACAAACTGCAAAGTTACAAATCTTAATTACGATATTGTTTGCATAATTTATAAAAATGTAACCTTGAAAGGATATTTGATGAAAAGATTTTAAATTATTATTTGCAAGGATTTGCAAACGGATGCGCACGTGGACATCTGAGTTGCTTTAGATAATGATTATCAATGAAACAATACGAACAAATATAAACCTCTCAAGCTGTCTATTTTAAAGAATAGATGTGATAGTTCTTGCAAACACATATTTATAATAGTTAAAAATGAGCAATATGGCGACATTAATAAACGCATTTGTTACAGACAAGAGGTTAGTCATACACATAGTAGTTCATTATGAGGAAGAAGCCTGGGTATAAGAACAATGTTTCGCATGGCATCAACTCAATCAAGTTGACACTCAGTAAATCAAACTCAAACTAAAGCCTATGGATGCATAAATAGCATTTTAGTTTATGATTGTATCTCTCCCGTAAAACATATAAAAAAAGTCTGAATCATTAATCATTGTGATGCAATTGACTATAACTTTTTTATTCATTATAAAAACCAACATTTAGTCCTGTTGTATTAGTTTGCTCTAATCGGAATCGCATCTTGGATCTATAATATTATGGAAAAGTGAACATTCAAACAACGCCCCATTGTTTTAATGGATACTGTACCTGCTTGCAAGAGTAAAACCGTCAAATTTTTAATAATACCGACGGCGATCGATATATATGTACACAATTTATGAGCAACCCACACGGAACCTATCTTTTGTAACATGCTATGCATACACGTTTTTTTTCTCTAACTCTTATTCTTTTTTACTTGCAGATTTTATTTATTAAGTGTTGCACAACAGGGCATGTAAATCCCAACATTTTTGTCTTATGTCCTTTAAAAGCTCGGCATCCCTTCCTCGTCAGGGTAACTTGTATCACTATTTGTTTTTGTACAATGTTCAAAAGCGGTAGTTGTCACGATTGCCTTCTGCTTTTATATCCAGTGTTACTTTAGTAGTTTGCATGGCCATCAATTTATTTTTGTTTTCGGGATGAGGAAAATAAGGAACTTATGAGAAAATTGATGAGAAGCCATGTGTAACAAACCAATGTGTTTATCATCAGAAGATATAGAGACATTATTAAAACTATCATACTCATTATGAACTTTCAATCGATTTAAATTCAATACAAATATATGTTTCATAGTAGGGGAACACTGCTTCGGGAACTGTATATAGGCCAAAGCATGTTCATTTTATATTACGAGTTAACGCGCATTTGAATACATAATTATGGATTTTCAGGAACAGAATTAGCGAGGTTTAAAATCGAAGTAATTTAAATTCAGATAATGTAAAAGCACTTTTCAGAAGTTATTATACGCTTGAAAGATTAATTAAGAAAAATTCAACTTTGGAAAAACGTTTAAAAACATTATTATTATATTCTTGAATTTTTTTATACATATTCAAGAGAGAAAAAACGATAAACAGACTGATTTTTAGAAGGCCTCAATATCTAAATATTAAATCGGCGCTACAATAAGCTTTTTGCAATTTATATATGCTGTCAGATTTAGGCTGTAAACCTAGATTTTTGAATTTGTGCAAACGATTAATAATATGTGCTTTAGTAAAATTTGCTTGATGCATGCTTTCTCATTGTTTGTGCAAAAATATGATAAGAAAATAACCAAACTTTTCTGAACGTGAAAAACTGGTTCCGCATACCATTTTTCACTCTTGTTATGAATTACAAAATACATAGTTTTGTGATTATATAAACTTATGTAACTACATTACATACGCTATTGTATGGACTGAAAGTATAAAAAAAATGAAAGCCGGGTCATTGAATATTGAGTCTTTTTTTTTTTTTTTTAAAAAAAAGGAACCAAATCAAGTTAGTAGCAGAATATTTTTAAAAAAAGGGTAATATGTGTTACACTGTTTGGAATCAGACTCTTGCTAAATGCAAAGCATGATTGCATCTATTTTCAATTTAAGTTTTAAATTGTAAAACGTCAAAAAACGGGAATTAACCACCAAAGCATCATCAAATGTAACAATGCTAAATAATACAAAATATCAACTAAAAAACCTATTCTATTTAGAAGACCAGAATAAATGTGAAAGGTTTGCAAGTTTCATAAACAATGAAAATGAAATTTAAACAGTTTAATTAAAATGGAGTGACATTTAGAGTTAGTTTAGTAAAGCATGCATAGCCAAGCGAGCGCAATAAAAAAATTAAGGTCCCATGAAAAACGAATCTATAACGTATGGCAGCATAAAATACAAAATATTTATAGCCGGAAAAAAACATCTGAGCGTTCCTTTTTGTAATTCATTGTACAAGCTTTAATTTATAGATGATTTCATTCATTAAAAGAAAAAGGTCTAAAAAAACATTGTCTGGAATCTTTTATATTTCAGCGCCAAATTTAACTACAACTATACATTTATAACGTCTTTTTCATAGAGAGGAACAACCAATAGACCCCAGGATTTATAAGAAAAAGGGTGGGATTTTCAAACAAACAGAAATTCCTCACTTTATGAACATTGTACAACAAACAACACTATTTTGTAAGAAAGCTTAAATTTATTAACTATTTTGCGAGGGAAAATAAAATGTAATTATGATGGAAGTACAAAGAATTTATAATATAATATTTACAATAAAAAAAGATTGGAAAAAGGATTGTCTTTTGGGTGCTTGGTGCTTGTGTGTGTGTGTGTGTGTGTGTGTGTGTGTGTGTGTGTTTGGTGAGGGAAAAGTAGAGTGATGGGATATATTACATAGAAGGTTAATCATAAAAGATAAAAGGAAGGGTTTTGGCATACAAATTTCATCATAAAAAATAAGCTTAAACACTTACAAATAAATTGATAGTGTTCAAGTTACCTCTACTTTCAAAAGCCATTTGAACATCATCATCAGAATTAATAGTAATCAAATCACCATCTTCATCTTGATACTTTAATCTTAAAACGTCATTTGGTTGTAAATTAGCCACAAGTCGAATTTTACGTTCTACTTTGTCCATCAAGTCATAAAATAAATCTTCAGTAGAACACATGACTACATAGATACCATCATTGTAGTTCAATTTGATTTTGACGGATCCAGATATACTGCTGGTGGGTGAGAGTGGTACTTGTTGACTACTAAGGTCAGATATACGAGATGTGTTACTATTGGTAGTACGATAGGATATATTGCTATCTCTGATGGGAGAATCAAGTGGTGAAGGTGGTGCTTGATATAATGTACGTGAATTAAATGGTAATTGAGGTGCATCTTCATTGCTATTGTTGGTATTATGATGTATATTTGGGCTACTTTGAGACCTGAGTCTGGGAGATATTGATACCTGAGGTTGCTGTTGCTGATTTGTTGTTGCAGTAGTTGTATGATAAGGCGATGTAGCTGAATGTGATTGAGTACGATTTACATGAGGTGGTGGTGGTGGGAGAGGAAATTGCCTATAGTCATCTTCAGTACTGTTACCACTACCAGTGGACATGAATTTAGAAGCAATATCTGCTAAAGGAGATGCACCCACCCTAGTCGAACTAGTTGTACTAGATTGTGAAGCACGAGAAGATGTAGTTGGTGAAGAAGGATTTGAGGGTGGTGGAGAAGCAGGATAATAATAATCATGCGAATTATGAGTATTTGCACTTGAACTTGTACGTGGAAGAGGACTATTTGGGCCAGCAGCATAGCGATGTTTTCCATTTCCTGTTTGATCAACACTCATATTACGAGGCATCTTCGGTCTACCAGAGATCGAATTTAGTAAATGAGCAGATAAAGAGTTTGATCTTGATCTTTGAACAAGAGTAGCATCATCATCGTATTCATCATCATCGTCAGTACGAAGAGATTGCGGTACTTGCTGATGACTATATTTCATAGAAGCGAGTTGAGTATTTGAAACAGTTGATTTCATAGGAGACATTTTTCTTTTTAAAGTGGATTCCCATAGTTTAACTTGTTCTTCATTTCTAAATCTTAATGTAACATAATTGACTTCACCATCTTTCCAATCAACACGCAAACACCAGTTTCCTTCACCAGTAGATATATTTCTTACAGATAAAATTTTACTCATTACAATGAGACCTTTTGGTTGCAAACTTCCTCTTCTTTTTTTCTTGATTGAGATAGCATTTGCTTTTGAAGATTTGTTTTTTGTGGCATCTTTACTTTCTTTGCAGATCAGCATGGTTCTTTCGAAAAAGAAAACAAACATCTCCTTGTCAGATTCATCGGCTTGTCGCATAACTAGTTTATCATGCAATAATAAACTACCAAAACTATCAATTTGAGCAGTTCTTAATTCGTCGATTCTTCTTTTCAAATCATCAACAACTTGAATATTCTCATGTTTACGTTGAGTTTCATTGACCTTGTCTGTCACACGTTTAACAGATTCTAAACCTTCTTCCATATCTTCGTAATGAGGCCAATCAGGTTTCATTGATTTGATCAATTGGTTCAATAGTAAAGGGTATTTACAAATACGCTGTACTGGCTTGATGAGCATTGAAGGCAATTCATATACTGGATTTAAAATGCCAGCTAATTTTTGTAATTTAGGCGCTTCTTGAACTACTAAATCTTGAGCAGAAAAGAAGTTTGAACAATAAGGTTCATAAACAGCAAATTGATCTTCCATTTGACTAAACAAAGATCCAAAATTTTGTTCTTCTGCAGGTTTTTCTCCAATTTCCTCCAAGTAAATTAAGAAACGACGCTGAAAATCTACTAGAGAATTAAGATTTCCAAACAGATAGTGAATTGTATCGGGATTCAAAACTTCTTGAATCTGTAATTCACGCATATAATTCTATTTAAATTTTAAATTACTTTTTTTGTTATCGTCGGTTAATTTAAGATTAACTACCTGTAAGATCTCCAAATCTTGTACATATTTACGTTCTGTCTCTAGTAATTCATGGACAACTTTATCTCTTGTATCTTTTGGTGCATTCAATGAATTTCTATTAGCTGAATCACTGGTAGATATAATCCCTTTTTCTTCTAATAGTTGCAAGATTAAATCAATAGTATTTACAACCTATAAAACTCGTAAGTAACTGGAGACTAGAGCTTAGTTTTTAGAAAATGACCTTGACAAACCCATTTGTATTATCTTTATAAACATCAGATAATGTAAATACATCTTCTTCTTTAAATTCAAGTTGATTTCTACATGCAACAATGAAATGGTATACTGTTTTTTTACATTCATTTATTTGTTGATTTTGAGTAAAATCTAATTTGAGTGGTTCTGATGGATTCAAAGCATTAAATAAAGTTGCAAGTGGAGCACCTCGTCTACATAAATCCCATAATTTTGTAAGGGGGTCATTTGAAGTATTGTTGCTGCTTGTAGTTGAGCCTGATTCAGATGACATGATGGATGAACCAGTAGTAGATGTAATCAAACTCAAGTTTTCGAAATCTAAATAATAAGTCATTCCTTCTACAAGTGCTAATTTATCGAGCACTGAACGACAGGTGTGGTATAACGATGTACCGGATGAAGGTTTATTTGTTATAGAAAATGATGGCATTGGCATATTAATCATTGAGGTATTCGTAGATGATATAGTTGAAATTGTTCCTATAGATGGAGATCTTGATTTTAAAGCCATCATTGAAAGTAAAAAACAAAAAACAAAAGAATAAAGAGAGAAAGAAGAAGAAGAATATCTCAATTTCAAACAAGGGCCGCTTTAAATACATGTTCAAACAAAACAGTACAAGTTTAATTTACACAGCTGTACACCGCAGGTGATCAACTTAATTAGGGCGGATTATTAAATGAACAGACTGGTGTAACTTTACATTTTTATTCTTTTGTAACTGAATATACCTAAACCAATGATACAATAAGGAATTACACCTGTAACAAAATAGTTAAATCTACTAAATAAGATATCATTTCTTAATAAGATAAACTCATCATCCTCTTCAATATAATCATATTGCATGCGCTTTTTATAAAGAAGTCGTCTAGTAATCCAGGTTAAACACACGGTTAGTCCAACGCCAATCCCTGCAATCATGGTATTTGGTAAAGGTAAATTACCACGTTCAAATACACGTAGCTGAACAGCATCTGCACCTCTTTTTAGTTTGAATATATTATTGTACTTTAACTGATACAAAAATAATCCCCATAAACTGGATATCAACGTCATGAAAATTCTACTTTTGTGTCGCTGATTTTGTATATCTCTCTTCTGAACAGCTTGGAGTGCTTTGCAATCATTTTGAACATGAATAACTGGTATGTCGTTAGATATAACTGTCGCTAATTCTTGTGGATTCGATATACCGACTGCTAATAGAGGCGTTTTATTATAATGTAACATTCTATCTTTAATCTGGGATTCTTGCCACTTTTGTTGGGCTAAATGAATGACTCGAAGAATGTCTTTTGAATCCAAAACAGATAATCTAGATGATATAATAAAGGATGCTGGTATGTCGATCATATTGGTTGATAGTCAATGTGTAATTTGGTTGCTTTAGAATAGAGAATATTGGTTGTTAAAGCAATAATACAACTTTTGGATTGAATTTGATTTGTATATTTCATGTTCACTTGGGAAAAGATCGACTGTCACAAACATTTAATAAATCAAACTCTATCCGATAATGTTAATATCCCTTTTTCAATCAGTGAAATATCTATCAGACTAAATCATTATAATGTTAAAATGCTTTTGAATTTGAGTACATTTGGATAAATTCCAGACTTTTGGTGTAATTTTTTATCAAACAAGTAAAACATTTTAGAGTTTAGATATTAGAGCAAGTGAATTAATACGCATATTTTGAAACAGTCTTAAAAAAGCATTGATTAAGCCTCTTTCAGTTGTAATTTCGTCATTTTTATGTGAGCCGATCAGAAAATCGAGTATGTTTTTACTAATATTAACCCAACTAAGCACAAACTTGCACAACTATATAGGTCTTTGGAATACCCATTGATATACCAAACACCTCTACGAATTGTTTTTAGTGGTTTGAAAAGTTGTCATTTTTGCCTATTTTGTATAACATTTCTCGAATGATCGTTTAATTAATAAAAATGGAGTCTGCCCTCTTTTCTATAGCCAATCTCATAATCAACACTCTTAGAATATAACTTGGACACTGCTACCTAGATATGAATTGGTTGCATTATGTTATTACCTTTTATTAAACTTATTTTATACAGTATATCACGAAAGATTTAAAAACGCGTAAAATTCACTAAAAACTGGATCCAATTTCTCATCCCTTTATAACTTTTTTTTTCACTAAATAACACCAAGAAAAAATTGTATGCCAATGTACCTGAGATGTTCGCCTTTAGTCTAAAAATGAGTATCCGGAAATATCCTATTTTTTGCAGTTGGTATTAATTTTTCAGTGCTAAGGTTTCAGATTTTTTACGCGTATTTTACTGCTAATGGATTGAAAACTTTGAGGCTTCATATCTCCAGAAAAAATTAAGCTATACTAACACTTTCCAATAATGAAATTTACTTGTTTTTAAGCACTTTACAACATATTTTAGTATAAAAAGTTTTTGAGCATTTTTATTTTTTTTTCGTTTTTTTTGACATTTTTGTAGTAGGTCTTAAGATATTTGTTAAATTGAGCAGCACCTTTTTTATATTCACGTCGTCAACCTTATTTAGCTCTCTTGGGTCCAATTTAGTTTTTTCCAAAATATTGATTTTTCGTGGAGATATCCTCAAAAATGTATGCAAAGAAATTCCTTTGCTTCTACCTTCCAATTTTTCCTTGTATACCCTCATCCCAAATTCTGAATTTGAAAAAAAATCACAAAAATCTTGATTTCTCTACAAAAAATGTAGCTAGAAGGTTCAGCAATGCCTCAATCGATAGATAATTTTGTTCCACATTATTTCCATAAATTATTGTTAAAGCATATTTATTAAAAGTGATGCGCATATTCAAAAAACCTCCAAAATTTCAATGACATTTTGTGCAAAATTTAATGTAAAACATTTGTTTGAATTTTATATAGCTGGATGCAGAATTTAAAACTGTACAAAAACCATTTAATAAGCTATTTCAACTTACTTTGCAGTTCCTGAGCCACTAAGCAATTTTGTTTTTTTTTGACCATTTTTTTTTTATGGAATGAAAGTTTTATTATTAAAATAAAACCATTGTATGATGGTCAAGTGTATATTAAATAAAGCGACTTGCCATATGTTGTGCATTAATTAAAACTATATGGTTATATATCAATACTATCCACCTTTTCCCTGCTCTAAGCCTGTCCATGTTACACTTTTTTTCTTGTAGCTTAGTAATTTTATGTTGGATTGTTGGTAGTAACGCATCTAGACAGGTAGGGTCTTTACCATACAGCCTTAAGATTCTATTTCTTTTACCATTCAAGTCTTTCAATTTTCTCTCTCTCCATTTGCTTTGATGTCTACAAAAATTTTGTGTGAACCGTTTAACCATGTTCTTGAGGAGATCCCATTTGAGTTGAGCTGATAATGTTGGATTTAGCTTATGTTGTATATAATTGTCTAATTCACATTGTAGTTTCTCTACGTATCTCTCATTTCTTGCCCGATACGGGTTGCACCTCCAAATACCTTCACCATTATTGTGCATTTCAACAACTAAAGTCTTTGACAAAAGTGCATGGTCAGTATATTCATTAGTGTAAAATTCTACATCGCCATCTATCATTTTCTTATGCGTATTTAGTCCAGCAAACATGTAGTCGATTGTTGACAACGAAATTTTTCCTCTACGATTTTGAATACAAGTATAATCGTATTGCTCGTCTTCTTGATTGATACAGTCTTTCATATATCCTTTAATAAATTCTATCAGGTGCTTTGGTTTGCAGCGCCTGGAACTGTGGTTACTTGAATTATCAAAACTGAAGTTAAAATCGCCTGCCATTATAAGATCTGGGATTATTTCCGGCATATTCAGAAGCATATCAACGATATCTTTGAAGAGAGTGTTTCTTGCAATATCTTGATCCTTTTCCGCCCCTAATTGAGCATACAAATTTAATATGTACACAGGTGGAATTGAGTTGTCAATGATTGAGATTTTAGCCTGTATCATCCTTCCATCATTGGAAGCTCTGATTCTTTCTAGGTTGAGAGATTTGTTGAAGTTGATTATTATTGAACAGCATTGTGTCCATATTGCTTGATGGTAGTTAAATTTAGACTTCATACTATCTGTAACTTCCTCAAATGAGTGAGATGGTATGTTGGTTTCTTGGCTTAACGTGCCACCAGCTTTAAACCTGCACAAATTTTAACTTTTTTTAAGAGCTATCAACTCACCCAAAACTAACGATACAATAAAAAAAATCCATAACAATCATTATTTAAACCTTTGTAAACAATTGTTATGGCTCGAATACTTAATTTTACTATAAAATCATTCTGTTGATAGCCCTTGAAAATAGACGGTATTTCAAAATTTAAGCTGTGTGCTCTTAGGTGAGGGTAACTTTTGAAACAAGGATACTCTGTGACACATAACCTCCTTACCTTAAACCCAGCTTACGTAAGCAATGCATGAAATCACCATTTTCGCTATCAACTTTCCGAAAAATAAAGATATAATAAATCAGAGCCATAACAATCATTATTTAAACCTTTGTGAACAATTATTATGACTTTAACAGTTATTTTTATTATAAAATCATTTTACTGATACCCAAAGTACCATTGCAAATGCAATTGAATCAAAATGTACTGTGGTGCTGCCAAGAGGGAAGCTCGTTTGCGATGTGACTATACATTCAAGTCTCTGGAGAAAAACATCCATTCTTTTCTGGATACCTCTGGTAACCTGACTCAAATCAGACATTATTTCAAAAGGTCGATGGACTACATCGAAGCTTATAGCAAATGTAGAGAAGTTGTCCAAGAAGTTAAGAAATTTGTCGAAAAAAATATTTATCTCATAGAAAATTTAGAATTCCTAACGATTTGTTATAAAAATAAAATGTTTGTTTAAACTTATTATACTTCTCAATCTCTCAAATAACAAATGAGCTACATTACCTGCCATGAGATGCCTCCAAAAAAAATACATATTGAAATAGCGGCGTTCCAAAATAAATAAAAATTGAAACAAAATTAAAGTTTACACAGATTTAAAGCTGGTGGCACGTTAGTAGTATATTCAGTTTCTTGTTTTTAAGTAGTGCCACAAACTTGTCAGATGCTTCAGTGTTAGTATTTAAGTATAGATTTCCGCAATTTACAGAACCTATTTTGATGTGTAAATGTTTAGTTGGATTCATATTAATATTATTATTTTGTTTTTTATATATTCTTTTCTTTTTTTTTTAAAAAAAAAAAACTATTAATCCAAGGAAGTCAACCGACCAGCATCAAGTGTCAATTGTTTGCTGCTTATTTTATTAGTAGGGGTAGAAGCTTCTCTCGCTTCAGGTGAGATGGCTTCCTGCAGGTTTCTTTTGACATTTGGGGTCGTAGTTTTACCCTTTCCTTTATCTACAGAGGCCTTTCTAGTTTTGATCATACCTAATTTTTGTTGTTGGTCACCTCTCAAACTTTGTGGAGTAGATACCAATTTTCTAGGATTAATTTCATTCAAGTTTTGAGTCGTCGGTTGTGCACTACTTGATCTTGTCATTGGTGAACTTTTTTTGTCCAAATTGATTACATTAACAACTTCAATAGATGTAGTCTCTTCATCTATTGTATCCTCATCCTCATTGTTGCTGTCACCTTCTTCTAAGGTCTTGTAGTAGTTAGAAGTTTCAGCATCGGATCTTTTTCCTTTATTCAATATTTGAATAAATCTACTTTCAGTGTTAAGGCCTGGTACATCAGAGGTCGAAATATCGGACTCTGAAACATTTTCAGGGGCAACCGATTTGGTGGTCTCGTTGTTGTTAAATTTCTCTTTGTTCCAAGGAGCTGTAGGACAACCTGCTTGTAAGTGATTAGGACTATTGCAGCGATGACACAGCTTTGGACTCTTCTTAGGACAATCAGGACAGATAGGTTTCATCTGAGACCATACTAAGTTCGTTCAGCAATCTGTTAGTACCTTCCAATGCGACTTGAGGAGTCAACTCCTTGAAGTCCTTCTCCTTATTTTTGCTATTGATCGTGGCGTATCCGCGGCCAGTAAACCAATCAGAGTCTCCAGACTTTGAGATACCCTGAGGACGTCTCCATATTGTTCGAAAGTCTTGATTAACGCATCTTTAAGAATATCATCTTCCAAGAGAGGCAGTTCAGTGATCCCAATATTGATTACCTTCACATCATGACTTAAAGTTTTGTTAACTTCGATTGTCTTCCCATTGACTTGAAATTCTTTCAATAAAGCTTCCCTGCAAGAATTTTCAGTTGAGAAGTCTATTTCAATGGCTTTTCTCTTGTTTTTACCAACAATTCTTGGTTTCAGTTCTAGGGCTTTAGGATATTGTTCACGCAATACTTTCAATATGGATTTTTCTTTAAATTCCATGCCTAAAAACTGGGCACAGTCAATAACAATTGAATTTCTTTCCTTCGCTTCTATGAAGGTAGAGTACGCATTTAAAGGTTTAAACTCGTCAATTTCAACATTTGGAGAGACTTCAAAGGCATGTCTTGTTTGAAATTTGAGAGCGTCAGTGAAAGATTTATACGAAAATAATTTATTACCAGGATTATGGCTAGAATCCTGCGTACTCCTACCTTGGAAGGTAGGATCACGATTATTAGTTGAGAAAGCTATGTTTTTGATCATTTTCTGGTCGATTTTACAAATCAATTTTGGAACTCAGTTAGCATAGGGTTAAGCTGTAATGTAAACTATTACTTTGATTATCTCGACGAAAATTAATATTTTTCGCTGAAACTAAAAATGCAAAGTAGCCTAATGTTGGATCTACCTTGTGAATACAAAAAATTAACACCTTAATTTAGGCTCTCGGTTTTTTACAATATACTTTAGGTAAATCTTGATGAATTATGGTCAACATTTGGCCAGTGCACTTATATTCTGGAATTAATATTTCTATTTTCCGAGAGATATCAATGGCTAATAAAGTGAAGTGTGAATGAAGGTGTACATCTCCTTCGAAGATTTTATGTGGTTTGACTCAATATTAAGCGAAAACATTTGAAAACCATTTAAAAGCCATCTGAAGCCTCTTTTCCTACAGCCGTAAAAACCGACAATAAAAACCTCATCTCGATGAATTTCAATTTTATTAACTTCCAACTTTACATGAAGGTAGGTACACACCTTGTTGGGTACAAGGGTCTCAAAGGGCAACTTCCACAACCTACTGCCTGTCCAGAAAAGTTATTCCAAAGTGCACCTATACTTTACTGCGCCCTTTTAACGAAAGCAATAAAAAATGCGATCTTTATAAATAATAATCCAGGTAAGCTGCCACTCTACATGATTATAGGTATAGGTAGTAAATATTCCAAGTATATCCAATACCAGCTTGCAGAAATCATTATGAATTCGGTAAATTTGAACAAAGTGTTGATTACTGCCTGCTGTTCACATTAGCACTACGGCCGAACTATGCTTCCCATGGGCATAATGATCTGCACAGATGGGCAGAATAAAACATTTGTGTAGATAAGGCAGCCCAGATGAGCAGAGCAATGAGATCAAAGTTTTTTAATCAATTCACTAAAGTATATCAGTCATAATATAATTAATAACGAAGATAATTTGAATGGATTGAAACAGATGCGAGTTACTCTGATTCAATAGAATTGCTTTATTGACCAGATATAGTATATCAATTTGATATTTGGGGTTTGAAAGAGTTCTGCCCATGTTCTTCTTCTTTCGGGGGCCAAATGGGAACAACGACAATAACCTGTTTGGTAACATCAAAAGTATTTATACCTTTGTAAACTCCTGTTTGTAACACAATATTTTTCTTCCCTACTCTTTCCTCAGCTCTTTTATTTATCTTTAAAATTACAACAAAAATACTAATATTCTTTTATGAACTGAAATCAAGTAGCAAGTCGAAGTACATGTTTTTTCTATTGTTTATTTAAAAATAAATTATTAACTGTTAACGTTAGGACACGTTATAATATCTTTCTGGAACAAAAAAAAACGTCCAGGACTTAATCATTTTGTTCCATTATCTACGTTATAATCAATGCTTTTTTGATCTACAGTCGATATCTACCTGGAGAAAAACTGGTGATTATAAAAGTATATATAGTATTGACTTGATTTGAATGAATGAATAAACTCATGTTAGTCTATTTAGTTTTAGTGGCCAGCAGCTAATAAGAAGGGGAAAACAAGAAGATGTTGTCTTGTATATCACTACCAACTATCAAAGGTACACCATAATTATTACTTATTAGCTTGTTATTAATGATTGATTTTATTAATAAATCAAATTTTATAGGTCAAAAGTAAGTTTGTTCCGGTAAAGCATTAAATAAATTGGCTTGGGACAAAGAGGAGGGTAAAAAGGCGGCAATAGGTTTCAGTGATGACCATGTTTATGTTTATGATGTTGGAAAGGTAAGACTAAAACTTAATGTAAATTATCTCTAGCGCAAGAGTTATAAAGTAATACTATATTATCATCAAATAAACCACCATAAATTATTAAGATGTATGAAGATATACAGTGATAAGCTTGAATAAGTGAGTACAGCATCGTAAATTCTTGAAAAAGTTCTAAAGTATTATAAAATCTCTTATTTTTAAGACTCACAAGGCTTATAAGCGGAATATTAATTTAGAAAATTATTCTTGTCCAGATCATCAATTTTGACATTTTTTAATTTTTTTTTCTGATTTTGCAAATCTAGAGTTAATTATACTACCAATTATAAAAACAAAAAATATGTACATATACAGAATTTAGCCTTCTATTTGCTCAATAAAAAATAATAAACATTTTTATTGTAAAATATTAAATGAAAATCCTTTAACCAAAAAACCGTTTTTGGGGAAAAAGTACAAATTTTCATTACTTGACATTTAATATTAAGCTTTTATAAAATGCGTATTAGTCATGGTTACAATTTTCTCTCACAATGTGGTATATATAAACGTTGATTTTGGTATCAAAATTTGATTTTTCTGTTTTCTGATCAAAATCATGAGTGTTGGTAAGGGTAAAATGAGTCCCAAAAATGTCCGCTACAAAAACTGAATTTTCAGATTGTACATGGTTAAATATAGGAAAAGTTGAAAAAAACGCCTTTTTATTTAAAACTTAGATATACTGTACCATAGTATAAGAGACTTAGCCGTTCAATCTTGCTATGCTCAATTACGGCGTTGCTCTACGGGCTCGCTTTTGAAAATTTTTAATGAATGTGTGATATGACAGACGGTTTTTTTAGTAGAAAATGCATGTTTATATTATAGTAACAAATATTGCCTATTTTGCTTAGTTTATAGTTCAGGCGCTGTAATGCTGCTTTTACATTGACTGAAACTGTACAATTTAGCAGGGTTTTAAATGCGCTAAATAATGTAAAGCCTTGAAAATCCTTTTCTACGTGTGTTGTTTCTTTCTTTTTGTTTCATATTCCAAGGATATTATTCACCGTTTGATAAGGCATATTAGACTATCGAGCTTCTATTCTTTTCTTTTATCTGAATAATACGCATGTTAATATAAGGGACTAATATTTTTAATATAGGTAGCAGTCGTTATATTAGGGACTGATATCTTCATTTAACTGCATTTTAAGATCAAATATCATTATTTACTACTGTATTGTTGGACGTACTTTTTGATTACCAGATCAAATCGAAGACAATGATATTTATATCTAATAAATGGAAAGGTAGAACTGGCTACAAACCCACAAAATGTTCCAGAAAAGTGATGAAATTTCAAATGGTATGTACACAAAAAAATAATAATCTAATGTTTTGTTTAATAACCATAGTTTCGATTGTTTAGCTATTGTATACTTCAAAAAAAAAATCTTTTTACAGCTGACAATCGTAAACTAAAATCGTAAGTTTAAAGAAGGTTAATTTGTTTAAGATTTATGTGTGATAAAGTAACATATATAATATTAGATTTGGCTTGCGTATAAATTTAAGCAGTAAGTGTTATTTAAGTTTATGCTCAAGCAAAAACCATTGTTGCTGTAAACATTATAGCTATAAACATATTTACAAAAAATGATGATAATTGTAAATATATTAGTTCTTGCATGTATTATTGTTCTACATCAACAACGCATTGAATTGTATTATTGTCTATAATCTATATTAATAAAAGCAAATGTAATTTAAAAACCCATTATTTCAGTAAAATATGCAATGAAATTTTGAGAACGGCACAATGCTCATGTACAAACGTACAAACCAATTTGTGCCTATACGATCAGTTCATTATACTCACGGTCAGATTTTATTATTATGCACAAATAGGGATGATAATGATATGCTTATGGGCAATTCTATGACTATTCACACATAGGATTAATGTTATGCACAGGTCGGCCGTAGTGTAGGGATGCTGTTGAGCCCAGCTTACATTATACTGATATATTTGGCTGGCAAAATGTAGCTCGACACCAATGCTAATTCACGCCCACTAAAGTCAGTAAGGTCACCAGTTCTCACCAAATATGGATCCAAATAAGCTCGCGTTGCAATGTTTGGTATTTCCAGTGCTAATCCACGGAATTGCAAAAGGTTCAGCCTCCCCGAATTGATGTGGAAATGGAGAAATCAAAACTCGCACTTGCTTAACCTATTTTTATGGGCTGCTTCAAATATTCTGAGCATTTTTATAAAATCAAATAATAGTTCAAATCTGAACTTTGAAGTTTTACTTGACACATAGTGGATATACAAAGAACATATTTTGATTTCATTAGCTAACAGCTGTTTTTTGAAGAAGTATACCATCATTGTCGACAAGAAACCTGTCTTCCTCTGCTTAAAAAAAATTGAACTGGAAAAATGCTTGTAATAATCAATAAATACTGATTCAAAGGGGCTGTAACCTGTAAGTTTCAAAATATACTGTACTACAGTTATAACATTATCCAGCGCTAAATAATTTTAGTATCCCATGGATTTGCTATATAAATCTTACGAATCAAGAGTACCATTTTTCCAAATGGGATTTGTTGCTAATAAAGAGACAATTTGAAATTAGAAATGAGGATACCAAACTTAATAACTAAACGTCGTACTTATACATGACCAATGCTGTCGTATAGTGCAATGTGTTTTGAATTTATTTTTCAAAAAGTTTAAGTTTCAAATATTGACTGAATTAACTGTAAGCAAATAAATATTAGAAAATAAAAAACCTTTGTTTCTTAAATAAACTGATCTACTAATAACCCGCAGTAAATAGACAACACATTTTATACAGCTTTATCTACTATCGAGTTATAGATAAATTAAGATTTAATGAAAGACAGTTGACTTAAATGTAAAATTGTGGTGCACAAAAAGTCTATATTTATGAAACAATTTGAGAGTAAAATGTTTTATTTAAAACCGTAAATTAATGAAGAATTGGATGGGCTACAAAAATCAATTAATGATCAGGTAACGGTAAATATACAGTTTTTTGTCAAATATTGGAAGCATTTCCTAATTTCCAGTATTTTGAACATTTACAGCTTAAAAATAGACTACAACAGCTTAAAGCGTGCGATTTAATTGAAAGTCCGAGAGACTCGATTATGAACAAGACATTAAATTTTTTTCGAAATTTTGATAGAACGATATGATTGGCCGGTTTATAGCCCAGCGAAATTGACGCTCTTTCAAATTTCAAGCAATATTAGTGGCTCCCATCATTTGAATCATTTTTTGAGGATGTTTTTGATGGTATATCTGTCATTACTCCATGAAAAATGCAGCTACAATTAAGAAAAAAGATGGAAATGAAAACGGCACATTTTGCGCACATTACAGTACCAAAAAAACAGAAATTCAAATGCTTTAATGTTTCGTTTTGGATTGATAAAAATCATCAGTCATTTAGCCAATTTGTATGGATTTGGAGATAAGGCATCATTACTCGAGCAAAATTGTAGCTAGAATTCAGTAAAATGATGTAAATAAACAAAAAAAATGCCGCACATCCTGTATTTTTTAAAATAAAGACCTATAAGAGTCTTCATGTTTCAATTTTTGATTAATAAAAATGATTAGTCATCTAGCTGATTTTTAAAGATTGTTGTATGATGTATTGTTACTCCACCAAAAATACGCTTATAATAAAGCAAAATAGTGCAGATAAAATTGCACATCTGCATCAAATTGAGGCACTATAAAATACAGCTTGAAAAAAGACATAATGCTGTTTACTGGAGCTTTGCGAATGACCAATTATTTGGCAAATTTGGCATTTCTGGATATTGCAAATATGAAACGCTTTTACCAGACATTAAATGTAACGTAACTACTTTTTTTTTTGTAATTTGATATAAGCGTTTGCTTAGAATCTCTTTATTGTTGCCCCCATGATGTATGATAAATAAAGAGAGGAGATAAAATTTCATAATTCCAGTGTATATAGTATGTAGGGTATACGATGTACCATGTAAAATTGAACGCATATGTTTGTATCGGTACAACTCATACTTTTATGTATAATAAAAGTTATATCAACTAAATCTGTGTCTAAGACTTACCACTCTTATTAAGCTTTGCATTTTGATAAATTAAATGGTGTGATGTTACATTTACTATGACATTCTATATCGCTTTATATAAAGATATTCATATTTCTCCTTCTTGTAAAGAACATGAATTACAATATATTTTTGGCAGGCATCTGAATGATATCTACTATTACATTTTATAGTAAAAAGTAACACAGTACAGTCGTGATTCGATTTAATGGACTCAAAAATAAGGGATTTTCGATTTAAGGGACACTTTGAAATCTCCCGTTTTTTTTTTTTTTTTTTTTTTTTTTTTTTTTTCACGTAATTTTACTGCCTAAATTCACTGAATCGATTAAGTGAATAGTAAACAATTTTGTTTTTTCTAGCCCACTATATTAATAAAATACAAAAATATCATTGTATAAAACTGTATTTAGCCGATAATAATTTGATCTGGTCGCCATGAAATTAGAAGAAATATAGAGAATAACCAGATTACGTGCCTAATTTATCTCAGTTTTTTGTTATCCTCTGTTTAATTCAGTTGCTTAAATGTAAAAAGTCTTTATTAATTAACAGTATAATGTAATACTATAAACTAGTAATGTCTTTTTATTCTCACTTTTGACCCAATATTACGGAAAATGATTTATTCGATTTAGTAGAAAACTCGGTTTAGTGTCCACTTTTCTCTCTCTCAACAATTCTACAAAATCGAAGCACGACTGTAGAAAATACTACAGAAATACAGTACCTTAATTGTGAGGTTTAAATCCTACTTTCAATGTTAGCTCAATGTTAGCTCAATGTGATGAGCTCAATATATATTACGTCAATGCATTTACATTCTATTATATATATATATATATATCATATTCATCTGAAATACCTGCTCGAAGCTGATAGCTCAACACTTGAAAAGTAATCTCGCAATATACACATCTCCGTTGTGTTAGTCTTTGAGGATATCAAACAGCTATTTTTGGAGCCAATTCCATTTCTAATTCACATTGAAATATAATCCTTATAAATAATCTTTTAAACCAAGACCTAGAAGCTCTTGATTCTTTCTTTTACCATTAGTTTTTCCAGTAATAAATCTTACGTTTTCTATAATAAATTTCTAGTCTTATTAATATTTTTTCTATAAGTAAGATTTTATATATCCATAGACTCTCATGTTCTCAAAATTTTATGAAGAAATAGGGAAGCAAGCCTTATGCCGGAGTCCCGAACTTCGCGAAATAATACCGGAGTTTGAAAAATATTCGCTTTTGCTGGCTATAGAGTATTTTAAGATGGTTCGCATGATTTTACGAGTATTGCATGAAAATCAGCTTCAATATGTATTGGGAAACAAAAGGAAGAATTGTAATTTAATTGAGTAAACAAAATTTGCGCAAAACCATCAGTTACTGAAAGTAATATGTATGTATAAGTAGAGACTAGAGTGGGGGGTTTTTTTTAACCGAACTAGTCGATAAGCTATTAATATACCTACTATGTATTGCGACATTATGATTTTGTGGCAGCATTTACTTTTGATTCATATTTACAACATTTATAAATACCTTTTGTATATTAATACGCACTCTCACTAATTTGATATAATACTATAGATTGTTGGTATTTGAACTTTAGTAAAATAGATAATTACAACAGCTTTGTATTTATACATTGAAAAAATCGGTATATGTATGTTTTTTTCTATTTATATTTCAAACACACAATAAATTTAAGATTGTAGTAGGCTGTTGTTTTCAAGTATCGTTTGTGTTTGTGTATTACATTTTACAATTAACAATTAACATTCAAAAATAGTGATAATCGTATAAATGCGAAAAAACGTATCAAACTTGACAGATTTTTTAGTAATTATTTTGTTGAGAAATACAAGATATTCTCTTTAAATAAGCAAGTGTGTTTTTCTCTTCCAGATTGCAAATAATGGATATCTTTTTTGATCATTTCATTTAATTCAAATCAATGATTAAGGATTTACCCACAGGTATGGATACAGAGCCTTACTTCAAAACTCAGTGCGCTGAAAATTCGATCAAGCTAACAAACTAGACTTCCCATTCCCCCCCCCCTTTTCTTTTTTTCAATATTTTTGCTTTTATTACGCATGTCTCACGAGGATTCAAGGAAGCCTCATTCTCTACCATTTGAGTCTATATATAAAGAAGTTCTGTGGGGTAATAATTGTTATAGACGCGATTTTGATTATATGTTTAATCTAAATAGTTGATTAGCAAACAGAACCATTATTGCAGCATCAACGGCAGCAGTAGTTGGCGTTGTTTCCGGATATCCAGTAACTATCTATAAATATAAACAAAACAAAAAAAAAGCAATCTTTATTAAAAAAAATGTTATTAGTTTGACTCAATTAAAACAAGACTACAAACACAGCATTATGATTCAATAGCTGCTTGTATCAAACAAACGTATAAAGAGGAAGGCGTAAGAGGATTTTTCAGAGGTGTATTACCGCCATTGATTACAGTCAGTATCATTAAATCAATATCATTTTCAGTTTATGAAAACTCGAAAATATTCTGTAAAGGTCATTATCCTGCCATATTTGATCAAGACACAATGTTATCGACTATGAGAGTATCAACATTGGCAGGTTCTGTGAGCGGTGCATTCATTGCTACACTTAGTTGTCCATTTGAGCTAGTGAAAGTACAGAAACAGTTGGAATTCTTATTACTGCAGACTAGTAGTATATCAGGAGGAGTAACTGTCATGCCATTTCAAAGTGAAATAAAGCCAACAATTGTCAATAAAACAACTGTAGGTGCTGGTTTACCAGTGAAACCTACTGCTATACCACCTATAATTATAAAAAAACCATCGCAAACCTCATACACATCAACATCGAGTTGGCATTCTGCCAGAGAAATACTCAAAAAGAAGGGAATTACTGGGATTTATAGTGGATTCAGCTTACATCTTGGTAATTTATACAAAAAAGACATTATGCAAATTTAATAAATAATTTTCATGTTTATAAATAGTAAGAGACACAATTGGTACAGGCGTTTACTTTGGTGGTTACGAAACTACAAAATATTTATTAAATGGTAGTAGAAGTACATCAGCAGGACCATTAACACAATTTTTGGCTGGTGGTATTTGTGGCATAATGTGTTGGATTGTTGTATTTCCACTTGATCTAGTGAAAACATTGATTCAAAAAGAAATTCTATTTCCAAAACCAACATATAGAAATGCTATGGATTGTGTGCGAGACATTTATAAACGAAATGGATTAGTTGGATTTTATAGAGGCATTACAGTAACATTGATTCGAGCATTTCCTATACATTCACTGAACTTTTTGGTGTATGAACAGACATTATTATTAGTCAAACATTTACATCAAAAATGATGCATTTCAATTCGTTTTCCAGGCTCCCAATTCTGAATAGCTTGTTGAATATTTTGCCAATATTGAAGTTTGACAATGTTCTCTTTGACTCGATGATAGTCTTTTTGGTTGAATGATTCAGATAATCGTTGTAAAGTAGATTTAAAATTATCTAACAGGCACAAAAAATCAATAAAAAAATATACCATTGTAAAAGGCTCTTCTTACCTTCATTGATTTTCTTGATTTCTTCTACTTGATCTTTAGTCTGACATTGTTCTAGTTCTTCAATAGAATCCATTACTTCCATTAATAAACTTGGATTATTTAAAGCTTTTAAATCAATTGCTTCATGTCCTGCTAATTTTAACATATATTTAGCTCTTGTTAAAGGATTCTTGAGTGTTTGATATGCTTTGCTAATTAATGCAGATTGTGTCACTGCAAATTTGTGTTCTTTCTAATAGCCAAATTAATGGTAATATTCTAATGATTAAATAGTATCCTCACCTCTGAAGATTGTCCAAAACTATCTGGATGTGTAATGCGTTGTAATTGCAAATAATTTCGCTTTAATAATCCCTCATTAATATCAAAATTAGGGGATCCCAGTGCTAATAATTGGAAAATATCGGTGTTTTTTGTTGGTGGTTGAATAGCCTTGCATTGTTCATTATCACAGACGATATCAAGCTTATTGTGTCTTTCTTTTGAGCATTTCCAACATGTATTGGTAACTGCTGTATGTTGCCAACGCTTATTTGAAATTATTGTTGGAGATAATAATCGGAACGAATAAAGATTTTTTGGTGAAACTATTTGTAAACGATGCTTTGAAATAAGCCTAAACACCTGAGGTTGTAATACTCTTTTAAATAACTTGATGATCATAATGAGAAAAAGATGAATATCTGACAGTGAAAAACTTTTCTGCGTGCTTTTTAAAATGGAATTTATATGTAACTAGTAAAAGCAGCGCGTCTTTTAGTTACCTGCAGTTCTGTTCATTTAGAAAATATGGAGATATCAAGACAGCAATTCCTTCCAAAATTACCAGAAGTTGAAAAGGCAATTAAAGAATGCGATTTCATGGCAATTGATACTGAATTATCAGGTAAATTTACAGTTTAAGACAATTACGGCTAAAATTCACTTATTAAAAAGATTCCCATATAATAAAAAGGTCTTCATCGTCCGCCAACTTCTGTTAGACTGTATAATATGGCAGATCGCTATCAAGAATATAAGGAAGCAACTGAAAGGTTCTTGATCATTCAATTTGGCCTGTGTACATTCACATGGGATGAACCTTCTGGGCGATACATTTCAAAACCTTTCAATTTCTACATTTTCCCCACCAGTACAACAGGTCAAATTCAGGCCAATCGAGTATTCATGACTCAAGCTCAAGCTTTTGATTTCTTGACAAAACAATCCTTTGATTTTAATAAATGGGTGTATCAGGGTATTCCCTATCTAACTATTGCTGAAGAAAATGAATATGTTGCTGCTGCTAATAAGAAAATGAATGATAATATGCCTGACATTCCCATTGATGACAAGGAATTGGACTTTATCAATAATGCTAAACAAAAAATCAATGACTGGATCAATTCAGAAAAATCGACAAAGGACGAAGGTGTGAATATCACTGCAAAAAATGCATATCAAAGACGCTTGATCTACCAGGAAGCTAGAAAGTAATTTGACTAATTAAATGATCTTTCATGCAAATCAAATATTCAATCGTTCGATTTTGTAGATTTGAGGGCTTGACAGCGATTGGAATGCAAGGATTTATCCGTGTGGTCAGATTATCAGAAAAACAAGCGCAAGATAGAACCAAAGAAAAGAAAGAAAAGTTTGACAAGGATCGTGCATCTGCAATTGGATTTAGAAAGGTTATTGATTTGATTTCACAATCTGGAAAAACAGTTGTAGGCCACAATATGCTTTTGGATATTTGTCATATGATTGGGCAGTTTGTAGAGCCTTTGCCTGATACTCTACCTGAATTTAAGACGCTTGCTCATCGATTATTTCCAAGGTAATGTATTATCTGTATTGCAATATGAGCATATTTTACTTATATCTTTTTTTAGAATGGTTGATACAAAATACATGTGCACTGCAGAGCCAGAATTAAGTGTATGGCTATGAAATTGACATGTCCAATGATTGATATTAACTATAAAGCTATTTGCAGGCTATCTTTGGATCAGGAACAGCACTAGAAACTTTGAGGTTTGAGACAAAAAAAGATCCATTCAAGAATCCTCATATTGACATGCATTCTGGTTTTCCTCGCTACTTGACTGAAATGGCTCATGAAGCTGGCTATGATGCGTTTATGACAGGTTTCGTATTTTTAAAGTTGGTTGCTCACTTGGACAAAACTAGAAACCCTGATAAATATGTCACCATTGAAGCTCAAAGATTAGCTGAGCAAGAAGCAAAGGAAAGAGAAAAAGAAAAAGAAATGGAGCCCAAGGTAGATGCCGATGGATGGGAAATTAGCGAGAGCGAGGATGATAGCGATCAAATTGCTCATGATAATAGTAACTGGGATTTAGAGGAAGAAGAAATTTACAATTATGGATCTATTCGAATTGATTTAACAAACAAAAATGGTGCTATGGATAACGTACTATCCTCCATCAACAACAAAACAGCGCTTGTACGAACTGCCTTTGATTGCTTTGATTTTGCTGAGCAAGAGGTTATTTCTAATCAAAGTAATACTTTCCATGTTAAATATGCAGCTGGTAAAACATTTGATAAAGCAACAGCAGAACCTCTATTTATGAAATATGGCAAATTCATTGTTGAGCCTAATGATGAGTGCTCGTCGTTTGTCATCTTTGAAAACTTTAGAGACGATCCTAACAGTATAAAGATTGATAGCGAAGAATATACAGTTTTTCCAATTGCACAATATCTTGAAAGATAGAAATTGCATGATTATTGGTCTATAATATCACACCTTTTGTCTATATTTAAAGATTTAACTTAATAAATTTGATTTGATATGTAAAGCATGCTTGACTAATTTCTGTTTTTAAGGTTCTTGGTCTAATCCCGTCGCTTTAAAGGGGCATATATTCTTAATCTTTTACATCATACAAGATCAAAGCAATCTGAACCATCTTTATTTACAAACAAAAAATATAGTAACATATTTCAGGTCTCAAGGTCTGTCAATATTTATAGTTCTGCATCAATATCTTGATTTCGATTGTAGAAAATTCTTTGAAAACGATACGATATTAAGTCCAAATTTAAGCAAAGAGTATACAAGATATATTATAATCGAATTTCCATTTTATTAATTTAATTATCGTTATTAACAACTTCTAATTCAAATTCTTGATCAGCAATCAAGATTTTGACAAGGCCATTATCAATTGTATCTTGTGGAACACCATCAATACCAGTGTAACGGAATAAATCAGCATCCACTGCGAAACGAACATTGACAGTTTGTCCTGCAGGAATTGAGACTTTTTGGAAGGCTTTCAAAAGTTTTGCAGGTGGTGTAACAATACGGAATGGCTGCTGTACAAACATCATGATAGTCTCTTTACCGTCTACTGGGCTAGTGTTTGTGATATTAACAGATACTTCCTTTTCCATTTCACCAGTGAATAAGTATTGAGTATCGTCATTATTAAATAGACCGTTAACAGTAATATTGCTATATTTGAAAGTAGAGTAACTAAGGCCATGACCGAATTCATAGAGAGGGTCCCAGAGATCGTTAGCAGATCTCCAGTAATTCAAGGTAGTATCACCAGCGTATTTAGGGTATGTGTAAGGTAATTTTCCAGAAGGGTTTGTAAGACCAAAGATAACTTCTCCAATAGCTTGACCACCCCATGGACCAGGAAGATATGCTTGCAAAATAGCGTCTGAATTGTCATGAATTGAGTCTAATACACGAGGTCTTCCTTCTAATAAAACAGTAACCAATGGCTTCTCCTTGCCAATCAAGTTTGAAAGCTTGTCTACATTATCGATCTGGCCTTGAGGTAAAGTTAAATCATGAATATTTCCAGGCAATTCAGAATAAACATGTTCACCAACGCAAACAATAAAAGCATCGAAATCTTTGGCTTTTTCTAATACTAAATCCATGCTATCATCATTACCGTCAATTGTGAAGCCTTGGATGTATTCGATTTCTACACCTTCAGGAGCAGTGTTTTGAATACCTTCTAAAATGCTGGTACCCTTATCGTAGAATTGCTCATCACTGACATTTCCGTGCCAAGCATCTTCGGCAGGACCTTGCCATTGAATAGTCCAACCGCCAGCTAAATGACCCAAATTGTTGCCATTTGGACCAACAACAAGTACTCGCTTTACTTTTTCCTTGGTCAGTGGTAATGCAGCATTTTCATTCTTGAGCAATGTTAAGGATTCTCTTGCAGCTTCAACAGCAACTTCAATATCGTTATCGTTTTGCACCATTGCTTGTAATTTAGGATCGGCTTTCCAACCATTTGGTTCTAAAAGACCCACATCTTTCTTGAGTTGTAATAAACGAGCAATTGATTCATCAACACGCTCAATTGATACACGCCCTTCTTTGATTAAATCCATCATGGAATCAAAGAAAATAACATCGGAAGGAACCATGGACATATCAATACTTGTATCTGAAATAGCCATACGAACAGCCTCTTTATGAGAAGCAGCTACCATATGTTTGATATGCAAATTTTCAATCTCTTGCCAATCTGTAACAAGCATACCATCGAACTTCATTTGATCTCTCAAAAGTTGACGCAAGTATTTTTTAGATGAGACGACAGGTTCACCATTGATATCAATGTAACTTTCCATGGCTGTTGCAACACCTGCATCAATAGCAGCTTGGAATCCAGGCACAAAATAATCATGAATTGTTCTTTCAGAGACAACTGTAGAATCACGATCTTGGCCACTATATTATTTATTGTGTTAATTTATATATAAATGTAAATGTTATTTATAATTATACCTGTAAGGAGCACCGTATGCGATGAAATGCTTCATACAAGCAGCTACTTTAGTACGATCTGTCTTGTATTTTCCTTGATAACCTCTGATAGAAGCAACACCCATGACAGAAGACAAATGAGGATCTTCTCCAAAATTTTCAAATACTCTGGGCCATTGCTTATTAACTGGGATATCTAAAACAGGAGCAAATGTCCTATAAAATATGAAATATTGATTAAATAAAGCTTTTAAATGATCAGAGGCAAATGCAATTACCATTGCACACCAGCTGCACGAGTATCTCTGGCAGTGATAGATGCTGAGTCATAAGCCAATTGAGGATTGAAACTTGCAGCAATGTTGATACCATGAGGGAAAATTGTGGCTATTGCATTTAATTAGTCAAAAAAAAATAACATATACGAATATCAGTGTTTTTACATACTATTAGCAACATAGTGAGCACCGTGAATATGATCCAAACTAGTTAAAACATTTGTTACTACTACAATAATTGATGTTATATCATTGGTATGCTTACCCATAAATGATGGGAATCTTGAAGGTAGAATTGACAGATAATGTAATTTCTTGGATTTCTTCAATAATTTTAGCGTAGTTAACAGCGTCATAGTTCTTTCCGTCACTAAATATGTGCATTTTAGTACCATATTCAAGTATTTTCTAATAAATTAAACTCTTACACTGCCAATTGGTTTAAGTAGGATCCAACATAATAGTTTTTAGCATAATGTTCTACTGCAGTACGGTTAAGCACACCATCTTTTCCAAGAACCAGATCTTGATTGATTTGAGTCATTTGACCAATCTTCTCTTCGATAGTCATTTTATCAATCATGTCCATAATGTCGGCATCAATGGTGACCCCAGGTCTATCATATTCATCATTGTTTAATGTACCATATTTGTGATGGTCTGTATTGGTGGCTAAAGCTGTGCAACTGCCTAATGAAAAGAGTAAAACCAGATATACGCTTTGTCTGATGGAGAGCATTTTTATTTGGCTTTTGGTCTATGTGAGAAGAAAAATCAAAGGGTAAGAAAACATCTGCATTTATATCATTCAGAAACTTAGTAGCATTCAGAAATTTAGTAGCATTCCCTTAAATTTATATATTAAATTCATAGCTATAGAGTTCTAGATTTGAATGAAATAAATACTACTATATACTAAATACATAGCTATGCATACATAACTTCAGCTGGAAACGGGTACCTGAGACAAACAGATTCTTAAACTCTTATCTATGTAGAATTTTCAGTTCACATACTTTAGATAAAATACCCATCAATCAATTAGTTTAAAATTTTGTAGATCAAATAAATAAATACGTATATATGTATATGCTCGGGTATTTTTTGATAATAAATACACAAAATGTGTATTTGACACTTATCATATGAGCAATATATAATGGATATTGATATAATTTGAAATTATAAATTTGACCGAGTGAATTACTGTGTTTATTTTGCCACGTTTCTAAAATTGGGAATGTGCAAGAATAACATTTCTGCTTTTCATGTCCATTGTTTGTGTTTACATGTAATTTAATATCGCCACATTTACTTGATGTATATGTACTTGTGAAATATAAAACCTTAATTTGTTTACAATGCAATTAAGAGGAGTAAACAAATACTGGCTATTCCTCAAGAGTTAACGGACCTAGCTAAACTACTACTTTATTTTCGTTTTGTTCGCTTTGATACTTATATATAGATGCGTAATATAAATAGATATATTAGCAAACTCTGATAAATACGAGGATTTGTATATTTGAAGTTTATTTTTTGTGTCAAGGAATTGCACTTTAAAGCATTTTTTTGCAGTGAGGGAAATGTAGTGGTACCTGCCCTATATAATTATATTTTAGAGCAAGTTACGCTCCCTATGATGAAACGGATATTGATAAAAACATTGAGTTTATTCACTTGTGTTAATTTTCCAACTTTTCAATCTTTGAATTCACTATGTGCCTCATTTTCTGTAAGTAACCCATACTAAACACTTTTCATTATATACCTTAGATAATCAAAAATAGATGTGAATTGGTCTTATTATGTTATCTATTCCTAAATTTATTATATATCTCACGAAAGACTAAAAAAAAAAGCAAAATGTACCACTTTTTCCTTGAAAACTGGGTCTCATTTTTCATCCCTGCTCTACTTTTTGTTTTCACTAAATAACACCAAAAAAAATTATACGCCAATGTACCTGAGATGTTAAGCTTTAATCCAAAAATGAGTATCCAAAAATATCCTATTTTTTGCAGTTGGTATTAATTTTTCAGTGCTGAGGTTTCAGATTTTTTACGCGTATTTCACTGCTAATGGATTGAAAACTTTGAGGCTTCATATCTCTAGAAAAAATTAAGCCATACTAACACTTTTTAATAATGAAACTTACTTGTTTTGAAGCGTTCTATAACATATTTGAACATAAAAAAATTCCGAGCACCTTTATTTTTTTTTCATTTTTTTTGGCATTTCTATAGTAGGTTTCAAAATATTGGTTAAATTGAGCAACATTTTTTTTTATTCGTATCATCAAGCTCGTTGAGCTCTCTCAGACCCAATTTAGAGTTTTTCAAAATATTGATTTTTCGTGGAGATATCCTCAAAAATGTATACAAAAAAGTACCTCCATTTTTAGCTTCCATTTTCCCCTTGTATACCCTCACCCCAAATTCTGAAACAGAAAAAAAATTGACAAAAATGCTATTTTCTCTACGAATAATGTAGCTAGAAGATTTTGCAATAGCTCAATCGATAGCTAATTTGTTTGCGCATCATTTAAATTAATTATATTTTGAATATGCTTACAAAAAGTGATGTGTATCTTCAAAAAACCTCCAAAATTTCAATTGTATTTTACGCACAATTTAACGTGGAATGTTTGTCTAATTTTTATTTATATGGATGCAGAATCTAAAACTGTACAAAAACTATTTAATACACTTTGTCGACTTATTTTGCAGCTCATTAGCCATTAAACGATTTTGTTTTTTTGAATCATTTTTCGTACATTTCAACAAATAGATTTTGGAATCCCGTTATGATAGGTTTTAGCCTGTATTTTGCACAAATTAATAATACAGATACTGAAAAAATTAGAAGCTTTAAAATGCATTAATGGTGGTGTAATATTCATCATGCGAATTGAATCTATACTTCCTTAATTTGTGTATGGTGTCAAAAAATTCAATAGTTTGTAGAGATATCATATCAATGTTAAAGAGGGATTTCTGCTTCATTAAACATTAGATGATGTGATGAAAAAAATTATTGGGTAATATTGTTAAATAATGGTGGCGTTTAATGCTACCAAATAGATGTCATTAAATTATGAATTATCTGCTAGTGCATATACTCAAAACTTTGTGCACTTAGTATCACCGTCTATAAAATTGAACGTATTTGCACAAAAATGGCTGCCGCATAATATGTTCAATTTCAAGTTTGCGTTTCAAAAACATAAGTAAAGGGTTTCTGAAATTATTTCAATGTATTTATATAGATGTATATTTGAGAAATATTATTTAAATGCTTTCACAAATGGAAAAAACGGAATGCGCTATATTTAAAGAGAATATGAAAAATGGGCTAGTTTGAAGACAGACAACATGAATATATACTGTATTGTTTTATTTTCTCACAAGAGATGTTTTAAAAAGTAGTTGTATAATATAGAAACATTACATCAATAGCTCAATTTGGCATTGGGAACTTTTTTTCATACAAATATAGCAGGATATAAACGGCTAGTAATCGATATATAACCTTATATGTACAACCATGTCGTACTTGCATATCATTACAATGTTAATAGAAAAAAAAATATTCAAAATTATATGGATTTGAAAAAAAAAAAAAAAAAAAAAAAAAAAAGAAAAAAGGCACTGCATGTGTAATGAAACAAAAAAATGACAGCTGCATGAAATAAATATACCACCATTTTCACCCTAAACTTTCTCAAAAATGGAAGAAAAGAAGCACTGCATTTTCTTCTCAACTCCCTGTATAGACTCTATAAACCTATATTTATGAGAAAATATATAACTAGGGCTGGTTGGAAGCTGAAACTTGGAAAAAAGACTTTCTGTAAATCATGAACGGAACCAATAATAATAGGTGGTGTAACGTATTTGCTGGTGAAAAAGAGAATACCCTCGTGTGACTAGCCCAGCTTACTATACCCTTCCTCCTTTCCCTGCTCCCCGCCTTTCTCACTATTGTTAAATTGGTAAAATACTGTATTTTACTTTCTTTTACCCTTTTCTCTTTCCTTCTTCACTTGTTGCGCTTTTTTTGAATCATTTTTTAACCTTAAAATTCAATCAAAATTTGGAAAATTGAAACAACAAACTAGCTATTTAATACACGACGGGTAGTAAAATTAGAATAACGATTGAAAATAATAATAAAAAAGGAATGATGGATGATAGCGAAATTGAACGCATTTACGCACAACAATTACACGAAGAACTATTAAATCAAACTCGACTGGCAGTAACTCAATTTATCGAATTGTGCCCTGATGTGTTTGGGTTAGAAAATTTAATTTTACAAACTGATCAATTTTTATCTCCTATAAATGAAAGAGTCGCTCAATTATACCAAGATGTCTGTGAAACTTACATTGATAACGGTTTGCCTTTTGATCATGCATGGGTAAATTTTATTAGCAATAGCAAAGTAAATAGACAAACTCAATTAATAATTACTAGAACTGGATCATGTTATGGAGACAGCAACTCTCTTTTAAAGCATTATCCGACAATTATGGTCAAGATCAAGTTGTTACTGCAGTGCATCCAAGAGCCCGAAAAGCAGTTAGTCAGATTTATAAAGAAAATCTGGATAAATATATGCAATGGTTTCCATGGTCTTGGTTTTCCGAAATGCAATTTATTGGTGCTGGTGGATTTTCAGCTGTATATGCCGTGTATATGACACCTGCTTATGACCCCCAACCGCTTCGTATGGCATTAAAGATTGTAGATGATAAACTTTTGAATGAGGTATTTAGACCATGGAAACAAAATCAATTTTTATTAATATTTGTGTTGCATAGATATCAGTACAATCAAAGGCATTTTTGCCATTACTATTCCAAGGTCTTACAGTCTGTGAAAGCACTGGCGACCTGATGATGGTTATGAAATTTAGTAACGACGGTAATCTTGAAGATCACATGCAACAACTTCCATTAGGCGATCTTGATTTGAAAACAATAACAGGCACAATTCTTCGATTAGCAGCCAATCTAGCTGATTTACATAAAGTCGGCATGTGCCATCGCAATGTTCATCCTCGCAACATTGTGTGCACTGATTCCGATTACTTTTTGGTAGATTATCGATTTGCAACACCTTCTCGTGAATCATCATCTGTAACAGCACTTACTAAAGCAGTCTATGGTCGATTACCTTATGTTGCTCCTGAAGTACGTCAAGGAATTTACACTGAAAAATCTGATATTTATGGACTCGGTATCATAATTTGGCAATTAGTCAGTAAAGTTATTTTTCCTTCGCCTGATGTACTTTTAGACGGCAATAAAGGTCCTGAAGATCATGTTTATCGAATCGAACCAGTTCCAGGCTTACCTGAATGGTATCAGAAATTATATGTCGCTTGCTTAGAACCTCGACCTGAAAATCGCCCAGATGCACTCGAAATTTGTCAAGCATTACAGCCAATTCACAGTGGTCTCGATTTTTCCGTGCCACTAGATCGAAGAGTAACAGAATATATTGTAGCGAGAAGGGCAGAAGCTGCTGATCATCTTCGAACATATGCTAAAGTAAAAGGTATCGTTTCAGCATCAACAACTCGTTTGTATACCCTATCAAATTTGCCCTCAACTCAACAATTTATCGCTTTACCTTTTGAAAATACATCTTTTCATTCGGTTTGGACAGTAACGGACGCTTCCTCTGATACCTTTTCTCTCTCTGCATATATTGACACTACTGCCCCGACTCTTATTTAATACACATACCTCCATTGTTTTATATTTATAATAATCAAAAATTTAATAAAATTTTGGCCTTTTTAATTTGTACAGTAATAATAACGTTTATTGCTAAAATTAAAGGATTTTTATTCCAGTATTAATGATTATTTCTGGACTTTGTTAAGGAATAAATAACGCATATAACTCATACTTTACAAGAATATTTTTATGGTTTATATAAACCGTTACAAACATGCTTAAAACTGGATGCTCATCAGGTGATTGATTTTATCACACAATAAAATATAAATTCACAGTATTAATGCATTTTTTAAAGGTTTTTCAAGTAGAAAAGTAAGTATACTTGTATTGGGTACACCAGCTTTCTACAAACGGAAAGAATATTACATTTGTAAGCAAATAATATTTGTATAATACGTCGTAAACATTTTGTCTTGGCTCAGCAATATTAGAGTTCTCCCCTCCCTTTTTTATAGTAAATCAAGTCGAGTAATTTTATATGTAAATATGAAGGTTTTATAGAGTTTAATATAAATAAATGTTAAGGTACAAAAAAAGAAGACGAGGAAAAGTAAATCATACGAAAAATCCAAACATATTCTGTAATTTACTGAATTCTGTTTGAAAAAACCAGTCTAATGGTGCATTAAGGAACAGTATATATTAAAGTTTTTGATGCTTTATAATTTAGCTCTTCTTCTTTCGACTTATTGTATTATTATAAAGAAAAATGGGAGATTCTTTTTACGGTTACCCTGCACATGCAACATCAAATATACAGCGAAGTGGTTATCAGGTATAAAGAGGAATACTTGCTTATTTCTGCGGTGCTGAATTTTCTTTTAACGGACATTTCGTACATAGTATGGATATCCAGTTTCTCCTGGCCAGGAACAACCAGGCTCTGATGTCTATGATCCATCATTTACTCAACATGATATTGAGCATCCTAATCCCAATTATCCGCAGCCTCCCTTTCAATCACAAAACCAGCCTTCGACTCCAGGTAAACATTTGATTTTTTCGGCATCAGCCCAAGTCTCCCCTTTTTCTTGTCTTTGATCGGTTAAAAGGAAAAAGAAAACACCGTTTATAATATATATATTTAACCGTTTTAATTACATGTTTTAGTACCTTATGGTGAGAATTCTTTTAGCGAGGATAGCGATTTTTTCCTTCATGTAGATCCCAAAGTGAAAGATCACGGAACCCCTGATTTCAAATTGTCAAATTGTACGTTATTATTATCTTAATAAACATGCAGACAATACCTAACTAATCGAATATTCTCAGGTCAAGGGCGTAAGAAGGCTCTTTTAATTGGTATCAACTACTTTAATACAGACAACGAACTCGGCGGTTGTATTAATGATGTACACAATATCAAGCAATTCATTACTTCCCTCTACGGCTTTCAAGAAGATGATATGGTTATTTTGACAGATGACCAATCAAAGGATACGAAATTTTACCCCACCAGAGATAATATCTTGGCGGCTATGCAATGGCTTGTTTCTGATTCAGAGCCTAATGATTCGTAAGGCCACATATATTCATTCGTTTTACTTGATTCAAAATACTCAAAAGAGGCATTTAGTTTCTTTTTTCATTATAGTGGCCACGGTGGTCGTATTCGTGATGAACATGGCGATGAAGATGACGGCTATGATGAGACCATATACCCTGTTGATTTTGACAGCTTTGAAGGAACTTCGGGACAAATTATCGATGATATGATGCATGATATTATGGTTCGACCTTTATGTAAAGGAAGTCGTTTGACTTGTATTTTTGACAGTTGTCATTCTGGAACAGCTCTCGATTTGCCGTATGTCAATAATTATTGTGCTTTAGTTTTATAAATATTGATTTATATTGCATAGATTCGTGTATTCCACTAAAGGTGTTATCAAGGACCAAAACCTTTTCAAGGACGCCGGGAAAGGTTTAATTTCAGCTGGTATGTCTTATGCTTCAGGTGATACTCAAAGAGCTATTTCTTCATTGATCGAGCTTGGTAAAGGCATCTTTTCTGCTCGTGAAGTTGAAGAAGAACAAAGACAACGCAACTTTTCTGAAGCAGATGTAATTATGTTTTCTGGCTGTAAAGATGATCAAACTTCTGCCGATGCGCAAGAAGCCGGAAAGGCTACTGGAGCCATGAGTTATGCTTTTACTAGTAAGTGAATTGATTTGTATATTATGTGCATCATATATTAATTCGACCTTCAATTATAGCAACTTTAAGAGAAAATCCTAATCAGTCCTATCAAGCTTTACTGAATAGTGTTCGTGAAATTCTTCGTGATAAATACTCTCAACGTCCTCAATTGAGTGCATCACATCCTATCGATGTAAATCTTCAGTTCGTCTGTTAAGTATGTTCCTTTATCTTTTCAATTAATGGTAGAATAATCTAGATATCTTTGTAATAAAAAAGTTGTGGTTATTTCAACTAGTTTACGTGATTTAAACAATGTACGTTTTTGTAGTAATAATAAACTGAACTGCTTTATGTGCGTATTGAGAAATTAACGTAAATAAACTCAGGGCAGAAACAAGCAAGATTCATAAGTAGCTATATGAATCGCTAAACTTTTAAAATAAAAGACATACTCCAGCCTATACAAGCCCTCTGAAGTATTCATGCCTTTTAGATAAAAAAAATTTAGATGTGGTTTTAGTCAAAATGATGAAAATAACAGGAATTCAGATACGAATTTCAAAAAAGCTTTACTTATTCTTGGGATTAAGTTTGGTAATAAAAATTTTAAAATAGTATTGCTTTGAACGAAATTCATACTGTGAGTCTGAAAAGTTCATACTTAAAGGCATTAAACTGCTTTCAATGACCTTAAATGCTCGATTTAGCCAATATTGCTGTCAGTCAGATGTAACAAAAATGCCGTGTTACCTTGGATAAATAGGCGCTTCAATCTAATTTATCTTCAAATGCGTGCTACATGCTTGGAATTATTGCATCAAATGCATAAATCAATTGACAACATACATAAGCTGCTCGCAATCATCTATTTCTGCATAAAAATAACTCACATGTAGCGATTTTGAAGCTTCAAATTTATGCCTTTTTTGGCGGTTTTAGAAGCTTAAATGTACACCAAACAATTGCTCTCGATCCGTAGTTGCTTGTTATTGCGATATCTCAAAAATTTTGGATTATGAAAAACACATTTCAAAATCCACCTCAAAACCTTTACAACCATGCATTCAAATCATCAAAAATCAGTTTATGGCTTTTTTCGCGCGAAAAACGAAACTTTTCACTAAGATCATTATAGATGAAAAATGACCGCATTTAATATCCGCGTCGTTTAAAATTGTTTAATTAGATGTTACATATACAAAATTTTGATTTTAAGCGAAAACAAAAAAATGCGTATTTTTCAAAATTGTGCAATTTTTTTAGTGAAAAATGTTTTTAAAATTTACACCAATCGATGCATAGCACCAATTTTTACCAACTTTAATTAGTATATCAAGCTACTTTTGTTATTAATCTGTTGAGTAATCTGAAAAATGCGTAAAAAAAACTTTAAAAAATGTCCAAATCGATGATCTGACGAAAGAAAAAAAAAAGCGGCATTTGAAATATTTTTGGAGGAGGAGGATAAGCAACAGCGTTTATGTCAATTTGTACAACTTTCAATCACGTAAAAAGCTAAAACAAAACAGCTGGCGATGGCAGTAGATGCTTTTGATTACTACTTGAGGTGTAATGTTCTTGAAATATCAAAAAATATTTTAAAAATAGCTCCTAATTAAAAAATACAGATTGATTTAATGTACAGAACATTTGAGGAAGAATAAAAAAAAAAGGGGAGGGAGTAGGGAATACGTGAGGAGATCAAGAATCTATTACTTTTTGGACCAAGCAGGAGCCCATCTTGAAAAGAATCCATTTCGTTGCTGTTGTTGATGCTGATTTCTTTCATCATCTTCTGATGAATCATCATCTTGACCTAGTATATTAGGAACCCCTCGTTTAGCAAATTGAGCGAAATTTTCAAAGCTAGGTCTAAAATCTATGCTTTTACGAGAATGACTATCTAATGAATGCCTTCCTACTTCCTTCCCAAAACCACTAAACCACCCTTTTTTTGCTTCTGCATTGTGTGTTTGATCTGTGATATGAGTTCTTTCGTGGGCTGTAGTAGCAGTAGTAGCATCTTGATGTAAAAACCGATATCGTACAAGGTCTGCTTCTGGTCCATTGTCCAATACAACAGATGGTCGTGGTAAAGGTTCACTGCTATAAGCTTCTTCTTCTTCATCTACTTCTTCGTCATCGTCGTCTTCTTCTTCATCATCTAATTCACCTTCATAACCTTCTTCTTCATTATTAGAAGATGCTGATATGGAATCTGCTATTGGATTTACTGATGTACTGTTGTTGACAGCCATTGCATTCTTCAATGCTGTAGTACGTAGTTTGTCTCCAGAATCAGTGGAATCGTTTCTTTTTGTGCTAATGTATGGATCTGATTGTTGGTCATCACTTGAAGTTGTAGATTGTCGACGATGGGTAGCAGCCGTGTCATCGTGTATTGCTGGCCGCCTTGAGAATTCTTGAGAATGCCTTTCTAACCCACCATATTCATTGCTACTTAAATTGTAAGCTCTTCTTTCCAATGATAATAAATAATTGTCGTCGTCGTAGTGATTTATAACGCCATATGCGTACCAATCAGGTTGTTGTCCATCGGCAGTAACTATAGCTTTAGAGGAGTAATCTGGATTGAATATACTCCCTTGAGAGGGAGATGTGGAATATGTAATTGCAGAAGAATCTTCAGAAGAACGAGGCGATCTATCTCTATTGGGTATGTTGCGATTTTGAGATCTTTTGCTATTATTGAAATATTCCAAAGAAGTTCTTGGTGTTACTGGACAGGAATGTATTTCTTCGGTTAATGGTCTGTGCGCAGAAAAACTCCGCCTCGAGGAAGCATTAGATGGCTCAAGATTACTACTGTTTGTTGTGGATGATAAAGATGGAGTCATACTAATAAAAGATGGTATATTTTGAGGGAGAAAATTATTATGTCCCTCAAATATCGAAGGTAAACTTGGTCTTCTAATTCGAGGTTGTTTATCAGAAGCAGTTCTTTTATGTGTCATGACAACTGAGTCAATTGATTTTCGAGCTCTACTTTCATTTTCATCATTGCTGCAAGACATGGAGCGATGTTTGTGTTGTACCTGGTTTTCTCTAGCTGCTTTCAACAGTTTAACTATTTCAGTTTCATGCTTTGCTTGTGCAACATCTAAAGGAGTAGACCCATATTTATCTTTTACGTCAATGCGAGCATTATTCCTGAGTAAAAGATCAACTATTTTAATACAGCCATTTGCGCAAGCTACATGAAGTGCAGTTGAACCTGTTGCACCTTGAACAGCTTGAGTCTTATCAATGCTATGTTTCTTTGACCATCTATATAATATAAATGATAATATCATGTGAGATAATGAAAAAGAAAAATAAACAATTCTCACATCATACTTTTGAAGATTTACATCAGCACCTCTATCAATGAGATACTGTACAGCAGCTATATTATTATCACTTATACAAGCTAATTGTAATGGAACAAAGCCGTTAACAACTGAATCTATCGGGACACCATGGTCTAACGCGAATTTGACAAGCCCTATGCATGTTACAGATAAGAATTTTTTTTTTCTTGTAAATAATTAATAAATATTTACCGACATTTCCAGTTGTTGCAGCCCAATGCAAGCCTAATAAAACGTCTTTTAGTTTCTCTTTTTTTGTATCGTTTGACGTTGGCAACATTTTTATGCAAAAAGATATGTCATGGAAAAGAAGAAGAAAAATATTTTTGAAAGACCACACTTTTTTATTCATTTGCTTAATTAACTATCTAAAAATACCTTTTATGTGCACGGAAATATAATGCAATTTAGGCCCCGTCTTTGAAAGTCGATTTTGCTTGATATTCAAGACTTTTTCCAAGCCTTTAAAGGTAATTATTCAAGCAAAGTTTGTTTTAAAATATACCTTGGGGTCTTGAGTACATCAGTGTATTTTTTTTTTCTCAAAATTTGAGCATAAATTTTTATAGACACTGCCGGTTAAAAAAGTATTCAATGGCAGATGCTCGATGAAGAAATGCGGTATTTTATCAGCCGATGCGATATAAACAGCCAAAAAGCACAATTCTTATACCTGGAGTTATGGTTTCCAATATAATTGCTAATTTACAAAGAAACAAAACGTATTCCGAATTGATTTTACATTTCTACGCTTAGTTATTGAATTTACGTGGCCTATTGCGAAATAACGTGGGAATACTACGCTGCGTATTTTCAATATTTTAGCAGTAAAGTTTCAAATGAGTTCGGAATACGTTGCATAAATTGAATATATTTTACCTTAAGGCCTCCGCTTACTCGACTTACTTATGCTTGCCAATTCATACCTGTTATAAGCACTTAATTCTATAAATCAAATACAAAACAGAAATGAGTATTAACAAAGTTTCGGTTTGAAACCTTTATTTGTAAGTTAGACTTAAATTATATGCAGACGGCATAAAATAGATAGGATATTTTAAGTACTATAGTAGCCTCTGTTGCTATGATGTACTGAGATTAAGCTTTTGCCATTGAGTTTGCTCGTTTTAGGAGTATCTTCTAATGATAAAGAATGATTATTTATATTTTATTTTTTTGTCAAAGCCTAACAGTTACAATACAAAACCTTTAATTACTTTTCTTTCTAATTATTCAATGAAAAAATACACAATTTGATGATGTAAGGTTTTTTAATTAGTTACACACTATAGTTGACAAACTTTATTAACAGTCTGCTACACTCAAAAAATGTTACACTCCATACGTTAAAATAGATTTTGTATTTTTTTTGTAGATATCTGGTCGAGCAAAATTTGAACTTTTAAAAAATTAAATCTTTATAGTTTTTAATCTTCAAAATTAGAGCGTGCACTCTTTTCTATAACTAACCTCATACTAAACATTTTAAGAATATGTCTTAGACACTATTAAACAGATATGAATTGGTCGTATTTTGCTACCTGTTTCCAAATTCACATTATATCTCACAAAAGACTTAAAAAACGCGTAAAATATATAGTTTTTCCTTAAAAACTAGGCCCAACTTTGTATTCCTACTCAGCTGCTTTCTCACTAAATAACACCAACAGAACATTATATGCCCATGAACCTGAGATGTTCAACCCTAATTTAAAAATAAGTACCCGAGAATATCCTATTTTTTGCAGTTGGTATTAATTTTAAAGTGCAAATGTTTCAGATTCTTATAAGTATTTCACTGCTAGAAATTAAAAACTTTGAGTCTTCATATCTCTACGAACATTTAAGCGATACTAACTTTTTTTAATAATAAAACTTAATTGTTTTGAGGTGCTCTATAACGTATTTCAGTATGAAAAAATTCTGAGCCTTTTTAATTTTTTTTTCATTTTTTTGACATTTTTGCAGTAGATTTCAAAATATCCGCTAAATTGAGAAGCATTTTTTTCCATTCATTTTATCAACCTCACTGAGTTCTTTTGGACCCAATTTAGTTTTTTTCAAAATATTAATTTTTCGTGAAGATATCCTCAAAAATGTGTACAAAAAGGTACCTCCATTTCTAGCTTCCATTTTCCCCTTGTATACCCTTATCCCAAATTCTGAATTTAAAAAAATTTAGACAAAAATATTATTTTCTCTACGAAAAATGCAGCTAGAAAATTTTGCAATAGCTCGATCGATAGATAATTTTGCTGCACATTATTTCCATTACACCATTACTGATATTTAAAATATGCTTATAAAAATTGATGTGTATCTTCAAAAAATCTTAAAACTTTCAGTTGCATTTTACGCAAAATTTAATGTAAAACATTTGTCCAAATTTTATTTATATGGATGCAGAATTTAAAACTGTACAGAAACTATTTAATACACTATGTTTACTTACTTTGTAATTCATGAGCTATCAAGCGATTTTGTTTTTTTCATCATTTTCGATCATTCTTTTCATCAAATCAATTTTGGGACTCAGTTATCATAGGCTGTAAAGTGTAATGTAAACTACTACATTGATTATCTCGACGAAAAATCAATATTTTTTACTGAAACAAAAAAATGTAAGGTAGCTTTGAGTTGGATATGTCCTCTGAATACAAAAAACTAACATATCAATTTAGGTGCTCAATTTTCAATAACCAATTTCAGGACAATCTTGGTCAATTTTGGTCAATATTTGACCACTGCAGTTATATTCTAGTATTATTATTTGTACTTTTTCGAGAAATATTAGTGGCCTATAGGGTGAAGATACATCATTTGAGAATATTTTACGTAATTCGTCTCAATATTGGGCGAAAACATTCGAAAACCATTTAAAAACCATCTGAAACCTACATTTTACAATTGTAAAAAACCGACAACAAAAACCCTATCTATGTGAATTTTGATTATAACAACTTTCAACTTTAAATGAGGGTAGGAGGTACAAATCTTTGACATGCTGATCTGAAAGGGCAACGTTTACAAACTACTGTATGTTGAGAAAATCATCGCCAAAATGCACTTATAGCTTACTACATGCTTTTATTGAAAACAGTTTGAATATGATTTCTATGATGAATACTATACTGATCCGAGTACTCTGCCACTCTTCACGAATATAGACAGCATGAATAGGTATTACAGATATTTCAGGTACCAGCTTCCATAGGTCATGGTGCATTCGATAAGTTTGAACGACAAGTTGATTATCTGCTATTTACGCCTATTAATGTCAGTAAGCTCACTAGTTTTCGACAAATATGGACCCAACAAATGACCTCCTACCATTGCAATGGTAAGTACTTCTAGCATTAATTCACAGAATTACAAAAGGTTTAGCCATCCCGAGTTGCTGTGGAAATGGGGATATGAAAACTTGTACTTGTTTAACCTATTTTATATCATTACGGCTGACCTGTGCTGCAACAAATGATTTCGTTGTGCCCACTGAATATGGCTAAGATAACAAGATGCACATGGTCACAACAAGAGAAACTGCACACGAACGAGCACAACCCTAAGCCTGTATGTGCAGAATTATAGGTTCTGCCCATGTGCATGACATTAATCCCATGTGTGCATAATCGTAGAATTGCCCATAAGAGCATCATTATCCCTATTTGCGCATAATAATAAAATCTGACCATGAGCATAATGAGCTGATCGTATGTGATTTATCGAAAGGTAAATCGTATAAAATTAATCAAATGAAAAAAGTACCGTTTTATTATGAGCTTCTAGAGGGGGTTTATATACTAATTGAATGAGTGTATTAAATGTGAGTGATAATATAATTAGAATGAGCATTTGGATATTGTGTGGATATATTGGAATCATGCTTCTATGATTCAATAGTAGCATGATGATAGACGCATGGAATATGATCTTGCTTGACTTGCATGTTGAACATCATGGTTTGACAGATGTTCTAAATTGGTAATTCGGTAATTCCTAATTCTGATAGATCAGTATGGGCACAAATTGGTTTGTACATGGGCATCATGCCGTTCTCAAAATTCCATTGCATTTTTTACCGGAATGGGTTTTTAAATTACATTTGCTTTTATTAATATAGATTATAGACAATACTACAATTCAATACGTTGTTGATGTAGAGCAATATATACAAAAGCCAATGTATTTACGACTATCATCATTTGTAAATATGCTTTTAGCTTTAATGTTTACAGCAACAATGGTTTTTGCTCGAGCATAAATTAATTTAAGTAATATTTACTGCTTAAATTTATATGAAAGCCAAATCTAATATTATATATGTTACTTTATCACACATAAATCTTAAACAAATTAACCTTCTTTAAACTTACAATTTTAGTTTACGATTGTCAGCTGTAAAAAGATTTTTTTTCAAGTATACAGTTGCTACAATCGAAACTATGGTTATTAAACAAAACATTATATTATTATTTTTTTGTTTCCATATCATTTAGAATTCTATCACTTTTCTGGAACATTTTGTGGGTTTGTAGCCAGTTCTAGCTTTTTATTAAGTAGATGATATAGATATAATTGCCTTCAATTTGATCTGATAATCAAGAAATATGTTCAACATTACAGTAGTAAATAATGATATTTGATCTTAAAATGCGGTTAAATGAAAATATCAGTCTCTAATATAGACTGCTACCTATATAAAAATATTAGTCCCTTATATTAAAATGCGTATTCAGGTAAAAGAAAAGAATATCAGCTTGATAGTCTGATATGCCTTATCAAACGGTGAATATGTTGTATTCCACCTACTAGTATCAACATTATCACCTTCTACAGTACCAATACATCTTACAATCTATTGACTACGACATGAATTGAAGTGCAAGTCTTGATATCGGATATAAAAAACTCCTAGCGTACCAAGTTTAATCCAGTAATTACCAAGAACGCTTGGACCTCAATTATGGCACCATATTATTTCATATCAGCGGTTAATCAATCAAGTAGCTATCAAATCAACATCCAATCACACTTAGCGCAGCATTGAAACAATACAACTCACAAGCTCTGCAAGAACGGTTAAATTATGATTGATCCATTTCAATCCATATATTACTATCAAACAGATCGAATGGTTCAATAGTGCCTTAAATTACATCTCAGGATCGCAATGTCAAATCAATATAAAAGGCCATAATTTTATATCTAAATAAACAATATCTTGTTTTTATTATACAGTTAAAGAACTGATTCATTACTCATTCTTTTTTAATTGTATTTTTTTAAGTATTATTTATCAAACCTGAAAATATACAGCAGAATATATCCTTGAAATATGAAAACAAAAAGAAAGAAACAACACACGTATAAAAGGATTTTCAAGGCTTTTTATTATTTAGCGCAACGAAAACCCTGCTAGATTGCACATTTCAGCCAATGTAAAAGCAGTATTGCAGCGCATGAATCATAAACTAAATAAAATAGACAATATATGTTATCATAGAAACATGCATTTCTCTACCAGAAAAACCGTCTGTCATATCATACATTCATTAAAAATTGCAAAAGCGAACCCGTAGAGCCACGCCGTAATTAAGCATAGCAAGATTGAACGGCTAAGTCTCTTATACTATGGTACAGTATATCTAAGATTTAAATAAAAAGGCGTTTTTTTAAACTTTTCTTATATTTAACCATATACGGTCTGAAAATTCAGTATTTGTAGCGGACATTTTCGGGACTCATTTTATCCTTACCAACACTCATGATTTTGATCAAAAAATAGAAAAATCAAATTTTGATACCAAAATCAACATTTAAACATACTACATTGTGAGAGAAAATTGTAGCCATGACTAATACGCATTTTATAAAAGCTTAATATTAAATGTCAAGTAATGAAAATTTGTACTTTTGGCCCAAAATCAAATTTTTGGTTAAAGGATTTTCATTTAATATTTTGCAATAAAAATGTTTATTATTTTTTATTGAGCAAATAGAGGGCTAAATCCTGTATATGTACATGTTTTTTGTTTTTATAATTGGTAGTATAATTAACCCTAGATTTGCAAAATCAGAAAAAAAAATTATAAAATGTTAAAATTGATGATCTGGACAAGAATAATTTTCTAAATTAATATTCCGCTTATAAGCTTTGTGAGTCTTAAAAATAAGAGCTTTTATAATACTTGAAAACTTTTTCAAGAATTTACGATGCTGTACCCACTTGATTTGAGCTTATTACGGTAAATCTTTATACATGTTAATATTGTGTGGTAGTTTGTGTTGTATTCCACCTACTAGTATCATACATTATCACCTTCTACAGTATCAATACATCTTACAATCTATTGACTACGACATGTATTGAAGTGCAAGTCTTGATATCGGATATAAGAAACTCCTAGCGTATCAAGTTTAATCCAGTAACTACCAAGAACGCTTGGACCTCAATTATGACACCACATTATTTCATCCCAGCAGTTAACCAATCAAGTAGCTATCAAATCAACATCCAAGCATATTTAGCACAGCATTGAAACAAGACAATTCACAAGCTCTGCAAGAACGGTTAATTTATGATTGATCCATTTCAATCCATAGATTACTATCAAACAGATCCAATGGTTCAATAGTGCCTTAAATTACATCTTAGGATCTCAATGTCAAATCAATATAAAAGGTCATACTTTTATATCTAAATAAACAATATCTTGTTTTTATTATACAGTTGAAGAACTGATTAATTACTCATTCTTTTATAATTGTATTCTTTTTTAAGTACTATTTATTAATCCTGAAAATATACGACAGTTTGTTTGATGATAATATAGCCTTACTTTATAATCATTGCGCTAGAGATAATCTACATTGAGCTTTAATCTTACGTTTCCAATATCATAAACATAAATATGTCCATCATATCACTGAAACATATTGCCATCTTTTTATCCTCTTTATCCCAAGCCAATTTATTCAATACTTTACTAGAACCAACTTAAGTACTTACAAATGGTTCCTTGGTATTTGCATCCAAATTTCATAAATTAAATTGACTGGTTCTATCTACAGTAGTATCAAACGTATCATCAGCCCGCCTTATGGTAAATATCAATCTAAAATCAGAAGCATCCCATTATTGTCATTGTTATAAGCTATGAAAAGCTTGGTTTTTAATAATACATCAATTAAATAAAACAAGATGATACTAATAGCATATGATGGTGAGTATTTAAGATCTAAGTAAGTTTAATAAAGTATGCTTTGTCGGTTTTCGAGGATATTAAACAGCCAATTTTGAAGCCAATTCCATTTCTAACTCATACTGAAATGTAATTCTTATAAATAGTCTTTTAAACCAAGACCTAGAAGCTCTTGATTCTTTCTTTTACCATTAGTTTTTCTAGTGATAAAGCCTACGTTCTCCATGATAAATGTTACTAGTCTTTATTATTATTCTTTCTATAAATAAGATTGTATGTATCCATAAACTCTCAGGTATGTCAATCAGCAAACTTTATCTTGATTCGATACATTTGATAATTAAAAGCCAAAATTATACTTGAGCCACCAGGTATCGCCACAAAAAATCTCGTACAGGTCGACGAAGCATCACAATTTGGATCATTTTTTTGTGTTCATAAACCTGAGCTCTCTCACACATTTATATGTATCTGCATGAACCATATTTCTGTCTGTTTAATTTAACAGAAATACATTGAGCGCCAACATTGTACTCGATAAAACGCCTTACTTTATTGCGTGTCAACACAACTAATTTGATGCTAGTTTAGCATCAGCAGTTGAATCAGGTAAATTTGCATTATGGCCCACCTGTGCTGCACAATATGATTTTGTTGTGCCCAGGTGGTCTGTACACTATGGCCTGAGCTGTTGTATTCACTGTATATGATGGCTAAAAAGATAACAGGATGCACATGGTGTAATGATCTGTAATTTTGGACTAACAACAAAGGTGGATAATATGCTTATAGATATTATTCTTGTTATTATAAATTGGTGATTAGGGTTGATAAAGTTTGGTATTTTTATTTGTAAATTAGATATTTACTGTATTAGTGAATAAATAAAAGTAAAGGGAGTGTAATAAGACAGATAAATTTACAGGGGATCATGTAATAATTTCTTTGTAGTATTTATATAATAAGGAATGAGGCAAAGTTTTGCATGAATGAAACTGAAATGTTTGATTCATTACACGTCGTACTCAGATAAAAGAAAAGAATACCAGCTTGATAGTCTGATATCATGGCTTCCTCTACTAATATATCGAACGTAAGGGATCCTGATAGTTCTACTGGCAGAACTACTCAGGAATCTCGCCATAATCCACATAATCAACCTTTTACTTGTCAGACTTGGGCCGAACTCGCAAAGAAGCAGGAGCGTACAAACTATAACGTCTCTCCTAACCTGGACTCTTTTGACCTACAAAACCTGAACACGTACTTTTCTAAGAACACTCCCTTCCTTGAGGCAACTGAACCCCATTCTATTGTTATGGATTGTTCTCAATTTGATGGAATGACTTTCGGACAGAAGGATCTTAATACAATCCTTAGAGAGCAATATCCCACCGGACTCATTCTTACTATGCGAGCCGTTGGCAAATCCAAGAAATTTTTCGAAATCTCCTTCCTTAATGAAGAGGAACGAATTGCGGCACTTAACCGTCAATTTACTGTTCACGGTAAAGACATTGTGGTCAGTCCTACTCTAGGTACCAATGCAAACATTATCCGTGTTGGTATAACCGGTATTCCTGGTCTGGATGAAAATTCCATTCGTGTACGCTTGACTGAAATTTTGAGCCAATGTGGGGATATTTTGGAGCTTGGTCTCCATCACATTCCAAGTGGACACTGGTTCAACGGACGAGGCTTTGCAACCCTCAACCGTGATACCTCCAAAGTGTATCCTGCTGAACTTCATCATCAAATTGATTTCTCAGGGGATCGTAAGATTACTCAAGTTTGGAGTAATATGAAGATGGTATGCAAAGAGTGCCATTCTGAAGACCATATCAAGGCTGATTGCCCGGTAGTCCGCGAACGTAACCTTAAACGTTGTTTCGAATGTCAAAGTCCTGATCATTTGAAAGCTGACTGCCCTAGTGCACGATGGAACCGCAGAAGAAAAGTTCCTCGTACGGATGCTGTTCCTCCTACTACCGGAGCACGTACAGACAATCGTAGTCCTCGACTCCAGGGACGTCCTAATGGACCTCCTCCAATTGCCACCTTCAATCCATTTGAAGCCTTGGATTTCTCTGAACATGAAAAGGCCAAAGGACCTGTTTCCTCTGTTCCCGCTACTTCGAATGTTGCTCATACAGCTTCTTCGACAGCTAACTTTGTTCAAGAAGATCGCTCTGATCAAGCAGATTCTTCTTTGAATGCTTCTGCGCTTGATGCTCGCACAGCTCAAGCTTCTTCCCCTTCTCAGGAAAGAGAAGACGATGGCAAGGCTAGTTCATCTAACCTTCCCCCCTATCCTACTGTGGCGGAGGAGCAGCAGTTAGGCATGGAAGTCGATTCTGCAGACGTTCCTGAGGAACAATCTCAGAATCAAGGCATGGAAGTTGATTTCAACAGAGAATCTTCACCGCAAGCACCACCTTCTGGTGTTGGCGACTCCACGCACAGGTCAGATTCGTCTCCTTCAGAATACGTTTCTGTCGATGCATCCCACTCGGATGGAAGTAGTAGTGCTGGTTATAAGACTAGGTACGGCAGGGTCTCTAATAGCCCTGCACGTTACTAAATCATCTTATCTAATGAATAATAACCCTATGCTTTTAAATATGAAGATGGGTTCTATCAATTGTCGAACCTTCCCTAAACTAAACAATCCAACACTCACTGACGATTTCGTCAGACACTTAATATACTATTATGTCAAGAAACACACATTCCTTCAGACCAATTTGATGAACTTACTACTTCTATGCACCACAAATTTTTATGCCATGAGTCCCTCTGGACGCATTATTGCGCAATTATCAACTTCAACCCATCCATTTCAATGGTCAAGGTTCATGAATCCGTTGATGGACGTTTGTTACTTGCAAAATTCTCACTCGTTGATAATTCCATACCACCATTTTACATTCTCAATTTATATGCACCTGCGGAACACAACGTCCGTAGCAAAAACACATTCTTTACCAATATGATTAATATGATTCTATCCTTAACTGACTTCTAGTCTATAGTATCGTCTATGATCGTTGCTGGAGACTTCAACTACTCATTCGACAACAGTAGTGAGCATTTCTCCGTAACTAATCCATGCACTAACCTCCTCCAATTCATACAAACTTACCTCCATGATTGTTTTAACGTTTCTGGAGAATCCTTTTATGACATAACGTTTAAAAGAGGAACTGATATGTCCACAATTGATTATGTTTTTGCTGGATCCAACTTACACTCAAATATCAATGACACCCATCTTGCTTTTATAAAGACAGCATGGACAGATCATGCGCTCCTTTCATTTACATACACTGTTGGTGCTTCCCATATCGGTAAAGGTACCTGGAGAGCTGACCCTCACCTTGCTACCAACCCGGTATATGTTCGAAAACTCAACCAAGAATTGGACAACTATATACTACACAAATTAACTACTTCAATTTCAGTTCAGGAACAGTGGGATTACATAAAAAATATGGTAAAAAAAGTTACTCAAAATTTTTGCCGTATCCGTGCTGTTAAACAAAAGCAAATAATGCGGGAACTCCAAAGTGATCGAAATAGTATTTTACGTCGATATCGTCATGATACTCATGTTTTGCAGACACTCTTACCCGAGGTTGAATCCCAAATTGCTAAGATACAGCAAGAACGAGCCGAAACTTCTAGGCTTAGAGCAGGGAAGAAATGGCTCGAATTTAACGAGAAATCAGCTGGATATCTGGCTCGTACCATAGCAAGCAGAAATTCATCCAGAAACTTTAAGAAGATCATACATCCTGTCACTGAAGTCAACTGTGAAGACACTGAATCCAAGTTGGCAGCTATTAATACATTCTACTCAGATCTTTATACCGCCAAACGTATTGATGTAAATTGCTTGGATGACATGTTGGGTCATATTCACAAGCAACTCTCCATCAGCGAAGCTCAGTCCATTCTTCATGAAATTACTTATGATGATATCCTGGAAGGATCTAAACGGTGCCCTCGCAAGAGTAGCCCCGGCTTAGACGGTCTACCATATGAAATTCTTCATCTGGTGATTGCCCATCCGCGATGTCGATCTATTGCCACTGCTGTCTACAACGAAGCCATTCAATTTGCGAGATTTCCCCAATCTTGGCAACAAGCTTGCATTGCGTTGATCCCAAAAAAGGGTGATCTGACTGATCTGGCTAATTGGCGGCCCATCTCCCTTATCAACACAGATTGTAAGGTCTTTACCAGAATGCTAAATTCTCGTATCGTTCCTCTCGCGTCGAAGTTGATAACTGAGTTCCAGGCTGGGTTCATGCGTAATAGATTTATTGGTGATCACGGATTAACCAACAAACTAATCCTTGAAGATGCACAGAAAACCGGTGCAGATGGCGTGGAATACGTAGGCGTAATGCTAGATCAGACCAAAGCTTACGACTTAATTCATCCCACCTATCTGGTCAAAGTTCTCGAGAAATTTGGGTTTCCAACCGCTTTTGTCCATTGCATTCAAAATCTATTTTTTAATAATCAAATCTTTGTCAATATGAACGGTTTCCTGTCTCCAGCTGTTTCTCAGAAACGTGGATTGCGGCAGGGGGATTCGATCTCACCCTTATTATTCAATTTCGCCATAGAACCATTTCTGCAATCTATCTTGGCTCATCAGGATATTAGTGGCTATTCATTACAACACGGTCATACTACCTTTACCAAAGGGCTGAACTACATCGCCCCCAACCGTCCTGTTAAACTCCTAGCTTATGCGGACGATGTGCTGTTATACATAAACTCTGTTAGTGAATTTCACGCCTTACAAGATTGCCTAAAGACATACAACAAAGCTTCTAATTCCTTAATCAACTACAATAAGTCCGTTGCGTTCCCCCTTTCTGGCTCTGCCCTCACCTCTTACAAAGGTGTTCGCCTTCAGAACTATATTGTCCGCAATCAGAGAATGCGTTGGTTTGATTCCAATTCTACCGGCTATTTACCATATCTAGGATTTCCTATTTGGTTCACTATCCAACAACGAGAAGCCTTCACAAATGAGATGTTAACCCACATTGATTCTGTTATCGCTCCACATTCACAACGTAACATATCTATATATGCAAGATCTCGTATCGCCAACGTGCTGGTTCTCACAAAACTTTGGCATGTATTGCGTATAGTCCCGTTTACCAAAGTTTTTTTCAATCAAGTTCGCACACGGGTACACCGGTTTATCTATGGCAAAATGTTTCCCAAAATGCGAAGCAGTATATTCTATATACCTAAAGCAAAGGGAGGCCTTGGTTTACTAGATGCTGAAATCCAACAATATGTCTTTCAATTCCGATATATTAAGGCCATTATCAATACATATATCTCTGTTCCTACTGTAGTCCCTTCATTCCTTGTTCATCTAATCTCTGATTCCCTTGAAATTACATATGCAGCTCCCTCGCCAGCACTGCCACTACTATTTGCTGGTTGGAGATTTCCCAAACGTCCACTGGTATTGTCATCCGTCTTTCCCTTGCTCTTCAAGGCCTTCGATGCTTGTTTCCCAAATAGGCTACCTACTACACTCTGGCCACAGATTCCACCAGCAGCAGCGTGTTTATCATTACCCATCCAAGAGACGCTGTATCCCAACGTTGCCCACCCGGGTTTGGCATTCAAGTTCTCCAAGAACCTCCTTACACTGAAAGTCTCAGATTTTTTCTATTTCGACCCAGTAGACCAACTCCTTCACTTTCGCTTTCCTGCTGATTGCTCGTATCCAGGCCTGCTCAGGAGAATCCAAAAAGCGGTTAATGATTGCCGACTCTTGGCGCATAAATACTTTGCCTTTCATTTGGGACTTTTGCCCTACTCCACACTTTCCCCGGAGGACATACATCAGTCCAGATCACTCATCAATTGCTCTCCCGTCACCATTGAGCCATTTATCACAAAGCTACTCACAATCCAAGAGACATTTCTTTCATTAGCACCAAACATCAGTATCCGTAAGCATATTATACGTAATAAGGGCCGTATTGATCATGGTCGCTTCTACAATCCGAACATCCTCGCCTCTGGTTGGGTTCAATTTATACAAAACCCAATGCACCCTCCTGCTCGAAATCTTTGGTACCGACTACTATAACAAAAACTATCGAACAAGTCTACATTAGCCATGATCCCCGGTATTGTTGATTCTGACCGTTGTATTTTTTGTAATCAGATCGAAACAGCTGAACATCTCCTGTTCTCATGTCCACATAAGAAAGACATCTGGATTAATATCCTTCCTACTTACCTCAGCAATTTTTCGTCCTTTTCTATCCATAGCGTATTCAAACATATGTCTCAGTTAACTCTAGATTCATTCCTGTTCCGCCCCTCCGTCCCCCTAATTACAATTATCGACCTTTTAGCCACCACAATGTATCAGATTTGGAAAGCTCATTGGCGCCAACATTTTGATTCCATTCCCTTTCATCCGATGCGAGTGATTCCTTTGATCCACAAGGACCTCCAGATTCTCAACAAACACTACCGTATTTAATTAACCCTCATTCGTTATCATTTTGAGTTGTCCCTGCCCCGCACACACCTCAATCCCTCATCGATGAGTTTTATTTTTTTTAAAACAAAACCCCGCTTTTAATAAAAAAATACAACCTTTCATCCATAAAAAAAAAAAAAATGATAGTCTGATATGCCTTATCAAACGGTGAATATAATACCCTTGGAATATGAAAACAAAAAAGAAACAACATACGTAGGAAAGGATTTTCAAGGCTTTTCATTATTTAGCGCAACTAAAACCCTGCTAGATTGCACATTTCAGCCAATGTAAAAGCAGCATTACATCGCATAAACCATAAATTAAACAAAATAGGCAATACATGTTATCATAGAAACATGCATTTCTCTACCAGAAAAACCGTCTGTCATATCATACATTCATTAAAAAATTGCAAAAGCGAACCCGTAGAGCAACGCCGTAATTGAGCATGGCAAGATTGAACGGCTAAGTCGTCTCTTATACTATGGTACAGTATATCTAAGATTTAAATAAAAAGGTGTTTTTTTAAACTTTTCTTATATTTAACCATATACGGTCTGAAAATTCAGTATTTGTAGCGGACATTTTCGGGACTCATTTTATCCTTACCAACACTCATGATTTTGATCAAAAAATAGAAAAATCAAATTTTGATACCAAAATCAACGTTTAAATATACTACATTGTGAGAGAAAATTGTAGCCATGACTAATACACATTTTATAAAAGCTTAATATTAAATGTCAAGTAATGAAAATTTGTACTTTTGGCCCAAAAACAAATTTTTGGTTAAAGGATTTTCATTTAATATTTTGTAATGAAAATGTTTGTTATTTTTTATTGAGCAAATAGAGCGCTAAATTCTCTATATGTACATATTTTTTGTTTTTATACTTAGTAGTATAACTAACTCTAGATTTGCAAAATCAGAAAAAAAAATTAAAAAATCACAAAATTGATGATCTGGACAAGAATAATTTTCTAAATTAATATTCCGCTTATAAGCCTTGTAAGTCTTAAAAATAATAGATTTTATAATACTTGAGAATTTTTTCAAGAATTTATGATGCTATATCCACTTGGTTCAAGCTAATTACTGTAAATATTTATACATATTAATATTGTGTGGTAGTTTATTTGATGATAATATAGTCTTACTTGATAATTAATGCGCTAGAGGTGATCTACATTAAGTTTTAGTCTTACCTCTCCAACATCATAAACATAAACATGGCCATCACTGGGACCTATTGCCATCTTTTTACCCTCTTTGTCCCAAGCCAATTTATTCAATGCTTTACCAGAACAAACTTACTTTTGACCTATAAAAATTGATTTATTAATAAAATCAATTATTAATAACAAGCTAATAAGTAATAATTATCCTGTACCTTTGATAGTCGGTAGTGATATACAAGACAACATCTTATTTCCTCTTCTTAGCTGTTGGCCACTAAATAGAAATAAATGCTTTTTAGAAACGAAATAGACTAACATGAGTTTATTCATTCATTCAAATCAAGTCAATACTATACATACTTTTATAATTACCAGTTTTTCTCCAGGTAGATATCGACTTTCGACCAAAAAAGCACTGATTATAACGTAGATAATGGAACAAAATGATTAAGTCCTGGACGCTTTTTTTGTTCGAGAAAGATATTATAACGTGCCCTAAGGTTAACAGTTAATACTTTATTTCCAAATAAACAATAGGAAATACATGTAGTTGTACCTGCTACTTGATTTCAGTTTACAAAAGAAATTGGTTTTTTGTTGTAGTTTTAAACATAAATCAAAGAGCTGAGGAAAGAGTGGGGGAAAAAAAAGAAAGATAATCCTATATATTTTTCATTTCTATGCATCTCTTGGTAAATCTTTATCAAATCAACTCCAAGAATGGGCGTATATAGTGCCGCCGAAAATAACAATACAATACTTTAAATGCAGACGCTCAATCTATCAAAGTTTTTCATGCAATTTCTCGTTTCTAATAGCGTGTAAAAATTGTCGGAAACGATAGTAAAAGATCTCGGAGTCCGAGAGATGATTAATGGGTCAGCAACAAAGCTGCAGTGAATGGGTTCATTAAAAAGAAATCCCAGTAAAATAATTTTAATAAATATGAATATGAAAATTGTTGTAATTGCGTGAGTAATATTGAGTTATTTTTAATTGTGAATAATAATTTTTTTTTGTGATTTTTACATGATAATGTTGAAATGTTTGTTAAAATAATAAATAAAGGCTTTAAAGACGACCTTGTAAAATGTATTCAATGCTAGTGTTAATGTATTCTTTTTTAGGTGTCATATCAAACCCGAAGAAAGCGCTCAATTGCTCTCGAACTATATAATAGAAATGTTAATAATTATATCTTTAAATTTACAGCTTTTCATACATACCTTGTTTTTTAGTTATACTCATCAAATTAGCCGTTTGAAGTATATTTCTAATTTCAGATAAAATCTCTTCATCTGTAGGGAATCCTGGTGGAGTCATTGGTTGCATACCACCTTGAGATAATGGAATGGAGAATTGGCTCATAGGACGCATTGGCATTTCATATTCGCTTTGATTACCCATCATCATAGGTTGTTGACCCATCATGGCACTAGATCTATCATACATCATACTTCCTCTATCTTGTTGACCCATCATAAAACTAGCATTACTCATCATTGGTGTCATGTGACCACTGGCAGCATAATCAGGTCCAAAGCTATGAACTGACATTGCTTGAGATCCGCGAGGCATTGGTGGTGCCATCATGAAATCTTGAGTAGCAGCACCTCCATATTCAGATCCTGGGCCAATAACGGAGCCATTGAAACCCATAGGACTATGAGAACGAGGTCCACCAGCACCAGCACGTTGTTGTTTTTCATAACCAGAGACATGAGTATCACGGTAATAATCATATTCCCCACCAGCTTGACTACCACCATATTGAGTACGGCTGTCGTACATACCAGATTGATTACCACGGGAACCATAGGTTTGATGACTCTTGTATGTATTACCAGTTACACCAGTTTCTTTACTACCAGTAGAGCCCATTTCCCAAAGTTCTTGTTCATAGACACTCCATTTCTTGAGAGGAATCATCTTTTCATCAAACTTTTCATCATCAGCAACGATAATTTTCTTTTGTTTCTTATCGCCAACAACAACACGAGTGTTACCCCATGAGAAATCATCGAAATGCCAGAAGGAATAGATGGGTAAGAAGAAGGAAAAGACTGGAATAGCCAGAATATAGAAAATCATCCAACCAATGTGTTGCCATTGACGCTTTAGAATAAACAAAATTGCTTGTAAACCATAAATACCAGCCAACATGGCAAGAGCCAAAACAGGAATTGGACCAGATTTAGATGCAATTACATAAATAAGATAAACCAAATAGATAACAGATACAGGTAATGTTAATGTACCAATTAAATCAATCAATACAACGAAACGCATAGAGAAACAACAGAAACCACAAAGATCAGGAAGTAAAACAACTTCAAATAAATTGTGAATTGTAGAATTAATCCAACGACGACGTTGAGAGAGAAGAATTTGCCAGCGATCAGGAGCTACAGTCTTACATTGAGCATGCGCTGTAAACTTCATCTTGTATTGAGGGAAATGCTTCATCATTAATGTTGTTAAATAACGATCTTCACCAAGATGCAACAAATTCTTTTTGTGTAGTGTATCAACATGATTATCAGAATAATCATAAATAACCTTGGGAGAAATAATCAAAGGCTCGTTTTTAACAGGTGTACGGATACGATACATACAGAAACAACCAGGTAAACAGGTAACTGAACCAAACAAGGATTCGAAAGCCTTGGCCAAATGATGGGAGATATAGTATTCGTAGACTTGAATCATTGTAGTCCAAGAACGGTCTTCATTGACTAATTTAGTTTCACCACAAAGACCAATAATACGACCATCATGAAGCATACGGGAAATCATATGATTTAGAGCATCAGGCATAACTTCAGTATCAGAATCAACCATAAGAATATATTCATAGAATGAAGGATTAACACCAATAACATTCTTGATTTGATGATACATTTCGAGTTCAAGAGGTGTCATTTCACTATCAAAGTGGACCTTATTTAAAAAGTTCATACAGATCATTTGGGAATCACGTTTACCACGATTACCAGGCTTAGCGCGTTCAGAGGCTTTACCAACCTTGACAATAACAACATAAGGTACAACATGGCCTTCACATTCATAGAGACCAGAATAGACTTTACCATAATTCAATTGTTTTGAACCTTCACCAATTGATTTGAACATTAATGGCTCAGGATCATTCTTAGTATCATAGCCTAATACATCAAGTACAATACGAGGAGTAGGACGATCATTACCACTACCCATAATCATACCATCAGCAATGATATAAAGCAATTTACGCTTATCGTCATAATTCATAACAGTAAGAGAATCAATAGTCTTTTTAAGTGATTCTTCATCTTCTGTATAACATGGTACTTGGCAAATGACAAATTTATCATGATCTTCAGGTGTAGGAGCACCACCAAATTGTAAAGCAGCCAAGAATTTAACAACGATAACAGTACACATCAAAATAGCAGCAGCAAGAAGCATATAATTAGTAAACATACATCTAGCAGATTCACGTTCATCAACATCACCAATATAGAAAAAGTTATCAAGACAAGCCATATTCATATCTTGTTGTTCTTGAGTCATTGAACCACGATATTGATTCCATTTATCAGTAGCATCAGTACCACTAAATTTACTAAAGATTTCTTCGATTGTAGGATGGAGGAAATGATAGTCGCTTGCAGTAGAACCAGAATCATAGATCTTTGATGTAGACATGTAATCATTAATATCATAAACTTTACCGTTGATTGCAAGAGCTAAACGACTCCAACTTTGGTAATCTTCATAAAGTTGCTTTACAGGTACAACGACCTTACCCTTTTTGTATAAACTCATAGTAGGTAAAAAATAATTCCAATACCAACGAGGATCTTGCATCTTGGTTAAAGTAGCAACTGTAAGTTGATCACCAGAATTATGAACAAAATTAGCCATTACGACAGTATTATTTGCAATAACTTTGATAGTAGGAGATGTAACTAAACCAGCACAAGCCATTGTTAATGGGGGAGGAATAGAATATGATAAATCTAAACCTGCAACTTCAGTCATTAGATCGGTAGTACCAATGTAAGGAGAAGCACCATGTTGACTCTTTGCAAAATTGGTAATATCGTAAACATCACCACGCACACTAACATACATATCATCGGAAGTACCATGTGCTTGAACATTTGCAGTTGAATACATGTTACGAGTACCTGGACAAATAACTTCTCCGAGACCAATAATAACAAAAATTGTTATTGCAGAGAAGAATAGAATGATAATACAAAGTGTCACCTTTTCACGCCATGCCATTTGAACATCTTCACGCTTCATTTTACCGAACCAACGTAAGAAGGGTGAAGGGATCCACCAAGTCATTAGCCAGACAAACCGAATCCACCAAATACGAACAGCTGTAATTGGCATTTCTTCGACTGATTCATGTTGAGGCGTCTGATAATCTTCAACCATTTTACTCATATCCATATTAGGACCGAATCTAATGATAATAGAAATAGTTAATATATATATATATATATAGTGCTTTCTTTATTAAAGACATATAATTACTTACCCATCAGATAGTCCCTTCATACCCCATTCGGATTCTTCTCCCCATTGACTTCCTTCCATATCTCGTTTCATGCCATCATCACTATCCATATAACTTGCACCATCTTCAAATGCTCTAGCATGACCAAGATTATCATCCATATAACCACCACCGCCGCCACCAATAGGTAACAAACGATCTTGGCTATCTTGATAGTAACCACCAGTAGCAACATCACCAGCAATCATACCAGGATGAGCATCAGGACTTTGATTCAAGAGCTCTTGCTTAGAATCTACAGCCTTTGCACGATCACGTTCTTCTTTTTCAGCAGCACGTAAACCATCTTCAAGTTCTTTCCATGTATCGTAAGCGATCCAGATCATATCATGACCAATAAATGCTTGAGGTTCAATCCAATTCATGATAGAACGTACATCTTCAACTTGATCTTTTTCAGATTTATTATGATCAATTTGTAAAGAAGTTACTAGACCTTCATAACGCACCAAGAATTCAGCAAATGTATAGTAATTTGCATAATCTACAGCACTACGACAAGTCAAATCAGGCAACAAGAATGCACGAACTTGAGCTTTGACTCTCTTGGGATCAAATACATCAGGAGATTGGGTATCATTCGGTCTAATATGAATAATGTTATAAATACGGGTATCTGCCATGGTGTAAAATAAATCTCTCAATGTCATATAAAGCTGGTCCATGACAGTTGTAACTTGCATACTTTGATAAGCATCTTCAGCATCTTTAATAAGCTTTTGTTTTCTGATTTCCTCTGCATCTGGTTCAGCACCTTCGGGAATTGGAATATTGGCAGCATCAGTTGCAGCAGTTGTATTGTTACGACGTTTATTGGGTTTCTTCATTGAAGGTGCACGAGTAGGTTTACTTGTAAGCTGAGCTTTCACAATAGTACGATCATCCTTGGGATGTGATTCTGTTGCCATTGCAGAGCTTTCAAATAAGGTTGACACAAAAGTATTTGTGCTATTATCACGCAAAAGACTTACAAAATCGGGTGAAAGATCGTCCAAATTCTTTTCCAAAAATGATTCAACTGTGTAATGTACGGAACCAGAGAAATGATTGATACCGAACGAATAAGCATGTCCAGATTTTGCAAATGAGGAGTGAGAACCATATGAACGCTGCACATTAGCTAAGAAATTGGCGTTTGTTGCATCTGTGGCACCAGTTTGATATTTGGCACAATCTCGGTCCATGGCCCCGACTATACCACCTAATCCGAGTGCAGCTGACTTGTTTACATTCTTCTCACGTGTATGATCTTGCTCTTTACCAATTAATAATTCTAGACAACCCGAATTGTCCATAGTAACTACCTTTGGAAGTGAAATACCATCACGAAGCATAATGGCATTTAAGCCTTCAGAATCGCTAAATCGCTGATCTATAATAAATTGATGTACTCTTTCATTTGCGAAATTTGCACAAAATTCTTCAAAACCATTTGATTTGAAATTTTGGAAACCAAATTGATCCAAGATACCAACAAAATTTGCAGGCTCGCCATCATTGTAACAAATTTTTGTATTAAGAGATTCGACGATCCAGAGGAACAATACATGGTAAAGAGCCCGAGCTAAAGCATCTCTTTGTTCTGCAGCACCCTGGGTATTCAAAAACATGGTACAAAGTTCTTTCCTGATTAATCTCAATTTGTAAGTCAGTGATTGTTCAAGTTTGGTTGGTGAAACACCCAACATTACAGCAACAACTTCCAATACATCGTTATTCTTGATACAACAGGCTTCTTGAGCTAAATTTCCAGCATCGTGATCATCTTGAAATTGTAAATTACCGATATGCAAAATTGTTGCCAAAAGTTGAAATATTTGAGTTACGGTTTTTGCCTTGAAACCGCATACTTTAAGAGAGCTCTTGAGATCGGCGAATGCTATTTCATCATTTATTTCAGGCACCTTGATTAATTTCGATTGATTCAAATAATTAAATGATTCAGGGGGGAAATTTATATGTAACGCAGTTTGTTCGTCTGGTGATGTACCAGCTAATAAAGAATAAAATACATTAAATGTTCTTTCGTCTTTTGGAATTGTTGTCACTCTCGATTTATCAAAAGCATAAGTTAAGGTTTTTGCACCGAGAATTCTACCCCTTTCAGAGAATTGGAGTTCTTGGAACATGCCATATTTCGAAGCAGATGAATTTTGACTAGACTTTGAATGTCCAAATGCTTCTAGAATAACCAAAGAATTTCTGATCTGTTGTTGTAATTTATTCTCTTTCTTGGAGTGAGTTGATAATAATAAAATTTGATTCAATAAGTGGGATCTAGTTGTACTCTTGCCTGAACCAGTTATACCGCTATATTCATAATATTTAATTAATATAACCAATAATTGCATTGCCCTGTGTTTCTATCCCCCGTTCAATTGAAACTCCGACTACCCCTTTAATTAGGACTCCGATCTTTACCTCAGTACAATACTCTGATCTTCACCCGTTCTTCGCATATGGAAGTAAACCCTCGCAGCTAGATCATAAACATGGGGCTGCATAAAATGTTTATTTTCAATTACATTTCTATATCCAATATCAGCATAGGATCGAAGGGTTGCATCATTTAAAATTTCCAATGGCTGATATGGATTTACAACAATTAGATTTAAATGACCAGAACGGGTGTAGGGTTGGTTCCGCTTGTATCGACTAGAAAGTAAGTTTGTAATACTATCCTCTGTAGGCGGTTGACCAGCAGAACTTAGCAAACAAGTTAAATCTATACGAGAATCGTCTTGCATTTTTTATTTAAAAGAAAATATGCGTAAATCTCGAGGAATTGTGTATAGATTTGAAATGTTATATGTAAAAAAAGAAGAATTGAGAGAGAAGAAAGAAAGAAAAGAAGGAAAAAAAAGGGCTAAATCATCAGTTTATTTATTTATTTATTTAAAGTTGAACTCCCTGATTTTTGGTGGAACGTTAGTTAACCACACATCCAAACACAATGGGAATACATTACAGCTATTTTTACCACAAATTTCACTCCTTTTACCTTTTTTAGATCTGCAAAAAAAAAGGCTGGTTTCTGTGACTGGACAGGAGGTTCAATAAGACAAAAAATTTACAACTCTTTCATGTAGTTTCTTCAACTACGCGCCTAACATGAAATTAAAGGTAAAATTATAAATCTGTATACATGCTTTTCATCAATTAAAAAATACGATTAGGATCTTAAAGAAAGGTTCAAGCCAATTCAGTTAACAGTAGAGCAATGGGATCATCAAAGTTCTATAAAAAAAATTATAAAAAGTTCATTTTCACCTATTGGAACACTTGATTTTACTGTGAAATTTAGAGATGGTCAAATAAAGAAGGTAAGATATCAAGTGATGGAAACAAAATCATCAATGCCCCTCATATACTCCCCCTTTTTACATATGTAATTCCCCTTCACATTTTGTATATATTTACTGACTCGCCCCTTTTAAATATTCTTTATTTTACTCCAATAGATTCCATCTAAGAGTTTGAAAAATAATTATTCGCAATTGATAAAACAATTTGAAGTAATTAATAGAAACAAATCAAGAAATTCAAGAGCGAAGGCGAGAACAACTACAAGTAGAAACAATAAGCGTATTAGCTACAGAAAAGAAGAGTCTGAAGAGGAGGATGAGGAGGAATATTCTGAGGAGGAGGAGAGTAGTGATTTTGAAGATGAGGATGACATTGATTTTTTGGAGGAGCAAATGAATTCGAAAACTAGTCGTGGTAGATTGACAGTTAAGCCAAAATCATTTCAAAATGAATTTTATCCTGACCGACCAGAAGAGCAAATTTCAAGAAAGCCAATGTCAGTCCATGTACCACCTTATACCGATGATCTATTTTTGGAATATCATTCTGAACGCTGTCTTCGTTGCTATAAATTTGGTAATCCAGAAGATATGTCAAATAATGATGATGGTAAAGTTCAAATTGGTTCTCAATCTAAAAGAACTAGATTGTTGTTATGCCAATCTTGTTCTGTTTCTATGCATAATAATTGTATATCCACGCATAAATTGATTGACAAGACTACGAAAAATTTGAAATGTCCAAAATGTGTACGAGGTACTAATTGTTCCCGATGTGACACTAGCATTCTTAAGACCAAAGGAAGCAAACAAATCCCTTTCCGTTGTTTTACTTGTAATACTGCATACCATTATGATTGCATTATTCCTGGCACTTCATCTGAATTACGTGACAAGTTGAAATCGATGGATTTGGTTGATTTGTATCGTAGTGGACAATGTATCGAATGTTCAACCTTTTTAAAAGACAAGAAACCTCAAGCTGTTGCTGATGAAAGAAAATTAGATGGTAGATTAGAATATTATATCAAATGGAAAGATTTATCTTATCGCCATGCTTCTTGGGTTTCTGCTAAATGGATTGCCAACTATTCGACTACTTTGCATCGTGGTTATCTCAAAAGAAAAGAAAAGGAAGGTTCTGTACCTCTTTCTGAAGATGTAGTATGCATTGATAGAATTTTGGATGTTATTTGGACCGATAAATCTCACAAAGAAGCTAAAAAGGTATTGGCAGTATTCAAAGATACAGAATATGCTGATGGTATGTGCTATATATGCAATATTTAATTATTATAAATATTAATTTATCTTTTTTTTTTCTAGCTGTTTGGGATGAACCACCACCAAAAGATGATGAAAGATTATATACGGATTATGAAAATGCTTTAAAGCGATACATTCAAGCCTCTAAAGTTCTTCCACCAAAAAATATGAAGGGCCTTATTGCAAATGTTCGTTCTGCAGCCACATCAGAAAGCTACAAGTCCCGTGAATTAAAGGCTCAACCTGATTTTATCAAAGGTGGCACCTTGATGAAACATCAACTTGAAGCGCTCAAGTAAGTCTAAATATTTGCTATTTTACTATATCTAACTCTTGTGTTTATATATAGTTGGCTCATTTATCAATGGGAAAAAAGGATGCCCTGTATTTTAGCTGATGATATGGGTTTGGGAAAGACTATTCAAGTGATATCTCTTTTATTCTATTTATACCGTAAATTCCTTATTTATCCCTTTTTTATCGTTGTGCCAAACAGTACAGCAACTAATTGGGTTCGTGAATTTGCCAAATGGGCACCTGAATTAATTGTAGTTCCATACTTTGGTCAAGGAGCAGCTCGTAAATTAGCTTTGGAAAATGAAATATTTGATGCTAAAGGTCAATTGAAATGTCATGTTGTCATCGCCACCTATGAATCTGCTTGTGAACCATCAAAATTACATGACATATTTTGGCCTGTTCTTATTGTAGATGAATCACAAAGACTTAAAAATGATGAATCTTTGCTATTTAAAACTTTGGCAAGATTAAGAGTTGATCATATTGTGTTGCTTACTGGTACTCCACTTCAAAATCGATTGCGCGAGCTCTTTAATATTATGCATTTTATTAGACCCCTTGAGTTTAAGGGCGATGAAGCAGACCACTATGAAGAGATGACTAAACCACAAATAGATGAATTGCATTCACGTTTGAAGCCTTATTTCCTTCGTAGAACGAAGCAGGAGGTGTTGAAGAAATTACCTCCAAAATATGAACTGATTGTCCCTGTATCCATGACAGCTTTACAAAAGGAAGTCTATAAGCTTTGTTTGAGTAGTGAAATTATTGAAACTTTATCTGAAGCAACTGGAACTAAAAGACAAAAAGGATTATCAAGTATCTTTACCAATCTTAGAAAGACTTTAAATCATCCTTATTTGTTGGATGGCGTTGAACTTGAACAATCTACACCTGAAGAAGTTCAGCAATCAATGATTGAAGCATGTGGTAAACTCAAATTATTTCATCAAATGTTACCTAAAATATTAGAGCAAGGCCACCGTATTTTGATATTCTCTACAATGACCCGAAATTTAGATATCATTGAAGATTACTTAGATTATGAATTGGTAAAATACGTTCGTATTGATGGAAGTGCTAAAGAAGCCAGTCGTGTCAAGGCTATTGATGCATTCAATGCACCCAATTCAAAGATCAATGTATTTTTACTTTCTACTCGTGCTGGTGGTGTTGGTATTAATTTAGCTACTGCTGACACAGTTATTATCTGGGATTCTGATTTCAATCCATATGCTGATTTACAAGCTATTAGTCGTGCTCATCGTATTGGTCAAGCCAACATGGTAATCATTTATCGTTTCATGACGCGTCTCTCTGTAGAAGAAAAGATTTTGCAAATTGGTAAAAAGAAGATGGCATTAGAGCATGTTGTCGTTGAAAGAATGAAAGCAGACGAAGAGGAAAATGTTGTTGAAGACCTTGAATCTATTCTTAAATTTGGTACTGAAGCCTTGTTTGATAATGATGATTCTAAAGATATTCGCTACGATGATTCAGCTATAGATAACTTATTAAACCGTGAGCAATATCGTGAAGCAGCTACTGAATTACAAATCAAGGAAGTTGAGGAATTAGAAGGCATCGATAAGGAGCAAGGCACAATGAATTTTTCTTTTGCTAAAGTTTGGCAAGCGGATGGTACAACTGAAGAACTTCAAGTTGATGAAACTGAGACTCCAAACGAAAGTGATTTTTGGGATAAATTTTTGATTGAACAACAAAATCAAAAAGAAAAGAAAAAGCAAGCAAAACGTGAAGCTGAATTAAAATTGGGTAGAGGTGGTCGTAAGAGAACTGCTGTGGTAAGTTGATATATTCTTCACATCTTTCTCTCAAACTAATCGTATATATTTATAGTCTTACGTTGAATCAGCCACTAAGCTATTATCCGCTGAAATAGGACATAAACTAATAACTGATGAAGAATTTATCCTTCGTCATGATAATGATAGCGATGATGATGATGATCACGGCGATCCAGAACCTGATTTAATGAATGGCACGAGATCTGCGAAGAAAGTTAAACTTGATGAAAACAATGCTCCAAAATCTAAGAGAGTCAAAAAAACCAAGAAACAAGCACAAGCTGCTTTATTGAATGGTCAGCAACAGCAACAACCACAACAACAACAACAGCAGCAGCAGCAACAACAACAACAAATAGTACAACCACAAAAGGAGAAGCGCCGCGTTTTGACAGAGTGGGAATGGGTAATTTCAGCTCGTCATCAAGAGGTTATGTGGAATAGCATCGTTTTACCTGGAATCCTTGATATCATTACTAAATATAGAGTTGAACATCGTACTACAATTGGTGTCCCAACAGCAAGATATAGAGGAATGAAAAGCGTTATTGTTGCCGAAATATGGAGACTTGTGCATGAATTTTCAAAGAAGGAGATGGATCGTGAATATATTCATGAAATCGAATCTGGTGTATCACAAAAGGTGGCAACAGATAGATTTCACTTGAAATTCGCTTTCTATAATCAAAATGTCAATTTAGTCTTGCATCAAGTTATTCAAGGTTACATTAATTTTTACGAAAATGAAGTATATTTCGAACTTAAAACAGCAGAAATTGAATCATCAATAGCTGATCCAATCCTGAAATCTGAACAATTGAACAGTTTAAAGGAAACTCATAAGCTGTTGCAAACTCAATTAAATGGAATTGCTGCAAATGCCACAAGCATTTTTAATATGGCTTTTGAACGTATAATCGCTCTTCGACCTCCAACTAATGCTCCCAAGGAGGTTTCTTACTCGCCTGTTCATCCTGCTTCAAATGCTGAAACTTCTGCTGTTAATTTTCAGAGTCAATTCAAAGTTAATACTGTTTCTCAACCACAAGTTCGTCCATTAAATACAGCTTCGCCACAATATAATAACAATGGTCAACAGACAACATTTAGACAACAACAGCAACAAAATCCAGTACAGCTATCTACTCCAATTGTTGCTCAATCTCCTGCTCCAGTTGCTCAATCCCCTGCTCCAGTTGCTCAATCTCCATTTAATGCTCAAACCTCTACAAAATCACCACCAGCTACAAATCTTCCACAGGGATGGTTAAATACACAACAATATTTTATCCATAAAAGTTAACTACACACTGGTATCCTCTGATTTACTAAAGAGGTGTTTAGAAATGAAAAGCTTTTCAAAATGCATACCTTCTCAATTTTTTAAATACATATTTAAAATTACGTAATTCTACGTGAATTTAAGAAATATACATTCAAATTTACATAATTTTACGTGAATTTAAGAAATACACATTCAAAATCATGTAATTTTACATGAGTTTCTTAAATACACATTCATAAATAAATACAAACTAATTTTTCCATTTTTCAATATATTTTTTGAAGGTATAATAGATACACATGGACATATATCTGATGAACAATTGAATATCAAACCTTCAATCTTCATTTCGCTATACAAAATGAACAAAGATCAAGCAGATACATGAAAAGAAATGCTTTCTTATCAGCCAATTAAAGTCATAGTTGGTTTCAAGATCATTTACATTTGTTAGCTACTACTATTTATTTGATATCAGCTTTTTGTGTATTCTGTTCTGTTTGTTGAAGATTTCTATCAGATTCAAAAGCGACGATTTAAAGAGAATTTAACAAAAGCAATTAAATAATTAATTAATGGGCAAAACAAAAGACTAGCCATGCCGGTATATGTAACTATATTGATGTATAAAGGTTAAATGGTAGAAAAATTTGCATTTTTATTACTACATGCTATGAAAAAAAAAATTAGAGCAACAATGTTAAACAGTATTGGTATTTGAAGTTACTCATTTAATATTAAGGTCAAGGTTTTTTTTAAATAATATTAAAGTTTATATATGAATTTTAAGCAAAATTGGAAAGCTTATAAATGAAATTGGATTCTCTAGTAAATAGATGAAATTATATAATTAAGGGAGAAATTGTGGGAGTGAGAGCGAGTGAAAATATTATAGTAGAGTGTATGTGTGTAAAAAAAAGAAGGAAGATATGAATATTTGATAATTTACATAACAATCTTGGGTTCAGTAATATTAGCAGAGATGCCCTTGTGAGGTAAAATAGAACCACCGTTAATATAAATTTCGTCATTGACAGTTACATCGTCTCCCAAAACTGAACAACCTTCAATACGAGACCAACGACCTACAGATGAATGCCAACCGATGATACTGGAATTGACCCAAGCAAAATCTTTAACTTGAACGCCTTCCAAAATAACACAACGTTGAAGACGCACACCATCACCAATAACTACATTAGGGCCAACAACTACATTGGGACCAATACGACAATCCTTACCAATTTTGGCAGAAGGATGTACCATAACATTACCCTTATGGATATATTCTAAAGTAGGATTGGCAAGATCTTCAGGTTGCTTCTTTGCTAAATGAGATAAATAAAGACATGTACCAGTCAAGAAATCCTTTGGTTGGCCAACATCCATCCAGAAACCTTCCAGGTCATATGTATGCAATTGGCCAGCTTGAGCAATGAAAGGGAAAACTTCCTTTTCAATTGAAGTAGGTTTTAACTAGAAATAAAGGGTAAGTTTAGGGTTGATCAACAAATTATAAATAAACACAAACATACCTCAATACGATCCAAGACAGAAGGGCTCAAAATGTACATACCAGCATTAATCTTGTTTGAGATAAATTCCTTGGGCTTCTCAACGAATCTTTCAATTTTGGTTGAACCAGATCTATTGACAACTACACCATATTTGGAGGGATCGTCAACTTTTGTAACAGCGATAGTACCTTCACCACCATGAGATATATGGAAATCTCTCAATTGCTCAAATGGGAAATCGCAAATAACATCACTATTTAAAACGAAAAAAGGTGATTCGTCTTTAGCTAAAATTTCACGGGCCAAGGCCAAGGGACCAGCAGTTCCCAATGGCTCTGTTTCAACTGAGAAAGTGATTTTGACATTATAAATAGCTTCATATTCCTGTAAAGCAGCGACCATAATTTCAGGGCGGTAATTGACAGCCAAGACTATATCAGTTACACCAGCCTAAAGTAATATAAAATGACATCAATTTGTAATTCATTTTAGACTATAAATTTATATTGACCTTAGCTAAGCTTTCGATTTGATGAAGGATCATAGGTTTGTTGGCGAATTCAACAAGAGGCTTAGGAAGAGTAAGAGTGAGTGGTCTAAGACGAGTACCGAAACCTGATTTTGTTGTATGATTAATCGAATGAACTCTATAAAATATACATATAACATACCTCCAACAAGAATAAGTGCCTTCATTTTATATAATATTGATTTACAAAAGAGTGAATTAAAATGTAAATTGCAAAGAACAAGAAGAAGAATGATGGATGTTTATTTTGAGCATTTATATACCTTTTTTATTTTTATATATATATTTTTACATAGCGAACATTGCTGAAATTCCGCTGAACTTGACTTGTTTTGAATGCGTAGATCTTTTTATATCTCAATTTGTTAGGTGATGTCTCAAATCTTAATACTTGGCATCATCATCGGCATATCATATATTAATTGAGCTTATTATACAGGTATCAACCTATTTATCATTAATTAATAGTAGGAAAAGACAAGAAACCAACATGATATGATAGAATGTTTAATTAAACATTTGGTATGAATATGCTTGTGTGTATTATTTCTATATCAACCGAAATTATTACATGTTGTTGGGGCTCAACACTGTGAATCAAACGGAATGATTTCTTCTTTTCTTAATTTAGCAAAGATTGCATGTCACTCTTTGACTCACTTGTTTTGATAAATAATGTTAGTTCAACATTCTTCCAAACAATGTTGTCTGTTTTGTGCCATCATTCCGGGTAAACACAAAGAAAATGGTGGGAAACTTTATATTCATACAGCAAAACATATTTTATATCGAAATATGTTGTTGAATTATACATACTATTTTTACATCAACCAAGCCCAAAAGAAATACCATTGAATCGCTGAGTTTCATAACTATGCAGAAGAAAGGTTCCAATCTTAAAAAGTGCTGAACAAGACAAAGTTACATTGAATGCAAATACGTAATTTTTACATTTTCTCTAGAATAAAAAATGCAAAATACAAATTGATATGCTTCAAAATGTTTTGATATACTTCAATAATGTATTATATTGGTTTGAACTGTTGAAAAAATCCTTGGAATTAATATTTTGGCTTTTTTGCAATATACCACTTTATTTTTGAAATCATATGGTCGTATTTCATAGCCAAAATTAAATAAACACGATAATTTAAAGAAAAAAAGGAATCATACAGCCATAACGCACATCCAAACAAAGAAGATGAGGACAATAGAATAAAAGAAGAGGAGAACAAAAATATACAAAAAAAGTGATACAATTATTTAGTAACTTGAAATCCTGTCTTTGCGTTATTATTAAATATTATTCTAACTATTGGTACAGTACGATGAAAAGCTTCTTATAATCAAGTAAAACAGGCCTGTGGCAGCACGAGATACACATCGCGACTTTAGATATGTCCCTCTTGGCGTCAAATAAAGAATAATTACAAGCTGCTTTAGTTTATTCCGGGTGGTATATATTATACATGATTGAGATGAAACATATAAAGTTATAAATTATGCATGCACAAGGAATATTCCTGAATTGGGGTCAAAATTATTTGGTTAATCCTGTATTCTCATGCATCTGTATAATGAAGATACCGTATGTGAGTTGAAATACACATGTTGTAAATATATATCACATAGATGAATAAAGTTATTTTTTATGATATTCGGGTAAAAATAAAGATATAAAAGTGAATTGTGTACAAAATATGCATGGTATTAATATTATTATTTAAGGATTCCAATCAACATGATTAGAGAAGTCAATGTAGCTACTCCAAGCGCAGTTATTAATGGTAAGAATGATTCACGAAAAGATCCACCTCCACCTAGGTAACAAGTAGGGCAAAACATGGCTATAATAACATCAAATTACAATTAGATGTATAATGACTAATCATTGAAATTTACTTACAATCTGTTCGTCCAACGTAAGCTTCTGTTGAGTACATTGCAACTACTAATCTTGAATCGGGCATTAACCAACCAGGACTAGGAAAAGCTTTTGGTCCTCTTTGATCATAAACCCAAACAGTATAATACCCAACCATTAATGGTGATCCAGGTTGAAGATGAGCTAAATCCCAATTTGCTGAAGTAGCTGTACCAGCAACAATAGCAGCTGTAAATGTTTGTTTCTGAGGATTAGCTAAAGCAACGGTAAGATTAGCAGGTTGTACTTTGAGTACATTTGGATCTACAGTCCATTCAAATGACATGTTGGAAACACCAATCTTATAGAGTGGGGGAAATGTTTGGTTTGGAATAGGTTTCTTCCAAGTTAAATAAGCAGGTGGGATATCATTTGAGAAAGATGCATAGGTTGGTTTACCAACAAATGGATTTGCATTATTGGGTGGAACAGATTGTGTTGCATTGGCATGAGTACCATTACTAGGTGGAGACAATGCTGTATTCACAGGTCCATTTCCACCAGGCTGTTGTTGAGGTATACTACCGCCAGCAGGTGGTCCACCCAAGTTGGTTTGTGCTGTTACTACTGCTGTTGCAGTGCTTGCTGGTTGTGCTTGCGGTTGATTATTATTGTTGTTGTTCTCAGATGCTTGTGGAGGAGGAGGAGCAGCAGCAGATGGTTGTGTACTACCTATACTTTTTATTTCAATATTTTATTGATATTTTGGGCTACTCTATCAAGATTTTTATTACCTGTTTCTTCAGCTAATTTTGAATAGAAAAAATTTAATACAGTTATTTTACTAGTAGTTTTCAATTTATTCTACCTCTTTTATTTAAATTGGCTTTGGCATCAATCAAAAGAACATACACTACTAATACAAAATATACAATGTAAAGACGCATATCTATATGTATATCTGGAAAAAAAAGAAGACAAGAAGAAAAGAAAAGGGTTTATAGCATAATTCTTTGTTTATCATATATCCCTTACTACTATTATTGCAAAACATATAATGTAAAAAAGGGGAAAGAAGGGAGTAAATAAGATATAATAAGTACAATCTTGTAAGGGATGCATCTTGAATAGTATTTCAAAGGGGATATAATAATAGTAAAAAAGAAATACAGCTATAATGGGTCTGATTCTAACTGTAAGCTCTTCTGTGTATACTAATAGCAACCAAGGAGTTCAAGTATAAAATTTGTATATTCAAATTGTATGATATTGGTACAATATGCTTTGAGCAAAAAAGGCCATGATTTTCTGATCTACGAATCTGTGTAACAAACTGGTTTGACAAAAAATGCGTGAGAAGCTACCCCTTTCAATCTTTATGGCAGATTGTACATCCTCGGATGCTGTGATCTTTTTTCTATGATTTTTTTATTTTAATATCAGTTGAAGCTTCAATTATAATCAACGTGCAAACAAATAAATAGAACTCTGCATATCCTGATATGAAACAGTTTTATTCAGTAAATTCAATTAAAGAAATCAATTGAACATCATGGTTTTCTGCAAGTCCACCAGTACTAGCTGTAAATCCTATCCACGCCTTTTCTTTTGGCATTAAATAATCCATAAAGTTTTGATTGGTGATCTTCAAGACCTGAATGTAATCTTTATCATTAACTTCTGCTAAACCAATCTCAATAATACCATTTGATAATAATCTTATTTTTGATTTAATCCATTCACCACATTGAAGAAGTGGAATGCGTGAAGTATGTCCTAGTGAATAGTCTTGATGAGCTGAATTACCAAAAGGCGGTTTTCTACCATGAATGCTGATATGATTAGCTGATGGATCAGCGCATCTATCTGAACTATAATTAAAGCAAATAAACAAATAATTATTGAGTAAATAAACAAATAAACTCTACCTTTGATATGTATCGAATTCGATGGCCAAACTAATTTATATGGAATGAGGTAAATTAAAAAAAAAAAAAAGGATAATGGATAATGGATAATAAATTTTCAATACCTATTTTTAATACCACCATATCCTAATTCACATCCACCTTCTCCAAGCGCATTTTCATTTTGTGCCTGAATAACAAACGCAAATCCATCTGCTCCATTAACAGCTTGTTGATTATTTGCGTCAGTTATACGAAATGCAAATTCAATTTCTATTCCCTTGAGTTTATCATCCAATTGAATCGATTGTTTGCAATAAACACCACCACGTTGATCCGGTATCGATCTTGTAATGCGAATATACGGATTATTGGGAATAAAAGATCGATTATCGCACTGCATAGAGGCATTCCCCAAGAGCGTATATTGCACTCCAATCTTTTGTTTTTCTAATTCACTCAAAAATTTAGCTAAAGGTCTCATTATAATCTTGTAGCATATTTACTCCAATCATTCAGGTCTAATTTATTCATGGTGTTTTCTGTTGCTGATATTTCTCCAGTTTCACCCCGACTGGTACGCCATGCCAATGACCCTTATTTTCCAAGTAATCAATGACAAAAACTCTCACAAAACACTACTTGACTTACCACTTTGTCTGCCCTTCATCTCATCGTCTTTGACAGAAACTTTTTTGCTGTCCTCTTCTAACTCGATCAACTCTTTTACTCGCCTCTGGTTCAATGTATCTTTTCTATCTTGATCTAAATTTTGTTGGCGTTTAGCTGTTATTCCTTCCAAAAACTATATCAAAAACTGTTGAATTGATTTTTCAAGAGAGATAGATGCCAACTTACAACTGCCAATCTAGGCTCTTGTATTTTAGTACGTCGCTTCAATATTTCTGGCCAGTTTCTAGTGTATCTTTTCGTAACATCGAGCGCCTCATTAATGGAAAATGCAGTGCAATAATTTAATTGTTTATTCCATCCTACACTATAAAGCAAAGGCTATTCTTCCATTAAAAAACTGATAGTTTTCCTATAATTTCAACTTACTCGATCCCATGCTTCTTCACATGAATCACAATGAATCCAGCGTTCTTCATATTCCGAATACACTTCTGTCCATACATGATCTGTTGTATCATACACAATACGAGCTTCAGATCCGACTGCTCGGCAGCAAAGTGTAAAGCACTATATAGTGGAATTGTATCGTTTTTAGATAAATTGAAATATTCATGATTGCCTATTGTGTACTATACATTAGCCCACTCTCCACATCTTCCTCGTCTTGTTTCTAGTAATTTTCCTGGATCACTACATATAAACAAACTGTGAATATTGCTCTCATAAATTATTATTTTTTTGAATCAAGAATTACTTGTAACGAGGAAAACGAGTAATGCTATTGCATAATGAGCATTGATACCCCTCCACCACTCCTGCACCAAATTGCAGTTCTTCTTGCGTTGGTTGCAAATGATTTACTCCACGAGTTTGCGTCTAGAAAAATGTCAGATAACTGATTCGGATTGATTCTATAAAACAAGTTGTACTCACGTTATGACAGTAATCACAAGGTGCATTATTCACCCATTTGAAAAATTCATTTTTAAACCAATGCAATAATCGTTGGATGACTAAATCTTCCAGGGATCCTTCACCGCCATGGTCTTCTAATATAGTTTCGGCTTCTTCATAAAGACGCTGGAGTGGTATCACCTCCATAGCTTTGTCCTGAAACACATATTGTCAGTTTATTTAAACAAAGAAACATAATATTTATTTTTTACCTGGAGCTCTTGCTTTTCGTAATGAAACACGATACCACCATTGGCTTCTAGCTGCTTCATAAAAGCTTTCTCTTGCACATTTGATGATGCCTGCATTCTACTTTTAATCAATGAGGTCCATTGTTGTGTTAGTCTGCGTGCTATGTCGTTTATTTCTTCGGTATTCATGAGTTTTGTATTTCAACACAAAAGAAAATTGTCTGTTTGTACATCTTGAGGAGTTTTAATGAGCTTGGCAGAATGTAATCATCTACAAGTGGCTCCCGCCGCTCCCATCTTTAAATCACGCAAAATTATTTTGGCAGCTTATACCCACTTAATGAAGCTTGCTGCACTAATCTGTTTAACTAATTGAGTTTAGGCTTCTAGCTACTTGAAAATTTTACTGTGTATTATGCTATTTGTTACTGAAAATATTATACACCTCTCGAAAAACTCGCTACAGGCAGAATTTACTTTTTTTTCTTGAAGACTGGGTCTCAGTTTTCTTCCCTGCCCAACTTTTTTTTCACTAAATAACACCATGGAAAAAATATATGTCAATGTTCCTGAGATGATCAAAAATAAGTATCCAGAAATATCTCATTTTTTGCAGTTAGTATAACGTTTTTAGTACTAACGTTTCAGGTTTTCCACGAATTTCACTGCTAGAAATTAAAATCTTTGAGCCTTCATATCTCTGAGGAAAATTAAGCTATACTAACGCTTTTTAATAATAAAAATTACTTGTTTTGAAGCGCTCTATAATATGTATAAGAATAAAAAAATTCTGAGCATTTTATTTTTTTTTTTTCATTTTTTGACTTTTTTTGTAATAGATTTCAAAATATTCGTTAAATTGAGCAGCATTTTTTTTTTTTTTCATATTCATGTCATCAAGCTCGTTGAGCTCTCTCAGGTCCAATTTAGTTTTTTTCAAAATATTGATTTTTCGTGGAGATATCCTCAAAAATGTGTACAAAGAGACACTCTCATCTCTAACCTCAATTTTCCCCTTGTATACCCTCATCCCAAATTCTAAAACAGAAAAAAAAATTGGACAAAAATGTTGTTTTCTCTACGAATAATGCAGCTAGAAGATTTTGCAATAGCTCAATCGATAGATAATTTTTTTACACATTATTGCAATTTATTATATTTTAAATGTGCTTATAAAAAGTGATGTGTATCTTCAAAAAACCTCTAAAATTTCAATTGCATTTTACGCAAAATTTTGCGTGAAACATTTTTTCAGATTTTGTATAGATAGATGCAGCATTTAAAACTGTACAAAAACATTTTAATATGCTAGGTTTACTTATTTTGCAGCTCATGAGCATTTAAATGATTTTGTTTTTTGTTTTTTTTTTTAGGGTAGAACGTAGTGGATATACTTTATTTATTATTATTTAATGTGAAGACTTAATATACATGAAACTCCTACAATAACGTTTCATGTAGCATAACGTAAGCCATATGGGAAGAGGTTGAGAGGTCTCCACAAGTGGGCCTACTGTAAACAAGGTCGCTATAATGATTATACTATGAAAGATGGGAAAGAAATCGACTAATTAAAGTGCTGCACCAAGAGCCAAAACGGGCATGCGGAGAACGTCATACGAAAAAGTTGTGGGTTGGTGACATGACACTAAACAGGAGATACAGTACTACATAATATTATCAAACAAACTTGCGTCCACCAGGATTCGAACTCGAGTCGTGCGCTTGGGAAGTACACTTCTTAACCATTCGGCCCAACCACCAAGGGCTGATTTTGTTTTTTGTGTCATTTTTCATTCATTTTGACAAATCGATTTTGGAACCCCGTTATAATAGGTTTTAAACTGTGATAGGAACTATTGTTTGATTATTTCGACGAAAAATTAATATTTTTCGCTGAAACAAAAAATGCAGAGTAGTTTTAAGTTGAATCTATCTTGTGGATACAAAAAATTAATAGCTCAATTTACGTACTCGACTTTTTATATATAATTAAAAATGGGTCAATCTTGGTCAATTTTGGTCAATGTTTGACTAATGCATTTATATTCTGATATTAGCATTTCTATTTTCTGAGATATACAATTAGGATTTCACAAACAACGCATCGTATTACGGTTAACCGAGTTTGACTGCTTTAACGGGCCGTTTTTTATGCAAACTCGAATGAGGGTATTCGAGTTTCTTCTTTTCTTTTTTTGTTAGCTAAGCTCGAAAACAGGATTGAAAAAATACTTCAAGTTGTGAAACTGTCAAATATGCTATTATCGATTCATAATCCCATATTAACTTGACAAGGTTGCTATTAACAGCCTCCTTAAGGCAAACCAATACTTGCTCCCACCCCGTTTTTTATCTGGGTTACAAAAGAATGGGCCGTTTTCCAACTCGAATCGAATGGCCGTTTCCGTTAAAACTCGATTCAAACTCGAATCGAAGCCCATTCCTATATACAATGGTCTATAGAGAAGGTACATCTATGAAGATTTTACGTAATTCGACTCAATATTGAGCGAAAAAATTCGAAAACTGTCGTATATTTTCAGGTTTGCTAAATAATACTTGAAAAAGTGATTTATCGAGACTTTATAAATTAAAATCAACGTAAAAAGTACCGTTTATTAGAATGAATTAAATATGGGTTTATATAGTTATTGGAATTGTGTGATAAGATCTAATGGACAGGGATCCATTAGATGTGACAATAGATATTATTATTAATGTGTATGGATATAACATGTTATGTTTCAGTGGTAATATTGCTATAAGTTATGTTTCATTGTTAGTTCCTGGGTGACAGGAACCAGTTACTGGATAGATAAGATCTGCTAGATTTGTCGGAGATCTTCTATATATCGAATGTTGTAATTCTGATAGATCAAAAAGAATACAATTATAAAAGAATGAGTAATTAATCAGTTCTTCAACTGTATAATAAAAACAAGATATCGTTTATTTAGATGTAAAAGTATGGCCTTTTATATTGATTTGACATTGAGATCCTGAGATGTAATTTAAGGCACTATTGAACCATTGGATCTGTTTGATAGTAATCTATGGATTGAAATGGATCAATCATAATTTAACCGTTCTTGCAGAGCTTGTGAGTTGCTTTGTTTCAATGCTGCTCTAAATGTGCTTGGATGTTGATTTGATAGCTATTTGATTGATTAGCCGCTGGGATGAAATAATATGGTGTCGTAATTGAGGTCCAAGCGTTTTTGGTAATTACTGGAGGATTAAACTTAGTACGCTAGAAGTTTTTTATATCCGATATCAAGACTTTGCACTTTAATACATGTCGTAGTCAATAGATTGTAAAACGTATTGATACCGTAGAAGAAGGTGATAACATATGGCATTTAGTGCCATACAACAATTTGAAACCTACTATTTACGACCGTGGAAATCGGACAATAACAACCCTATCTCGATGAATTTCAATTTTAGTAACTTCCAACTTTACATGAGAGTAGGTACACACCTTTAACACGCTGATGTCGAAGAGTAACTTCTACCACCACTACGGCCGAACTATGCTTCTCATGGGCATAATGATCTGCGCAGATGGACAGAATAGAAAAGTTTGTGCAGATAGGGTAACCCAGATGAGCAGAGCAATGAGATCAAGGTTTTTTTTTAGTCAATTTACTAAAGTATATCAATCACTATATAATTAATTACGAAGATAATTTGAATAATTTAAAGCGGATGGGAGTTACTCTGGTTCAACAGAATTGCTTTATTGATGAGATATATCAATTTGAAATTTGGGATTTGAAAGAGTTCTGCCCATGCTCTTCTTTCAGGGACCAAATGGGAACAATGACAACAATCTGTTTGGTAATACTAAAATTATTTATGCCTTTGTAAATTTCTATTTGTAACACACAATATCTTTTTTCTTCCCTACTCTTTTCTCAGCTCTTTTATTTATGTTTAAAATTACAACAAAAATACTAATATTTTTTTATAAACTGAAATCAAGCAGCAGGTACGAGTACATGTTTTTCCTATTGTTTATTTGGAAATAAATTATCAACCGTTAATGTTAGGGCACGTTATAGTATCTTTCTCGAACGAAAAAAGCGTCCAGGACTTAATCATTTTGTTCCATTATTTACGTTATAATCAATGCTTTTTTGGTCGAAAGTCAATATCTGCCTGGAGAAAAACTGGTAATTATAAAAGTATGTATAGTATTGACTTAATTTGAATAAATGAATAAACTCATGTTAGTCTATTTAGCTTCTAAAAAGCATTTATTTTTATTTAGTGGCTAACGGCTAAGAAGAGGAAAACAAAATGCTGTCTTGTATATCACTACCGACTATCAAAGGTACACCATAATTATTACTTATTAGCTTGTTATTGATAATTGATTTTATTAATAAATCAAATTTTATAGGTCAAAAGTAAGTTTATTCTGGTAAACTATTGAATAAATTGGCTTGGGACAAAGAGGGTAAAAAGGCGGCAATATGTTTCAGTAATGGACATGTTTATGTTTATGATATTGGAAACGTAAGATTAAAGCTCAATGTAAATTACTACTAGCGCAATGATTATAAAGTAAGGCTATATTATCTCCAAATAAACAACCACACAATATTAACATGTATAAAGATTTACAGTAATAAGCTTGAATCAAGTGGGTACAGCATCATTAATTCTTGAAAAAGTTCTCAAGTATTATAAAATCTCTTATTTTTAAGACTTACAAAGCTTATAAGCGGAATATTAATTTAGAAAATTATTCTTGTCCAGATCATCAATTTTGACATTTTTTAAATTTTTTTTTTCTGATTTTGCAAATCTAGAGTTAATTATACTGTTATGTCAATACTCATCCTATGTCTCACATCCAAGGTCACAGTCTATAATTAGTGTTACAGTAAATCAATGTGGATCATTGACTTACATCATATTCTCAGATAGTAAAACCCTAGTAATAGTTATAATTAATGTATATAAATACATCCAAAGGATGTATTGTTAATAAAAGTGTAATATTCTGGCAAGATTATTTATATAGACTCTTTTGACATTTCATATACTACCAGTTATAAAAACAAAAAATATACACATACACAGAATTTAGCGCTCTATTTGCGCAATAAAAAATAACAAATATTTTCATTACAAAATATTACAGGAAAATCCTTTAATCAAAAATTCGTTTTTGGGCCAAAAATGTTAATTTTCATTACTTAACATTTAATGTTAAGCTTTTATATGATGTGTATTAACTATGGCTACAATTTTCTCTCACAATGTAGTATATTTAAACGTTGATTTTGGCATCAAAATTTGATTTTTCTATTTTTTGATCAAAATCATGAGTGTTGGTAAGGGTAAAATGAGTGCCAAAAATGTCCGCTAAAAAATCTGAATTTTCAGACCGCATGTGGTTAAATATAAGAAAAGTTGAAAAAAAACGCATTTTTATTTAAAATTTAGATATACTGTACCATAGTATAAGAGACTTAGCCGTTTAAACTTGCTATGCTCACTTACGGCGTTGCTCTATGGGCTCGTTTTTGCACTTTTTTAATGAATCTATGATATGAGAGATGATTTTTCTGGTAGAAAATGCATGTTTCTATAATAACAAACATTGCCTATTTTGTTTAGTTTATGGATTGATGCGCTGTAATGCTGCTTTTATATTGGTTGAAATGTGCAATTTAGCAGGGTTTTAGTTATATTACGTAATGTAAAGCCTTATAAATTCTTTTCTGCCTGTGTTGTTTTGTTCTTTTTGTTTACATATTCCAAGGATATATTCACTGCTGTTTGATAAGGCACATCAGACTATCAAGCTGATGTTCTTTTCTTTTATCTGAATACGCGTGCTAACATAAGTGACTAATATTCTTAATATAGTATAGTAGGTAGCATCCTATATTAGAGACTGATACTTTCATTTAACTGCATTCTAAGATCAAACATCATCATTTATTACTGTATTATTGGACGTACTTCTTGATCATCAGTTCAAATCAAAAGCAATGATATTTATATCTGCTCCATGAAAAGCTAGAACTGGCTACAAACCCATGAAATGTTCCAGAAAAGTGATAAAATTTTAAATGGTATAGAAATACAAAAAAAAAGAATAATCTAATGCCTTGCCTAATAACCATAGTTCTGATCGTAGCTATGCTTGAAAGCAAATCTTTTTACAGCTAACAATCCGTAAACTAGAATAATAAGTTTAAAGAAGATTGATTTGTTTAAATTTTATGTGTGATAAAGTAACATATATAATCTTAGATTTGGCTTGCATATAAATTTAAGCAGTAAGTGTTATTAAGTTTATGCTCGAGCAAAAACCATTGTTGCTGTAAACATTATAGTTATAAACACATTTACAAATGATGATAATCATCGTAAATATATTGGCAGTTGCATGTATTACGCTAAATCAACAACGTATTGAGTTGTATTGTCTATAGTCTATATTAATAAAAGCAAATGTAATTTAAAACCCCATTATTCCAGTAAAAAATGCAATGAAATTTTGAGAACGGCACGATGCTCATGTACAAACCAATTTGTGCCCATACTATCAGCTCATTATAATCATGGTCAGATTTTATTATTATACACAAATAGGAATAACGATATACTTATGGGCAGTTCTACCATTATGCACACATGGGATTAATGTTATGCACACGGACAGAATCTATAATTCTACACATACAGGCTTAGCGTTGTGCTCGTGTGTATCTTGTTGTCTTTTTAGCCATTTATTCAGTGGGCACAACAGCTCAGGCTATATTGTGCAGCCTACCTGCGCACAACGAAATCATCTTGTGCAGCACAGGTCGGCCGTAGTGGCACCAACCTACTGTGTGTCGAGAAAATAATTGTCAAAGTGTACCTATAGCTTACTGCGCAATTTTATTAAGAGTAGTTTAAATACCATTTTTATCTATAAATACTAACCCAAATTAACTACCACTCTTCATGAATATAGATACGAACAGGTACTACTACAAGTATCTCAAATCTCAGATATCGACTTCTATGGGTCATTGCGAATTTGGTAAGTTTGAGCAACGAGTTACTTATTGGCTATTATTTACACCTACTAAGGTCGTCAGTAAGCTCACCATTTCTCGACGCATACCGATCCAAACGGTCTCTTGTTTTAATGACAGGTACTTCTAGATTCCACACAACATTTTAATTATTTACATTTGAAATATGTTTATAAAAAGTATCCTGTATCTTCAAAAAACCTTCAGAATTTCAATTACATTTTGCGCAAAATTTAATGCGAAGCATTTGTCTGGATGTTATTTATATAGATGCAGAATCTAAAGCTGTACAAAAACCATTTAATACACTAGGCCGACTTATTTTGCAGCTCATGATCCATTAAACGATTTTGTTATTTGAATCATTTTTCGTTCATTTTGACAAATCGATTTTGGAACCCCGCTATAATAGGTTTTAAGCTGTGATAGGAACTATTGTTTTGATTATCTCGACGAAAAATTAATATTTTTCGCTGAAACAAAAAATGCAGAGTAGTTTTAAGTTGAATCTATCTTGTGGATACAAAAAATTAGTACCTCAATTTAGGCGCTCAATTTTTTATATATAATTAACTTTGGGTCAACCTTGGTCAAGTTTGGTCAATGTTTGGCTAATGCACTTATATTCTAGTATTGTTATTTGTATTCCACAAACTAGAAAAATGCTTACATTGATGAATATTAATTCAAATGGGCTAAAAATTTCAAAATATATAATAAAGTTGTAGCAGTATCCATTTCGTGCATAATTAAAGTTGTAATGCATTGCGTTTTACATTTAGTCTTTAAAAACAGAATTTTAAATATATATTCATATTGGTTTCAACAACTGTAAGCAAATAAATACAGTACCAGAAATTCGTAAACCCATGTTTGTTAAATGAGTCGTATTATTAGGTGGTTAATAGTTAATAATAAAACAGAGACATTGCCATCTGCTGGATAGTTTTAATTTTTCAAAAAAAAACTTTTTTTTTTTTTGATGGAGTAATTGATAGAATAAGATCTCAAGCTAGACCGTTATTGACCACAAAATAAACTTCAATAGCAAAGAAAAAAAAAGAACCGTACTTGTCAAACATTTTAAAGATGTTTTTTTTCGAAAATTACAAATCCATTCAAGGCTACAAAATGTATTCAAATAACAACATACGCCGGTAATAGTTATGTGGTTTACTGTCAAGTTTCAAAAACATTCACAAAACAAAACGTCAGATATAAGAATTATCTCTTGTGTATACAAATACTTTATTTAATTGATGTAGCAATCTTCTCCAGGCGTTTGAAAAATGAAAATTTGTAAATCATCCTTTCAATGCGAGATGTACGCCAGATTTGTAGCCAAATAATTTCATACGTAACATGGAAATACGAAGATTGTTTGCCGTAAATACAGTACCTTTTTTCTGAAAATATAAGGTTTATTGTTGATAGAATGCAATTGATTCTGAGCTATAATAGCATCTAGAAAATTGTGTATTTTACGATTTGAAAACTTCAAGTTTATGAGCTTGGTGGAAAGGGAATCGGAGTCCTTAGGACGAATGTATACACAAGAAGTTTTGTACTACTAATATAATAGCAAATTCGAAAAGATATCAATTATACAATTTCATGAAGCCTTTCTTTATACCATTAACTTGTGTAAAGCAGCTTTTGACTACATTCATTTCCATTAAGCTTGCATAAGAAGGGGGGGCATTTTTCAAATATTTTCTTCAAATAAATGACAAAGCTATTGGGTACCTTGTTCAAGTACATAGGCTTATATATTTATATCAATATATTGCTGTTGAATGACATTTTATTTATCGCTTCTCATCATTCAAATAAAATTTAGTATCGACATTGGCTGAAGGTTTGAAGCCTACTTAGCTGACAAAATGAAATGAATAAGTGTACAAACAATGTATGGGAATATATTCTTTATGTACACCTCTAGAATGGTAACAGTCATTACAAGAATTTGAAATCTGTATAAACGAATTCCGGGATTTACCACTCACATTTCGTGTTAAGAAAAAGCATTCGAATCTAATCCAGCTGTATCACATATAAAATCATTTTTATTTTTGTAGGAGCACATGAAATTAAGCGGTAAACCATAGATTTGATTGATAGATAGTGTTATGAAATCATGCATTATTTTAAAATAAATAATAGGAATACTTAGTAGCTTAAGTTTATACAATATAATCTAGATTGATATGAAATTGTTTTTTCAATGAAAGATTATCTATCAATATAAATTTATTTGTTACCATTTTCGGCTAACAAACAAAAAAAAAAAAAAAAAGAAGCACTATCCGCTGAGATAAGGCATCCATAGGCACTAATCTCTTGTGTAACATTTTTTGGCTTTATATAGATACATAGATAGGATCCCTTCTATCTTTTTCGACATGAAAAACAAGTATAAAGATGATTTTAAAATTAAAAAGAATTATATGAATTGTCTAAAATATGTACAATTAAAAAAAAAACACATTTGCAATTTGAACATGGGCCCTTTTTGAACCCAATATTTTTTTAAAGTGGAGTGTTATGTTGATAGCAATCTCTCCCTGATTTTTTTTTTATCAATATTTGTTACTTTATTTGGAATAAATGTTTCTTTTTCAAACAAAATCTTTTACTGTTGTAAATGATAATTGAATCCCCATCGATGGCCATTATCATATCACAATCGAATGATTTTTGTACATAAAAATGAATAGCTCTTTTCAAGCTTCCCTTTTTCTATTTTGTTTTTCCTTTATTCATACAACACATTTGCACTGAAAATAAAATAATTAAAAAATGGCACCCAATATTGAATTATTACAACAAAAACAAAATTTTAATATTTATCATGCTCCTACGGGATTAATCGATTCGAAAGATTTAGGAACCCCAGATGCTCATGTATCAAGAGATTCAAATATTACCAGATTAACAGGAAAACACCCACTCAATGCTGGTATGTTTTATTCTGCAATCAAATTACAACCAATGACTTATATAACATTGAATAGAAACACCTATTCCATTGCTTATGGACCATGGATTTATCACACCCAACAGCCTTCACATTGTACGAAATCATGGACCTGTCCCTCAAAATCAATGGGATTCCCATAGCATCACCATTGGTGGTCTTGTAAATAAACCAACTACAATCACTATGGATGATTTACTTCAATTACCTTCGCATACAATTGCTGTTACAATTTGTTGTGCTGGTAACAGACGTAAAGAACAAAATATGATTAAACCAAGCATCGGTTTCTCTTGGGGTCCAGGAGGTAAAATTTACTTTAATTATTAATTTCAATACACTAAAATTCTACAAATTATAGGTATAGGCACTGCTTATTGGACTGGCGTATTCCTTCGAGATGTTATCAATGAATTTGCTGATGGCTTAAAACCTGAGGCTCTTCATATTTGTATGGAAGGCAATGATAAAACTGCCAAGGTAGCGCTATAATTTTAAAAATATATAATCCTCTATCTCAATTAATTATTTTTATTAGGGCGGTTATGGTACTTCAGTAACTGTAAATCGAGCCATGTCTCCTGAATATGATATTTTGATTGCTTATAAAATGAATGGAGAGCCACTTCCTTATGATCATGGTTACCCTGTTAGATGCATTGTTCCTGGTTGTATTGGTGGCCGTAGTGTCAAATGGCTTTCTAAAATTGAAGCTTCCACTCAGGTTTCTCAAAATCCATTTCAAAATGCTGATAATAAAGTATTTCCTCCTACTGTTTTGTCTGCAGATCAAGCAACAGAAGAAAATTGGTGGACTAATCCAGATTATTCTGTATATGATTTGAATGTAAATGGCGTAATTGCAGCCCCTTATCATGGCACTAAAATTGCTTTGGATGATCTTACAAAGAAAATCACATTAAAGGGTTTTGCTTATGGTGGTAGCAATCGAAAAGTTACTCGCTGTGAAATTACATTAGACGATGGCAAAACCTGGAGACTTGCTGATATTGAAGATAAAAAATCTGAAGGTGATCTTTATGCTGCTGAACATTATGGTTATGACAAAAGCAAATATCCAGAATCATATAACCAAACGCGATACTGGACTTGGATTCACTGGTCTTTAGAAATTCCTGTTGCTGATTTACTCGGCGTCCAAGAAATTTGTCTTCGTTGTTGGAATGATACAAATAGCTGTATGCCTAAAGATCTTAACTGGTCTCTTATGGGCATGCTTAATAACTGTTGGTATCGTATCAAATTACATCTTATCCGTGAACCGACCTTATCTTTTGTTTTTCAACATCCTACTACACTACCTGGTGATACAACACAGCTTGAAAATACTCTTCCTGGTTGGATGGAAGAAAATCAAGCCGAAACTTCACCCAAAGAAAAGGAAAACAAGAAAGACTCTAGCAAGGACGATAATCTCAAGACATTTACTCTACAAGAAGTTGAGAAACATACTACCGAAAATGATTGCTGGTTGATCTATGATGATTTGGTATATGATTGTACTCCTTTTCTGCAAAAGCATCCAGGAGGTGCTTCAAGCATTATTCTTGCTGCTGGTACTGATTGCACTGAAGAATTTGATGCCATTCACTCACAAAAGGCTAAAGATATGTTGGTTGATTACTTGATTGGAAAGTTAGATGTTCAAAAGCAAGATTCTCGACCTCCTACTCCTCCAACTGATGAAAAACTTGAAATCGCAAAATCTATTGCACCTTCTACAGGTGTAATAAAGCCTTATTTTGACCCTCGCCAATGGAAGAAATTAGTCTTACAAAAGAAAGAATTTATGTCTGCTACAATTAGAAGATTTACATTTGCTATCCCTGCAGAAGAATCACTTGATTACTTATTAACACTTCCTACTGGTTTACATCTTTTTATCAAGGTTCCAGAAGATATCAATGATACATCTGCCAAGCCTAAAATGGTGATTCGAGCATATACCCCAAGCAAAGTTAATAGTAGGACTATTGAATTTGTTATCAAAATCTATTTTCCTTTCAATAGTATTCCTGGAGGTAAATTAACTACTTCATTGGATCAGGTTCGTCTTGGTGAATCTGTTGACTTTAAGGGACCCATTGGTGAAATTGAATATATTGGAGATGGAGAATTCAACATCCACAATAAGCTTTATCATGGTGTTGAACAAATAGGCATGATTGCCGGTGGTACTGGTATTACACCCATGTGGCAATTGATACAAGCATCTCTTTGTGATAATGTAAAGCGGCCATTACTTTCACTTATCTATTGTGCTCGATCTATAGATGAAATTATCTTTTATGAGGAATTGAAACAACTAGAAAATGATCAATTTCGAGTAAGACTTATTCTTTCACAAGCGCCTGGTGATGGCTCTTGGACTGGTGGTTCTGGTCGTTTTACAATGCAAGAATTACAAGAACATTTGTTTCCATTTCCTGATAGTAAATCAAGATTAACATTCTTATGTGGTCCAGATCCTATGTTAAAATACTGCTGCTATCCTCTTTTAAAAGAAGCCTATGGTGAAGAATTTTGTTCAAATAATGTATTTACATTTTAAAATCAGTTAATCAATTATCTTTCCATTTGTTTGTTAATCATATTTAGTAACTATGTCTCACAATCAACACGGTTATCTCGGAATCTAATTTTTTTCTTTTTTTGTCAGAAATGACCATTTGATATTTAACTATCTCCTATAATGTATAATAAAAATATGTAACATAATGATAAAAAAATATTATTGTATCACAGAGATAAGTTTTTGGTTATCTAACAAACAAATCTATCTATCAAATGCAGTAGTGATGGCTGTAAATGCCAATTAGACCACCGCTACAAGCAACAGGAAATCATACCACCTTTTTGTTAATTCATTATAAATTGACATTGATCTTCCCCTTCTCTTTCCACTATTCCCCGTCTTTCTTTCTTTATTCTTTACTTTATCTCTTAAATTAATTATGCCTCCAAACACAATTGAATTACCTCCTTCCTCTTCAACTCAAAAAACAATCGTTATTGTTGGTTTGGGCATGGCTGCTGTAGCATTCATGGAAAAAATGATTGCGTATGATACTGAAAAGGAATTCTGTATCAAAGTCTTTGGTGACGAACCTGAATGTAAGTATTTCCAGTAAAAATTCTTTAACTGAGAAAAAAAATTAATTCTTGTATCTATAGTGGCATACAATCGTGTTGGTCTAACTCAATATTTCAGCCATCAAGACCCTGAAAAGCAATTGATGAAACCCAGATCATGGTATCAAGAAAATCAAATCGAGGCCCATATTGGTGATCTAGTCGAAGAAATAGATACCAAAAAGAAAATGGTCCGAGCAAAACATGCTTCTTGGGTTTCTTATGACATTTGTGTCATTGCCACTGGCTCCTCTGCTGCTGTACCTCCTAATGCTCCTACTAACATGGACGGTGTGTTCTGTTATCGTACTATTGAAGATCTTGACAATATCATTGATTGGGCTGCTAAAAAAGATGTTCACCATGCTTCTATTATTGGCGGTGGTTTGTTGGGTCTTGAAGCCGCCAAAGCTGCTCTTGATTTAGATCTCAAAGTCTCCATTTTCGAAAGAGCTGATCGTTTGATGTGTCGTCAGTTGGATCAAGATGCTTCTAAGCTTTTGGAGTCCGAAATCAATAAATTAGGTATCACTACAAGCATTGGTTACTGTCCTGATCAAGTGGTTGGTGGTGCAATTAATCCTGATACAAACAGAACTCGAATTAGAGGTCTTAAAATGAGTACTGATACTACAGATGAGAGATTAACTCCTACCGATATGCTTATCTATTCCATTGGTATCAGACCCCGTGATCAACTCTGTGCTGCTTCTAATGGGCTTCTTCGTTTGGGTCCCCGTGGTGGCATTGAAGTGGATGAATCTATGGCCACTTCTGCTCCTGATGTTTATGCCATTGGTGAATGTGCTGCATTTAATGGCATGTGCTATGGTTTAGTTGCTCCCTGTAACGATATGGCTGATGTAGTTGCTAAAAACTTGACTGATCAACAACTCAATACCAAAGCTATTTTTAAAGGCAATGATATGTCTACTAAATTGAAATTGATGGGTGTTTATGTTGCTAGTTTTGGTAACGTTTTTCCTGATGAAACTCTCAAGACTCAACCTCTTACTTACCGTGATCCTTTCAAGAGTGTCTATAAAAAATACATTTTTACTCAAGATGGCAAGAAACTTTTAGGTGGTATCATGGTGGGAGATACCAATGATTATGTTAAACTTTTAGCGTTTACTCGTAGTGGTAAAACATTAGATCGTGAGCCTTCTGAACTCATTTTAGGCGTTCAAAACGGCGAAGCTGAAGGTGCTGAATCACTTCCCGATGATACTCAAATTTGTTCTTGTTTCAATATTGCTAAGGGTGATATCCGTAAAGCTATTCGTGAAGAAGGTCTTACTACTGTAGATCAAGTCAAGGCTTACACCAAAGCTGGTACCGGTTGTGGTGGTTGTGTTCCCTCCGTTACTGAAATCTTTGAAGCTGAAATGAAAGCATTAGGAAAAACTGTTACTAATACTGTTTGCCGTGATTTTAATTACTCTCGTGCTGAATTGTTCACTATTGTCAAAGTAAAGGGCCTTCGTTCTTACGGTGACATTGTTGAGCATTGTGCTGTTGATAAGAACACTTTGGGTTGTGAAGTATGTAAGCCTACTTGTGCTTCTATTCTTGCCTCTCTTTATAATGAAAACATCTTGGATGCTGGTCGTGGTGCTCTTCAAGAAACAAATGATCGCTATTTAGCTAATATTCAACGTGGTGGTCTTTATAGTGTTGTACCTCGTATTGCAGCTGGTGAAATTACTCCTGATAAACTTGCTGTCATTGCTCAAGTAGCTAAGCAATACAATTTATACACTAAGATTACTGGTGCTCAACGTATTGATATTTTCGGTGCTCACAAGGAAGATCTTCCAGATATTTTTGAGCGCTTTGTAGATGCTGGTATGGAAAGGTAAATTTAAAGCATTATATAAATCCATACAACGTTACTAATCAACAAATTCAATAGTGGCCAAGCTTATGGTAAGGCACTTCGTGCTGTCAAATCTTGTGTCGGTTCAACTTGGTGTCGATTTGGTCAACAAGACTCTGTTGGTTGTGCTATTCGACTTGAAAACCGTTATAAGGGTATTCGTTCTCCTCATAAACTTAAGGGTGGTGTATCTGGTTGTATTCGTGAATGTTCTGAATCTCAAGGCAAAGATTTTGGCCTCATTGCTACTGAGCAAGGTTACAATGTTTACGTTGGTGGCAATGGTGGTACCAAGCCTCGCCATGCCGATCTTTTGATATCTAGTGTCTCTGAAAAAGACGCCTTCAAGTATATTGACAGATTCCTTATGTATTATATTAGAACTGCAGACAAATTGCAACGTACTGCTCGTTGGATTGAGAAACTTCCCGGTGGTGTTGATTATCTTCGTAAGGTCATTATTGATGATCATCTTGGTATCTGTGAAGAGCTTGATAAACAAATGGAACAATTAGTCGATACTTATGAAGATGAATGGGCTCGTATCGTCAAGACTCCTGAATTAAGAAAACGTTTCCAAGAATTTGTTAATGCTGATAGCAATGGAGCAAAAGAACCCATAATTGAAATGATTGAAGAAAGAGGTCAATTGAGACCTGCCAACTGGCCAAAGCAAGTGGATGCTATGCCTTCTCTCGAGGAACAAGTCAAGAACAAATTAGCTACCCTTGATTGGATGCACGTTGGTTCTATTGATCTTTATCCCAAAGATGAAGGCCGTGTTGTAAAAATGGGTGATGTTCAAATTGCAGTCTTCCAAACTTCAAAGGGTGATTTCTATGCCACTCAAAATATGTGTTCTGTCAAGAGAGATCTTGTATTATCATCTGGTTTTATTGGTGAAGTAAAGACAACCACTGATGATGGTCAAGAAAACATCTCTGTTTATGTATCTTGTCCTATTCATAAAAAGAACTTTGATCTCAAATCTGGTAAATGCTTAAATGGTGATGCTCATCCAATCAATGCATTCAGTGTCAAGGTGGAAAATAGTCAGGTTTATTTATTATTACCATCAATCAATATCTTGAACGATGTCCTTAGTACAGAAAAATACATCATCAAGAAATCTATGTCTCCTCCCTCTCCTATATTATCTCCTGCTTCTTTAATTGATAAAAATACAGCTCTTACTACTGCCGGTGGAAAAGATTCTATGGATTGGTAATATTTTCTCTCAAATTAATTTATTCATCGTGCACGTGTATATACATTATTGTCTTTTCCTTACTTTCATCATTTAAAATAAAATCATTTGAATTCATTAAAATAATCTGAACCTTTAGAGACTTTTAAATTTTGTGTAGTATTTTATTGAATGATTTCAATAAATATTTACATATATTTCAATACCTTTATGATGGTATTTTACTTTGGTTTTAAAATTACTATATTCGTTAAAACCTTTGGAACAATTGGTTTGTCAGGTTTTTCCCAAAACAAAATTAGCTTAAAAGTATTTAAAATATCAAAGATGCTACAAAAGCTAGCTATGCAAAGGCTCAGTGTTTATTCTTGTATAATTTGTTTATAAAAATTCTTCACATCTCAAATTGTGTATAAGAATCAAAGTAAAAAATGGAATTGCAATCTCGTATTTTTCTTATTCTACAATCAAGTTTGGCTAGGTGGGTTATCTCGATCAATATTTAGCTCATTTACGCAAGAGTTAAAACCAAATTAAAAATATATTAAGTATACGTAAAATAATGATATTAGATATAATTTAATTGATTCTAGCTCATCATTTCTTATTAACTAGAATAAATCCTTCAAAAACATCGCTCTTCAAATGTTCACTGCTAAAAAGTCAAACGTTAAACCTTCATATCTCTGCAAAACACTAAGTTATACTAGCAATCCCTAATAAAAATTACTTTTTTTCAAGTGCTCTATAACATATTTCAGTATAGAAAAAATTCCGGGCGCTTTTTTTTTATTATTCAATTTTTTTCGCATTTCTGTAGTAGATTTCAAAATATTGGTTAAATTGAACAACATTTTTTTTACGTTCATGTCATTGAGCTTGTTGAGCTCTCTTGGATCTAGTTTAATTTTTTCACAATACATTGAATTTCTATGGAGATATCTTTCTCAAAAATGTATACAAAAAGATACTTTCGTTACTAGCTTCAATTTTTTCCTCGTATACCATCATATTTGGCATCTTAGATTGATTTTTTAAGCGGGGTAAAAGCAAGTGTTTCACTTTTGAAGCCTTTATACTTGCTGAGAAATCAACATGAATAGAAATAAGTCTTTTGTCAATATTCTGTAGCATCTCAAGTATAGCCCTATATTTTATATTTCCTGATTATCTATTGAAATGGGGGTACGCTCCGATTTTGAATATCACTATATAAAATTGTATAATCAGATATGCACATGTAACTGAGCTTGAATCCAAAAAGTGTTCAAATGAAAAAAAAACCCAAAAAAATCCAAAAAAAACCTTGTATGTTTAATTGCTCACAAAAATGCATAGTAAGTTGAACTAGCGTATTAAATATCTCGGGTTCCGTTTTTAATCCTGAATCGATCTGCGTAGGTTTTGAAAATGTTTTTCTCATAAAATCTCTGGTAAATTTAATGTCAAATTTTAACGGTTTTTAATCAAAAAGTACCCTTCATTCAAATGCAACCCTAAAATATTCTATTTTCACATTATGCGCAACAAAATTATCTACAGAATGAGTGTTTATACGTAGCTGTAATCCTATTTTTCGTGGGGATTTTATTTTTTTTTGATCATTTTTTTGTAAAAGCGAAAATTCATCCTTGTATATTCTCGTCCGAAATGGATCCATTTTTGTAGCACCAAAAATTAATCATTCAATTTCAATTTTCTCAACGAAAAATCAATATTTTTTGACGAGATAAAATTCGTTAGATAGGCGCTAATGAGTACTATCCTATAGTTTTAGTTTTGCATGCCTGTCATTCCTTCATGGATCTTTACAACAGAAAAGGCGCTCTCACAAAATTTATAAAAAAAATAAGAAAGTCTTCACAACGATCCAAAACCTAGATATCCTGGTAGAGAATCAAAAATAAAGTAGACTTTACTTAATACCCATCATTGCAATACCTTAGTATTTTCTCGACTTATTTTCATTTCAAATGCGGTTTTTCAATTTTAAACTGGCCTTTTATGCCTTATTATTTAATTAGTGTTAGCTTATCTTGTAGTTTATCAAGCTACTATTACGAGATTAATAAATATTGGCAAAAACTGGCTACAAGATGAAAAATCCAAAAGTCTCGAAAACTTTGTTGGAGCTTACCCATTTTGATAAAGTTTGTTGTATGCCACCAAGTACCAGCCGTTATCACCTTCTACAGTATCAATACATCTGATATATCAGAAGTTTACCCAGATGTAGAAATCCAGGAACAACTATTAAAATTCAACATGTCATACATAACCATTAGCATTAACAGCGACTATCGGGAATATTCAGGGACACTTGGCAACAATGAAACATAAGCAATCCTACATCTTATCAAAATAATACAATCACAGATTCTCAATTCCACAAATTCCGATGTATATGATTTGTTCCCAAATCATATCAAGTACCTCAATGCCCGGCAATTCATTAATAATATTAATAATCATATAACTATTTAGAAAACATATAAATACGAAGCATCAATGAATTAATAAAATGTATCTTTTAGCAGAGTATTTTTATATTAGTATCTTTTGATATAACATAATAATGAAAAAAAGTATAGTAGGATGAAAAATGAGAGCCAGTTTTCGAAGAGAAAGCAATAAATTTTACGTAATTTTGAGTCTTTTGTTAGATATAAAATGAATTTGGAAACAGGCTGCAGTGGAATTACATACTACGAACGCTGGATAGAAATAAAATAACCTAATTTCCAAGTGTCGCTCATAAAATATGACGCCTCTTGAAATGTGAATAACAATTATAATAAACAATCACTTCCAGCTATTGAACACAATAACAAACGCATGCTAACTATATGAAATACCTTTTGAACCACAATACATGTCGTATAGATGATAGTAGCACCCTTGATCGTGGCGGTGCAATTAATTACACAAATGACATATAATTTTCAAAACAGGGATCTATCCTTTTTTTTTTTGTAGTAAATAAAAAAAAAACAGGGTTATATCCAAATCAATAATAATAATAAACAAAGGTATCAATTTTGTTAACGACTCATCTATATTGAAGTTACTACACTATCAATATTGTGGATTACATCCATTTAGATCTCCATTTCATCTGGTGTCTAACTTGAATTACCGCTGGGATAAATCAGGAATCACTTTGATTTGACATGTCTGATTGATACAACAGCAGCAAGTAATCTTATAACCGAGATGTGGATCCTAGCAAATTATAGTTATTGACCTGAATCATAAATACACCATTATTCAATATGGCCTGATTTCATCCATGATAAAATCAGGATCTAAAAATATCGGGTAGATTATGGAAATGGCATATTCCTATTTGTTCTCATTAATTTACATATAATGTAGATTAGAAATTGTGTATAAATAGAAAGACATCTTCCTTTCAAAGAAGAGTTAATTAAGTTGTTCTACTTCTTGATAATAAAACCCTAACATTATCTAGTCAAATTCCTATTGTTTTTTTATACTTTTTTTCCGTAAATATTTTTACCTATTCCACAAATATAAATATGATTCAAGCCTATATATATAAAAATTACCCTTTGATTCAATGTTACATAAAATAGATATTACGGCCCACCTGTGCTGCACAAGATAATTTTGTTGTGCCCACTGAATACTGTATGGCTAAAAGGATAACAAGATGCACATGGGCACAACAAAAGAAACTGCACATGAGCACAACGAAAATCCTGTCGTATGTGCAGGATTATAGATTCTGTCCATATGCATATTATAATCCCATATGTGCATAATAGTAGAACTGCCCATAAGCATATATATTATTATCCCTATTTGCGCATGATAATAAAATCTGACCATGAGTATAATGAGCTAATCGTATGGGCACAAATTGGTTTTTTGTACATGGGCATCATCGTGCTGTCCTCAAAATAACATTGCCTTTTTTTACTGGAATGGGTTTTTGAATTACATTTGTTTTTATTAATATAGATTTTAGACAATACAATTCAATACGTTGTTGATGTAGAGCAATACATGCAACTGCCAATATATTTACGATTATCATCATTTGTAAATGTGCTTGTAGCTACAGTATAATGTTTATAGCAACAATGGTTTTTGCTTGAACATAAACTTAAATAACATTTACTGCTTAAATTTATACGCAAGCCAAATCTAAGATTATATATGTTACTTTATCACACATAAATTTAAACAAACCAATCTACTTTAAACATATTATTTTAGTTTACGGATTGTTAGCTGTAAAACGATTTGCTTTCAAGCATAGCTACGATCAGAACTATGGTTATTAGGCAAGGCATTAGATTTTTTTTTTTTTGTATTTCTATACCATTTGAAATTTTATCACTTTTCTGGAACATTTCATGGGTTTGTAGCCAGTTCTAGCTTTTTATTGAGCAGATATAAATATTATTGCTTTTGATTTGATCTGGTAATCAAAAAGTACGTCCAACAATACAGTAGTAAATAATGACGTTTGATCTTATTAGAATCCGGTTAAATGAAAATGTCAGTCTCTAATATAGTAGGATGCTACCTACTATATTAAAAATATTAGTTCCTTATGTTGTTAGCATGCGTATTCCAATAAAAGAATACCAGCTTGATAGTCTGATATGCCTTATCAAATGGTGAATATATCCTTGGAATATGTAAACAAAAAGAAAGAAACAACACAAGTAAAAAAGGATTTACAAGGCTTTACATTACGTAATACAACTAAAACCCTGCTAAATTGCTCATTTCAGCCAATGTAAAAGCAGCATTACAACGCATGAACCATAAATTAAATAAAATAGAAAATATATGTTATCGTAGAAACATACATTTTTCTACCAGAAAAACCGTCTGTCATATCATACATTCATTAAAAAAGTGCAAAAGCGAGCCCGTAGAGCAACGCCGTAACTGAACATGGCAAGATTGAACGGCTAAGTCTCTTATACTATAGTACAGTATATCTAAGTTTTAAATAAAAAGGCGTTCTTTTAAACTTCTCTCATATTTAACCGCGTATGGTCTGAAAATTCAGTATTTGTAGCGGACATTTTCGGGACTCATTTTATCCTTACCAACACTCATGATTTTGATCAAAAAATAGAAAAATCAAATTTTGATACCAAAATCAACGTTTAAATATACTATATTGTGAGAGAAAATTGTAGCCATAACTGATACACATTTTATAAAAGCTTAGCATTAAATGTCAAGTAATGAAAATTAGCATTTTTGGCCCAAAAACGGTTTTTTGGTTAAAGGATTTTCATGTAATATTTTGCAATAAAAAAGTTTGTTATTTTTTATTGAGTGAATAGAACGCTAAATTTTTTGTATGTGTATATTTTTTGTTTTTACAATTGGTAGTATAATTCACTCTAGATTTGCAAAATCCGAAAAAAAAAATTAAAAAATGTCAAAATTGATGATCTGGACAAGAATAATTTTCTAAATTAATATTCCGCTTTTAAGCTTTGGTAGCCTGAAAAATAAGAGATTTTATAATACATGATAACTTTTTCAAGAATTTACGATGCTGTATCCATTTGATTTGAGCTTATTACTGTAAATCTTTATACATGTTAATATTGTGTGGTTGTTTATTTGGAGATAATATAGCCTTACTTTATAATCATTGCACTAGTAGTAACTTACATTGAGCTTTAATCTTACGTTTCCAATATCATGAACATAAACATGTCCATCATATCACTGAAACATATTGCCATCTTTTTATCCTCTTTATCCCAAGCCAATTTACTTAAAACTTTACTAGAACCAACTTAAGTACTTACAAATGGTTCCTTGGTATTTGCATCCAAATTTCATAAATTAAATTGACTGGTTCTATCTGTTTATATATATACTTAAGATAATCAGCTAAAATACAATTAGAACTAGATATATTTATTAAGTATATGTATAAGGAAAAAAGATAAAGATATCAAGCTATGAGTATAAAGATCAGGTATTTATATGTTTTAGGAGCGCGGATATAGGGTATAACATTCGATAGTTGGATCTTGATTTTATAAGTTGGGAGACCAGTTGTATGAGGTTTTGATGTAAATAGATATGACCAGAATCAGATCCGACAAGGAGGAGGCAAAGTTAAGTAGATAGAATATTCTTTATAACAGAACAAACCAATGTGAATCGTCGGTAACGATTTCCATTGGCTCAGCTTCAATAATATCACCTCATCTTAGACTAAATATAATATATAATAAAATCACTCCACCTTATTCCACAATTGAGATAAAGTTGATATGAATCATTCCTTCCAGTTCCTAACTCTAATGATCATGTCCAGATAACATATTAAGAACTTACGATGAACCATACATACTGCGCTCATTATTAGTATTACATAATCCAGCTCAATATTTAGTCAATATCCTAAACACTATCTACATTAGTATCAAACGTATCATCAGCCCGCCTTATGGTAAATGTCAATCTAAAATTAGAAGCATCCCATTGTCATTGTTATAAGCTATGAAAAGCTTGGTTTTTAATAATACAGCAATTAAATAAAAAAAACAAGATGATACTAATAACATATGGTGAGTATTTAAGATCTAAGTAAGTTTAATGAAATATGCTTTTAAACCCTTTTAAAAATCCTGAGGCAAACATAACATCTTCGTCCTGTAATTTCTATCCATCAAAATGTTGCGATTTTCATTATACAATGAATACACCTTTTATCAACGTTGACCTCGATGTACATCGTTGAGTATCAGTTTTTTACCAGTTGTATTTCCTCTAATTCATTAATGTTCAGTCATATTAAACGATGATTTGTAGCATTGCCAAAAAAAAAGAACAAATGCTTCTTCAAGAGTTTTCTGCATATCAAATTATGTGATTTAGTAGCAACGATTGCACTTAATTATGCTTTTTGAATCTATCGATGTTAATCAGAATAATTGGTATCGTCATTCATCAAAAGTAAGCTTTTTTGCTTTATACATTTACATCCACCCATTCAATAAATGACATTGCATTTATTATCTGGTATTGTCGGTTTTCGAGAATATTAAACAGCCAATTTTGAAGCCAATTCCATTTCTAACTCATACTGAAATGTAATTCTTATAAATAGTCTTTTAAACTAAGACCTAGAAGCTCTTGATTCTTTCTTTTACCATTGGTTTTTCTAGTGATAAAGCCTACGTTCTCCATGATAAATGTTACTAGTCTTTATTATTATTCTTTCTATAAATAAGATTGTATGTATCCATAAACTCTCAGGTATGTCAATCAGCAAACTTTATCTTGATTAAATACATTTGATAATTAAAGGCCAAAATTATACTTGAGCCCCCAGGTATCGCCATAAAAAATCTCGTACAGGTCGACGAAGCATCACAATTTGGATCATTTTTTTGTGTTCATAAACCTGAGCTCTCTCGCACATTCATATATATCTGCATGAACCATATTTCTGTCTGTTTAATTTAACAGAAATACATTGAGCGCCAACATTGTACTCGATAAAACGCCTTACTTTATTGCGTGTCAACACAACTAATTTGATGCTAGTTTAGCATCAGCAGTTGAATCAGGTAAATTTGCATTATGGCCCACCTGTGCTGCACAATATGATTTTGTTGTGCCCAGGTGGTCTGTACACTATAGCCTGAGCTGTTGTATTCACTGTATATGATGGTTAAAAAGATAACAGGATGCACATGGTGTAATGATCTGTGATTTTGGACTAACAACAAAGGTGGATAATATGCTTATAGATATTATCCTTGTTATTATAAATTAGTGATTATGGTTGATGAAGTTTGGTATTCTTATTTGTAAATTAGATATTTACTGTATTAGTGAATAAATAAAAGTAAAGGGAGTGTAATAAGACAGATAAATTTACAGGCGATCATGTAATGATTTCTTTGTAGTATTTATATAATAAAAAATGAGGCAAAGTTTTGCATGAATGTAACTGAAATGTTTGATTCATTACACGTACTCAGATAAAAGAAAAGAATACCATCTTGATAGTCTGATATGCCTTATCAAACGGTGAATACTGTATATCCTTGGAATATGAAAACAAAAAAGAAACAACATACGTAGGAAAGGATTTTCAAGGCTTTTCATTATTTAGCGCAACTAAAACACTGCTAGATTGCACATTTCAGCCAATGTAAAAGCAGCATTACAACGCATGAACCATAAATTAAACAAAATAGACAATATCTGTTATCATAGAAACATATATTTTTCTACCAGAAAAACCGTCTGTCATATCATACATTCATTAAAAAATTGCAAAAGCGAGCCCGTAGAGCCACGCCGTAACTGAGCATGGCAAGATTGAACGGCTAAGTCGTCTCTTATACTATGGTACAGTATATCTAAGGTTTAAATAAAAAGGCGTTCTTTTAAACTTCTCTCATATTTAACCGCGTATGGTCTGAAAATTCAGTATTTGTAGCGGACATTTTCGGGACTCATTTTATCCTTACCAACACTCATAATTTTGATCAAAAAATAGAAAAATTGAATTTTGATACCAAAATCAACGTTTAAATATACTATATTGTGAGAGAAAATTGTAGTCATAACTGATACACATTTTATAAAAGCTTAGCATTAAATGTCAAGTAATGAAAATTAGCATTTTTGGCCCAAAAACGGTTTTTTGGTTAAAGGATTTTCATGTAATATTTTGCAATAAAAAAGTTTGTTATTTTTTATTGAGTGAATAGAACGCTAAATTTTTTGTATGTGTATATTTTTTGTTTTTACAATTGGTAGTATAATTCACTCTAAATTTGCAAAATCCGAAAAAAAAATTAAAAAATGTCAAAATTGATGATCTGGACAAGAATAATTTTCTAAATTAATATTCCGCTTATAAGCCTTGTGAGTCTTAAAAATAAGAGATTTTATAATACTTTAGAACTTTTTCAAGAATTTACGATGCTGTATCTATTTGCTTTGAGCTTATTACTGTAAATCTTTATATGTACATGTTAATATTGTGTGGTAGTTTATTTGGTAATAATATAACCTTACTTTATAATCATTGCGCTAGAGGTAATTTACATTGAGTCTTAATCTTACGTTTCCAATATCATAAACATAAATATTTCCATCACTGAAACATATTGCCGTCTTTTTATCCTCTTTGTCCCAAGCCAATGTATTCGATGATTCATCAGAACCAACTCAAGTACTTACAAATGGTTCCTTGGTATTTGCATTCAAATTTCATAAATTAAATTGACTTGTTCCTTGTTCCATCAACAGTAGTATCAAATGTATCATCAGCCCGCCTTATGATAAATGTCCATCTAAAATCAGAAATATCCCATTGTCATTGCTATAAGCTATAAAAAGCTTGGTTTTTAACAATACAGCAATTAAATAAAAAACAAGATGATATTAATAACAGCATACGGTGAGTATTTAACACCTAAATAAGTTTGATGAAGTATGCTTTTAAACCCTTTTAAAAATCCTGAGGCAAACACAACACCTTGGCCCAGTAATCTCTATCCATCAAAATGTTGCAATTTCCACTACACAATTAATGCACCTTTTATCAATCTTGACCTCGATGTACGTTGGGTATCAGTTTTTTACCAGTCGTATTTTCTCTAATTTATTAATATTCAGTCATATTAAACGATGATTTGTAGCATTGCCAAAGAAAAAGAATAAATGCTTTAAGGGTTTTCTGCATATCAAATTAGGCGATTTAGTAGCAATAATTGCACTTAATTATGCTTTTTAAACCTATTGATGTTAATCAAAATAATTAATAATTTCATTCAAAAGTAAGATTTGCTTTATACTTTTAATTCACTCATTCAATAAATGACATTGCATTTATTATTCGTTATATCAATCAACTAACTTCATTTTGATGCGGATACATTTGACAATTAAACGCCTAAATTACACTTGAGCCACCAGGTATCGCCACAAAAAAATCTCGTACAGGCCGACGAAGCATCACAATTTGGATAATTTTTTTTGTGTTCATAGGTCTGAGCTCTCTCTCACATTCATAAATCTCTGCATGAGCCATATCTTTATCTACGATAAAATTAAACTAATTTTATAAAAATGAAAAATAAAATAAAAAAATAAAAGCGTTCATAAATACAATTATAGTCTTTCTACGGTTTTATTGTGATTAAAAGAAATCTAAAAAAAAAAGAATGATATCTTCATAAAGTATGCTATATTTATAGGAATTGTAAAATAGTGGATGTTTGTGTGTTGATGCCTATTTTACAGGTGTTTAATTATAATGTCTTTTATTGACATTCTTTTATAAGATACTTGGTTGAGATGTTGATACTTTGTTTGATATGATAGAATATTACTAGATGGATGTTGATCTTTCAACATTTCAGTTATAATTTAAAATGCAACTGAGCTTATTTTTATGGGATGTGATTCCTTATCTAGAATTACTGCAACTGCGATTTTATGAGCAGTAGTTTTGGAACATATTAGTAATGCAAAATAAGTACAGCTTTATATCGTAGGTGTCATGTTGTATAAGGTTGTATTTTGATCAGGAATACTACTTCCTCTTACAGGCACCAGCAATATAGAGTGTCATAGAACGGTAATTGTCATTATAATAAAAGTTTATTATTTGAATCACAAATTAAATGTCAATCTCGCGTACATACAATTGACATCCTGTACAACCAAATCAAAGTGTATTCAAAGATAGAACCAAGGAACTTGTTGATAAACAAGTCCATAAATTTTTACATTCATGAAGAACCAATAACTTTGCCATCTACCAATGTATATAACAACTCAACACATTTCATCAACCTTTCTAGATAATCATTGGTCAGTTACAATGATCCATTACTTTTAGATTTCCATTCCCTTTAGATTAGACAATTAATATAAATAGCAAAAGACTTTCATTAGCCATGAAAATCTTTATCTTATCTTAAAAGAATAAAACAACATCTTATATATTATTTATTACGTGTTTTATTTTCATTTTTTTACATAGAGTTTCCTAGTTATGCTTATTGAGATTTGATTGGAACTCAGTCCTTATGGAGAGAGATACAGGTACGAATCGAGATCGGTTATTTTTCTAAAATGACAATGGTGAATTTAGTCTATAAAAGGTGTCATTTCATTGCACTACTATTTATTCAATTTAACTGAAATACATTGAACGCCAACGTCGTAGTTGATAAAACGTCTTACTTTATTGTGAGTCAACACAATTAATTTGATGCTAGTTTACCATCAGCAATTGAATCAGATAAGTTTGAGATTAGACGACCCCTTTTAATAGTTTTGCATACCATTATGAGCTAATAATGGATCGTTATTATAGATACGCTAATCAAGGATGGTGAGTTAACTCTGATGGATGAACGAACCAATTAGCAATATAAACAAAATATTAAAATTCAAATATAGCAATTGAATGAGCAAGAGATAATAAACCATGTAAGTTAACATAATTAAATTGTTTCAAGCGTTTTGAACTGAATACGCCTTTACTTTTGACCTATAAAAATTGATTTATTAGTAAAAATCAATTAACAAGTAGTGATTATGGTGTACCTTTGGTAGTTGGTAGTAGTGGTATACAAGACGACATCTTGTTTCCCTCTTCTTGGCTGTTGTTCATTAAACAGAAACAAATATTTTTTAGAAATAAAATATATTAACAAGAGTTTATTCATTCATTTATTTATTCAAATTAAGTCAATACTATACAAACTTTTATAATCATAAATTTTTCTGTAGGTAGGTATCGACTTTAGACCAAAAAATTATTGATTATAACGTAGATGATGGAACAAAATGACAAAGTCCTGGATGCTTTTTTTTTTTCGAGAAAAAAATTACATTGCGCTCTAACATACTGTAAACAGTTAATAATTCATTTCCAAATAAACAATATGAAAAACATTATATACTTGTGCCTCCTACTTAATTTCAGTTTATAAAAAATACTGGTCTTTTTTGCTGGTTAGCTTTAAACTTAAATAAAAGAGCTGAGGAAAGAGTGGGAAAAAAAAACAAAAATAATTCTAAATTAGTTGATTTTGTGTTACAAACAGAAATTTACAAAGGCACAAATACTTTTAGTATTGCCAAACAGACTGTTGTCGTTTTTCCCATTTGGTCCCCAAAAGAAGAACATAGGCAGAACTCTCTCAAGCCCCAAATATCAAATTGATATATCTCGTCAATAAGGCAATTCCATTAAATCAGAGTAACTTACATCTGCTTTAAATCGTTTGAACTATTTTTGTTATTAATTATATTATGATTGATATACTTTAGTAAATTGACTAAAAAACCTCGATCTCATTGCTCTGCTCACCTGATATGCACAAAATTTTCTATTCTGCCTATCTGTGCAGATTATTATGCCCATGGAAAGCATAATAGTTCGGCTGTAGTGATTCACAGAAAATTTTTGGTTCATTTATAAACCCCTCAGTGTAGTTTTGAAAAAAGGTGCTTTTTTTATCATAATAATTTATTGAGACTTTGTAAATTAAAATCAACGTAAAAAGTACCGTTTATTAGAATAAATTAAATATGGGTTTATATAGTTATTGGGGTTGTGTGATAAGATCTAACGGATAGGGGTCCATTAGATGTAACAATCGAAATTATTATTAATTGGTAATTGTGTATAGATATAATATATTATATTTCAGTGGTAATATTGCTATAATTTATGTTTTATTATTAGCTCCTAGATGACAGGAACCAGCTACTGAACGATAGGTCTTGCTAGATCTGTCTACATTTAGAATATTGTAATTCTGATAGATCACATAAATTAAATATGTAATCCACATTTTTGCCAATCGTCGTCACTTTTCTAAAAAAAAAAAAAAAGGCCGAACAATCTTCAGACGCGGCCATCTAATAATATTTCCAGGCTGTAAATTTTTAGAAAAATCCACCGGACAGTCCGGACGCGGCTGTTTAAATATCTGAAATAGCCGTGAGATGCAGATATTGAAATTTCATATAAAAATTAAGGTTTGACTATACAATTAATCATTCAAAGGCTTATTTTGTGTAAAGTATAAAATACAACATATAACATAAAACATTAGCCTAATAACAGGTTTAACTTGGAAAGCATAAGACGGTACAACGAGATTCGAAAAAAGTCAACAAAATTACAAATTCAAAATATTTATGTATATAAATAAAATATACACGATATTCGTTTATTTTTAAAATATATATCCATTTTTATATTCAAATACATGTTGATAATTTTTATTCGAAAAAAATTTCTAATAAATTGTTTTCATACTTTTTTTTTTTTTTAAAAAAAAAAAGAAGCGGGTATTGTGGAATTTCAGAAAAAAAATTATTTTCTAAAAATTTACCCAAACGCAAGCAAATATTTTAATATATTTTTATTGCTTACAGTACTTAATCTACCACTGAAGAAATATGGACGTATTATGTGCAGGAAATACGAGGTAATACAGACTTTAATCGCCGTGCGAATTTGATTATTATTGGTATATATTAAATTGCGTATAGGTCTAAAATATAGAAAGGTTTCTTGGTGTAGTCGGTTATCACATCTGCTTAACACGCAGAAGGTCGCCAGTTCAAGTCTGGCAGAAATCATTCTTTTTTGCATTTTTTGCTCACAAAATGCCCTGAAACGTCTTTCGTAAATGTGTTTTTTTTTTTTTGTATATTTTTATATTAAAAAAAAGTTAAAAATGAAACAATCTGATTTTTTGCTAAAAATCAAATGTAACTTGAAGCACGACATTTAGCTTTTTTACAAGATTGATGAAGATTCGAATCCTATCCTGCATGAGAATTTTCTCGTTTTGACTCAAACGTTGTCATATGCAAAGATTGGTCGTTTTACAATTTAATTTTACTAAAATTACAGCTTTTTAGAAAGTCTGCCTTATGAAATCAAGAAAGCAGTGCATGAAATCGATGCATTCAACTTCCTCCTCAGAAATTATTTCAACAGCTTTCTTTGACATGCAAATTGCTCGAAAATCAAATGTATCGGTTTTGTCAAAAAACAATAATAGCATTCTTATTTTTATTTTATTTTATTTTTACTTCCTTTGTGCATATTCATCAGGGCATACAGACCATTGGTATTCAAATACGTTCAGATTAATCATTATTATGGGGCTCTATCTTTTAGCAGATTTCTATCAAAAATAGTTAGAAGTAGCTAATCTAATATATAAGAACCCTCTCTGTATCAGACAAAACAGCTTTTTTTTTTTTTTTTTTTTTTTTTAATCCGTATAAACAGATCGAAACCTAATGCTAGGATTAGCAAAGTTTTAGTGAGCGTGAACATTTTGCTAAATTGATTATTTTAGGTAAACTAACATGCCTTAAAACACATAATTTGCATAAATGATTCTAAAAAAAAAAGTAATGCTTCAGGTTTTGTTTATACGCATATAGGCCCTGATATGACCACAATGAAAAATTCAAAAAAGTGTATAGATAATAATATGGTTGAGACGAGAGTAAGCTACTATAATTTTAAAAATGTATAAAATTAGCTACTCGAGGGTGTCAATAATCATTTAATTCAAAACATAGCATACAATGTATCACAAATGAATTCTTTTTCATCTCTCGTTAGACAGATGCTGTAATCTGAACTTCAATTTAACGAGATGGAAAGAAGAATATTTGCGATTCAAATACGAAACTCGTTTCTTTTTTTTTTTTTACTTTTTTCCCCTTTGTCTAAAGAAAATCACAAAAATATGGTCTTCAACACGATCAGCTTTAAAAACATTATCATAATACTATTTCTGACATTTATAACTACATATTCAACATTTGGATGGAATAAAAACTATTTTATACTGGCCATTTCACTTCCTTTGGCCAGTCTTTGTTCTCTGTTGATATTAAATACTGCAGTTTTATATATCTATATTAAATATTTTGTTTCCCCGCAGATATATAAACGAAAGCTTGATAATAACTTCAAGGCATTGCGATTAACTCATAAGAGTATATGGCCACAAATCGCAAAAATACGTCAACAAGAGAACAAATGCAATAATAAACCAATAACTGAGGATCAAGATATAAATAATGCATTCAATATACTCTTAAGATATGTAATACGAGACTTTATTCAATCCTGGTACATTAAAATCACGAATTCAGCAACTGAACAATCGTTTCCTTTTGCTGTCGATGGCATTATACGTTCAGCAGCTTCTGAATTAACACAACGTTTAGAGCAAACTGATTTACTTTTGGTGATTCTCAATAAAATTATTCCTCGCATGACATCCCACATTTCAGAATTTCGAGCAGCAGAAGTCTCTTTGCTTGGCAAATCACTGGAACGCTCTGTGACTCAATCAGACGAATTGGATCTATTGTTGGCTTCACGATTCAGATCGGGTAAGCTTCACAAGGCCTTAACAACCGTTGCCATGACAACAAAACCAACCGAAATTGCCTATCTGCGACAGATGATCGAACGTGTGTTACCATACATGATAGACCACAAGGAACTAGAAAGTGGACCTGTGAGAGTGGTAATTCGAGAAATTGTATCTAATTCAGTTTTGCAACCTGTAATGGATATGTTGGCGGATCCTGATTTTTGGAATCAAAACATCGATGCTTATGTAAGTTCTGTAGTGGTAAACCCTGATCTTTCAAAGCTCTAAAAATCATTACGAAAGGAATTAGTTAGGGAAGGCAATTATTGAGCAAAAAATGGTGCGCCAATTGCGTGAGGTAATTCGCCAGCATTCCACTCATAATGATATGGATACACAAGACGTTATGGATATATTTAATGCTGCAGATAAACAAGAGAAGAAAAAGAAGAAGAAATCAGGAATCAAAAGAAGAATAGGACCGCAATCTCAACTTTCTTCGGCCTTCTTGGGAACAGGCATCTCTACTAATGATTGGAATAAACAAGATAATCACAATGACTATAGCCAAACGAAAGATGATGACAATGTGGAAGAGGATGAAGAGGATGAAGAGGATGAAGAGGATGAATATGAAGAATCTATGTATGGTGATTATTCAAGCAGTCGAGATAATTTTGTATCATCAAGAGATCGGATTTTCAAATCAGCATACGATCCCACATCACCCACAAAACATATGAAAAGAAAACAATATGGTTTTGGCAGTATAAAGATGGGCAGACGTACTTTTCAAGATTTTCTCAAGATGATTCAAGAAGAAAAAAATCTATTAGATTTGAAACGGGTTAGAAATGATATTGTTACTCAAATCAGAAAAAGGAAAGCTCATATAGGTATTTTTAAATGAACATTTGTTGAATTATTGGCTAATCTATCTCTATACTTATGTAGCGGATCGAGATCCTGAAGAAATTGTGGATGGTGAAAAAGTTCAAGACATTATTGTATACGTCAATCGACTTGGGGTTGCAAAAAAACGAGTTGATAAGCGTATATCAGCTTTATCTGGAGAGCAATTTGACTTTGTAAGAGAGGTTTTCCTTAAACCTTGGAAATATTATTAACCAAAATCCATAATTTAGAGGAAATCAACTTCACAATTGTTTAATTATCGAAAGCAAAGTACTAGCCATGTTAATGGTGTTGGTTATAGTTTGAGTGAAATTTTAACAAATACATCTGGTCTCTCATATTTTATGGAATTTATGGATCGCCGAGGAGATATGGTAAAACTTCAATTTTGGCTTATAGTAGAAGGGTTCAACAGTACAGCTATTTCAAATAATGATGAAAGGAAAACATTTCTACAAGATGTAAAAATGGTTTATGAAATGTATTTTACAGAAACAGCGCCTCACAGACTTCATATTGCTGAACAGTTCAACAATGATTTAAAGAATGCAATTGAGTTATCAGTAGAAAATGAAAATAACGATGAAGAAACATTTGCAAATCAAATACGAGAGTTAAACTTACGCTTGTATCGTATTCAACAGCATGTCTTTTGGGAAATCGAGAAAGAACATTATCCGTATTTCAAAAGATCTGACCTTTATTTCAAATTCTTATCATCAGCACCACCAATTCAAAATGCAGCAATTCCAGAAGAAGCGCCTGCTAGAAGAAGTCTTGATGAAAGTACTTTATATACTTCAAGTTCGATTCGATCTATTCATAATAACAGACCTGCTTCAATTCACGAATCGTCTTCATCAGGTTCTATACCCGTTATATTAACACCTACGATTTCTACACCTTTAAAAGAGTCATCATCTTGTTTCAACACACAAAAAGTTCCTATATCGAACTTTAACGGTAGATCGAGAGGCCATCAACGTGCTATGTCTGATTCTACAAAATCTTCATCCCGATTTTTATCATTTTCAAATATGTTTCAAACAAATCGTCTCTGGAATAATCATGAAACTGGAAATCATATTTCGACATCTATCAAATCAATGGAGGAAACTGAAGAAGATGAAGAGGAGGATGAAGATGAGGAATTTGTAAAGGGATCTGAAAGAGCTAGACTTGTCAAGAGTAATACTGTAGATGCAGTAGAAGCAGAACTTCGATCCATATTAGATGGTAATAACCTTGATGATATTGTAATGACAGAAGGCAAAACGGCTCAAACGACAAAATCCCCACCATTAAAACCTAAAAAACCAGCATCCTTGCCTTCAAATCTACCAAATAAATCATTATCATTGGCACCACCTATCATTGTAAAGCCTTCGTCCTCTTCATCAGCTCTTTTACTATGTGGAGCAAAAGGTATAAAATCTACAGCTGCTGATCCTGTTCAAAATGTCTCTGCTTTACCATCTTGGACATCTTCTGGTGGCACTAATGCTATATCTGAAATTGAGCATAATTCACTTGAATCTGTAGCTTCCACTAAAAGCCCTTCACCCTCATGCAAATCAGAGCCTTTGGTCACCACTGACATATCCATGGAAGCAACGTTTAAATCGGACGATCAGAATGAAGCTAGCACAGCTGCTAATGTTCACTTTGCACCGCCTGGAGATTTGATGCTTTCATCCAAAGTGGAGCAACTTTCGGCAGAAGTTGAAAAATTGACGGCTCAAGAAGCTATTGTAGACGCACTCATACTCAAAGCAGAAGCACAAAATAAATTAGAGGAACTGCGTATCTTGAAAAAGTCAAAAACTATGTTTCGACAAGATTTACAACAAATTCAATATCAAAAATCTCAATATGAGTTACAAGAATCTGAAAATGTTTTGATGCCTGATAGATCTCAAGTAAATATTACCAGTGCTACTATTGGATCTGATAAAAATGGAGAATTTGCTTTATATGTAATAGAAATTCAGCAATTGGGAGCAGATGGTAATTATGCTTCTGGGTGGATCGTGGCTCGACGTTATAGTGAATTTTTTGCTTTACATCAAAAATTGAAAGAGCGTTATCCAGTTGTACGACAAATTGAGTTTCCTGCAAAATGGCCTTTACTCAAATTACAAAAACCGTTTGTAGAAGCACGCCGAATTAGTTTAGAAAGATATTTAAGAAAACTAGTGGATGATAAAGATATATGTAATAGTCAAGAATTTCGTTCATTTTTATCACAGCAAAATATATTTGTTCCTGGGCCTGATACCGAGTGGCCATTTGGTAGTTTATTTGGTTCAACTACATTACTACAAACATCATCTTCTAGTTCATCTCTTCAATCGTTGATTTCACCTTCAGTTCAAAATTTACAGAAATCAATTGCAGCAATGGACGATACACAGCAAAAGAAAATACCAAACAAAGGATTTATGCAACACATTTACAAAACGGTAGCCGCAGGTATTGATGATATGCTGGTTGGACCATCAATGTTGGATTTGATTACTCAACGTTTGGGAGAGCAAGTCATGGAATTTGATCAAAACAATACTAGTCCACCAACTAGCTCTAGTAGCTCTCGTAGTAAAATGGTCGATTCTACAGATATAAATACTGTCAACATTACTGAGTCTTCAACTGAGTTACCAGATTCATTGAAAGCAGAAGGTATTACAAGGTTTACAGAGCCACTCTGTGATTTATTTATCGAAATGTTTGAGCTTAAAGACAAGACGAATTGGTTGAGACGTCAAGCTGTGGTTATAATCTTACAACAAATCTTGGAAGGAACGATCGAAAGAAAATTACGGGAATTATTAAAGTATTTAAGTTCATCCTCAATGATTGTATTTTATTTCGAAAAGATCATCAATAGTTTATGGCCAAATGGAGGTTCATTGACCTTCAAAGAAGCAAGAAAGCCCGAGGAAAAAATCCACACTCGAGAAGAAGCAAATAGAAAATTATCCACATGGTTACCAGGTAATATATATAAATACCAAATGTTATTCAAATAATAATAAATACTCATTAGATCTACTTGGTAATATGGTTGGAAGGCAGAATGCTCGTAAAGGCGCCAGAAGATTATTTACTGTACTTCAAAACAAAAGATTGAATCAAGATTTGATATATACATTATTAGATGAAATTGTTTACGCTTTATTTCCTGAAATTACTGATATCAATGCCACGTTAGCATCTAATTATACTACTAAATCCAATATAAAATAGTGTTATTCTATCTCCTTTCAAGTATATATTTAATAATGGGAATCCATATTTTTTTAGGATTTATATCTGATTGATAATGATTGATGATTTGGTAATTCAAACTCAATCCAGGGGTATTTTGTTTTTGAAATTTTGGATGGTGTATTGTTCCAGCCCATTTGTCAATTATCAGACCGAAATCATCATAAAAGATGGCTCGGAACTTGAAGCATATATAGCTATTTCTTTTTTCGCTATCAAAATCGTACGAAAAAATCAATTGAGATGATTGTTTGAATGGTACACAATTTCTATTGATTTGGGTCAAGACGATGATGCATGTCAATTACTGCTATTCCATGACTTTGATCATTTGCCCAGTACAAAAGACGGCCTTTCAAAGAAGGATATGTACTAGCGCGCAGCGCAGCATGCTGTAGGTAAAATATTGAAGATTGCGTAAATGACGTATTTTCTTCCGTATTTTCTCTAAAATTTAGTGTATCAATCATGAGTGATAGCTTAGCAATCCAAGATCTTGTAGGATTCGCAGTGGAGCCCATTACTAATTGTCCTCATATACCAACTTATAAAATCAATGAAAAAGGCCCAGACTTGTACCATAAACCATGCCAATCTTGCAGTGAAACGAATGAAAATTGGCAATGCTTACATTGCAAATCAGTCTATTGTTCTAGATATTGTCAAGGCCATATGAAAAAACATGTGCAAGATGTACCCGAACATTCAGTTTGCATTAGTTACAGTGATTTATCAGTTTGGTGCTATATTTGTGATAATTATATTACACATAAAGTAAGATTATTTTATTTATTTATTGAAAGAGGATTATTAACAGTAAGTGCTAGGATTTGGAGCCCATTAAAAGAGTATTATACATATCGAAATTTGGACAAGAACCATATCAATAAATAAAAGGAGGGAATATACATGGGATAGAAGTTATTGGATTTGTTGTACATGATAGTCTTTTGAGTGATCTTGATAAGAGGGGGGTGGTGGCTCCATAGTTGATTCTGGTGGTCTATAAAAATTTTGTGTAGTAGGTTGTGCTGGTGTTTGTGGCGATGATGGTGGTGGTGGTGCATAAGTAGCAGGATATGTCGGTTGTTGTGGTGGCCTGCCATTCATGTCAACCACGACAAACTGTGAAGGATGACCATGCGGTACTGTATGTCATAAAGATTAGAATTAAAGTAAATCAAGGTTTGTTTGAAATTAACTAACCTTGTTGATTTCTAATTGCACGTTTTCTTTTGAATACTAGAAATAATGTAGCAAACAGTATTATAAGAAAGATAATCCAGATAACGTTGTAATAGACAAACATGGTAGTTTTAGAAGGAAAAAAAAAGATTAAAGAGAGATAAATTACTTGGCATGAATCCTTTCTCGATCTTTTTATAGACAAACATGAATGCTAAGCTTCTTGATGATTGGTTAAAAGAAACTTGTATTGTGGAAGAATGGAAAAAAAGAAAAAATTCACGAAACATGGAAAGTTGTACAAAAAGAAACCCATAAAAAGGTGTGAGCAAGCACAAGATTTAATCGATACGAAAAATCGGTTGAAAAGGTGCATATGATTTAAGAATTTATCCATAAAAAATAATGAAAATACACTCAATAAAAGTAGAATTATGCTTCTTTTAATACTTGATTGGTAATTTCATCTGTAGAAGGGCTGCCAGTATCTTTTTTCTCAATGAGCGTAACATCTTTCAATTTTCTACCCGGTATGGTCTCCATGAATGCTTGTTGCCAGTCTTCCAATTCTAACCACTTCAACATAATTTCACATACTAGAATAATATGATAAATATTCAGCTGTAATGAGTGAATACAATGAATCAATTTACCTTGATTTACAGTTAATACTTTTCTACTTGCCATTTGCAGATAGTTACCAATGGGTAAACGGGCAGTTTGAATCCCTTGCTTGACAGCCTTATCCTGGCATAGATTTTTGTACCTGTTTTTATCCACAATACCACCGATAATATAATTCTTTCCTTCTTCCAACCTTTCAATGACGTTATCTGAATCTGCTGATAAATAAACTAAACTGTCTTTATCGAATATATCCATGTAAGATTCCGAATTAATTGAAACTTTACGTTCCTTCCATTGTTGCCATGTTGGGAGCTTTTGATCTAATATGTCCTTGAGAGTATCGTCAAATGAAGTCAATGTCAGTTTCATTGCCTTTGGTGCAACTTTGTTTTTTCCGTAAGTATACCCGAGTTGCTTGACATATGATAAATGTTCCTATTAAACACAATAAGCTATCAGTTTTTTCTTGTGGTGCCTTGGTCTACATTACTTTCTCAGTCATGAGACCACTAAACCCACAGTCAACAACCAGGCCCACATTAGTAACTTCACTTAGATATGCCAACTTCTTTTTTGTTAAAGGTCGTTCAATAATGCCCTCTCTCATTTGTTTACGCTTTTCTAAACGTTTTACTCGGACCTTTTCTCGAAGTGATGATTTTCTTTCTTCTTTATTGGCGTCCCATTGTTCATTTCTTAAAAGTCGCTTGATTGCTCTCTTTGATAATCCTTCGAATTTAGGATCACTAATGTCATACTCTATGCCTTGAAAATTTCGAATTGTCGGTTTGATTGGTTTTGAATCCATTTGATTTAAATTTGTGCACAAATTTTTATATTGAAGGCTTTCAAGGAAAAGTAAAAAAAAAAAAAAATTAACTTCGGTCAATCAATTTTGATTTGCAAAACTGTCAAACGCTGCAGCTACTGCATTTTAATCCCTACCCCCAATTAGTCTAAATAATACTCTTAATTTTATCGTCAACCGCAATATTTTATTTTGTGTATAATATATCAAGAGCTCGCGCTGTTAGATGCATTCTAACGAAGAGATTGTGACGTATGATATAAGTTTTGTGGATACTAATAGGCACCAGCGCCTATTGAGTTATTATCATTAATCCCAACATTTGATCATGATATGATCCCATAAACTGTGAAAAATAAAGTGCTTCAGTCTGATATAAGTGTAAAAATTCTTTTACTCAAATATAAGCTACTTTTTCTAACTATTTTTGATAGAAATCTGCTAAAAGATAGAGCCCCATAATAATGATTAATCTGAACGTATTTGAATACCAATGGTCTGTATGCCCTGATGAATATGCACAAAGGAAGTAAAAATAAAATAAAATAAAAATAAGAATGCTATTATTGTTTTTTGACAAAACCGATACATTTGATTTTCGAGCAATTTGCATGTCAAAGAAAGCTGTTGAAATAATTTCTGAGGAGGAAGTTGAATGCATCGATTTCATGCACTGCTTTCTTGATTTCATAAGGCAGACTTTCTAAAAAGCTGTAATTTTAGTAAAATTAAATTGTAAAACGACCAATCTTTGCATATGACAACGTTTGAGTCAAAACGAGAAAATTCTCATGCAGGATAGGATTCGAATCTTCATCAATCTTGTAAAAAAGCTAAATGTCGTGCTTCAAGTTACATTTGATTTTTAGCAAAAAATCAGATTGTTTCATTTTTAACTTTTTTTTAATATAAAAATATACAAAAAAAAAAAAACACATTTACGAAAGACGTTTCAGGGCATTTTGTGAGCAAAAAATGCAAAAAAGAATGATTTCTGCCAGACTTGAACTGGCGACCTTCTGCGTGTTAAGCAGATGTGATAACCGACTACACCAAGAAACCCTCTCAAATTTGGAAACTATATACTTGTACTGCTTATCAACCTACAGTCCAATTTTCAAACTTTTACAACCACTAGTTCATCTTCTATTCGACTTTTTATCAGAAACAGAAAAAAATTTTTCGATATTAGACAGATGGATAATTACACATCTGAGGAAATTACTGCCCTTTTGCAGCAAATTCCCCGCTTGACAGCTACTATCTCGGACCTACAAGTCCAAGTCACTCACCTAGCTACTTTGGCCGAAGAGAACACTCAACTTCGCTCCAAAGTCGCTCATCTCGAAGCTGCTCTCAGTAAGGCCTTGAATAGCAAGGACCAAACTAAGAAAAATTCTCAGGCCAACTCCAAGACCTCTCAACCTGCTACTGCCACTCCACCTCCTGCAACTAACCCTCCTGCTTCCAATGGTACCTCTGTCTCATCATGGGCTACTGTTGGTGCTAAGCGCCCCAGTCCTTCCAATAACTCCACCAGGAAGCGCGCTGCTAAAGCCCGCCACTACCAAGTCAACAATGGCCCTAAGGGCTATGATTATATCTACCTTCACCTCTCTAAGCGTCTCACTCGTGGTGTAATTCGCAGTGATCTTGCCTCTTTTGGGATTGAAAAATCTCGTATCCTTGACATTTCGTTTCCTTGCCGCTCCGTTGCTGGTCTCCTTGTACATGTCCAGTACATCCCTGCCTTGCTCGACCTTCTTAGCACTGCTAAGATTGATATTCTCAAGGGCTTTGACCCTACTAACCCTGACCTTCTTGGTGATCCTGCTCTCTCCACCCTCTCTCATGATCAAAAGGTAACGGAAATGCAATATATCATGAACGAACGTTGCATTCGTGTTGTGAAGTATCTCCGCCCTTCGGTTGCCCCCTCTGTTGCTCGTTTCTTTGTAGAAATTGGCTGGCTCAATGAGGAGGATGCTCAAGATACCCTTGGTGACAAGAAATCTTCAAATTACTCTGGCTCTGGTGATCAAGATATGAATGATGCTGCATCAGTCTCTTCTTCTGCTCCTACTTCAACCGAATTATAATGAGTACCTCGGTACCCATTACAATTGGTTTGTGGAATGCCCGTGGTCTTAGTACCAAGGTCATTCAGGATGTTCTTTCACACTGTCTATGTTACTCTGTTCTCTTCATTACGGAAACTTGGCTTCCCAAGTCTTCTCTGCTTCCTACTAATTGGCGTCAAGAGCATGTGTATGGCCCTCGGGGAACTCAAGGCATTTGTTGTCTTGTAAATCCTGATTGCCCTCTCCCTGTTTCTAGGTTAACGGTAGATAGCATTTATTCTCTCTCTATTCGGTTAGGTCCTTTGACTCTTACCTGTTTGTATATACCTCCTTCTCTTCCTATTCATGATACTTTACGTGTCTTGGATTCTATTTCTTTACCTTCCAATTCTTTGATCTGCGGAGATTTTAATGCACGTTTGGGTGACCTAACGGGTGATACTATCACCAATGCTCGCGGTACACAGATGAAGCGCTGGCTTGCGGAGCATGCTCTAAAAGTCTTTAACGCTGAACTTGCTTTTGCCATTCCTACTTATTACAATTTTAATCCTTCTAGTAATGTTGTAAAAAAGAGTGTCATTGACCTCTTTATTACTCCATCACCAGCAATTTTTTCTTTACCTTCTATTTCTGTAGAATCTGACCTTTCGTTGGATTCTGATCATCGTTTGCTTTCTCTGTCTTTTTCTCTAGACCCAGCTTTTCTTGCTTCGTCTGATACTTTTGACTCTGACTGCCCACCTCTTCGTCGACTATGGAATCTTTCTCGTCTTCAGGAGGCCGATGTTCACCGGCTTTATGTTCAACTTTTTGCACAGAAACTGTTATCTCTTCGGGGAGAAGCTGATCTACTGCTTATCGTCGACCGTATTGCTGACCCTTCCGCTACCATTAATTCGTTGAGCAATCGTCTTAATGGCTGTATCTATGAAGCTCTTGATTTATCCATAGGACTTCAACTACCTCGACCAGCTTACTGGAAGAAGTATTGGAACTCGGAATTATCAGCTGTAGCTGCATACCGTGATGATTGTTACAAACGATGGCGACGTTCCTCTGGAATTGTTAAAATCGATTATTGGAATAAACATCGTGATGCTCAATTACGTCTTCGCAAACTCGTGAGAGTTGCTAAACGTGAATCTTGGAAAGCATTTTGTGCCTCTTTGGAAAGTGATTTTCCTAAAGCAATTTCTAAAATTAAAAATTTGAAACGTAGGCATCAAGCATCTCACACTTTTAGTCACCCTGATGGTCCTGCCTCAGCTGTTTCTGTCATGGCTTCTCATCTGGCTCAAACTTTCTCTGGTAATTTGCTTCCTACTAGTCGTCCTCCAGCTCCACCTGTATCACCTGCAACTCCTTTTCCTTTGGAAACCTTTTCTGAATTTGATGCTTGGAATATTGAACATATTATTCTAAAATTGATTCCGATTAGAAAGGCTCCTGGTGCTGATCACATTCGTGCTGAAATGCTGCGTCCAATTGCTCGCCCTTTAAGTGCTTTTCTCTGTGTCCTGTTTCGCCTTTGTTGGCGTTATTGCTTCGTTCCAGACTCTTGGCGTTCTGCTACGGTATTTCCAATATTCAAAAAGGGTGATCCTAAACAGCCTGGCAACTTTCGTCCAATTTCTTTAACATCTGTATTTAGAAAAATTCTCGAAGTCGCTATTACACCTCTGTTACAACATTATTCTCCCAAAATTGATATTGCTCAAGGTGGCTTTCGTGCTCGTCGTTCTCCGTTAGATCAGGCTCTTTGCTTACACGAGCTAATTGGTGCTTATCGCCGAAAAAATGGTGCTTATCCTTATATCTGTTTTCTAGATATTGCGGCAGCTTATGATACAGTTGATCGACGAGTAGTTTGGGAACAGCTTCGGTTATCTGGTGCTACATCTCCATTTCTTGGTCTAATTGCTCATCTCTTTGAGGATGTTTCCGTTTCAGTATGTATAGATAATCATTCTTCAAGACCTTTTTCTCTGACTACTGGTGTACTTCAAGGCTCAGTGCTATCTCCACAACTGTACTCAATTTATATCAACTCTCTACCAGATATACTTCGTACTATTGCTGCTGCTAATCCTGACACTACTGCTGCTTCTATTAATCCTACAAGTGGATCTCGTCTTTTTGTGAACTCTCTTCTCTTTGCAGATGATGTTGCGCTCATAGGCTCTCCTCAAGATGTTCAATCTATGCTAACGGTTGCTGCTAACCACTCGGATACTCTTGGCTTTCGCTGGAGTCCCTCCAAATGTGCGGTTATTCCTGGTGCACCTCCCGCTGTTACTGGAATTTCAGATACTATTCTACCATTGACACTGTACAACGAGTTTCTCCCAATTGTTACTACTTTTAAATACCTTGGAATGCCGTTTGACTATAAAGGTCTTGCTCCCATGGAAATGGTTTCTCTTCGTTCTCCTGGTGCTATCAACACAATGCGAATGCTGAATCGTGTTGGTGTCAATCGTTCTGGTTTCTCTCTCCTTCTCTGTACTCGAATATACCAAACATTCGTGCGTCCAAAACTGGAATATGGACTGGCTATTACTCAGTTTACCAGCCATGCCCTGAAAACCTTGGAAGCTGCTCAATCTCGTTGTCTTCGTTTGTTGGTCAGTGGTGGACCAAACACAGCTGTAGCTACTCTTCGCCATATTACCAATCTACCCTCTATGGCGGTGCGAACTCAAATTTGTCGTACAAAGTATGCGTTACGTTATGAATCTCTCTCTGCTAATTGTCTACTTAAACGGATATCTGCTCGTTACCCTGGTGGTCGTATGAATCGTATGATCTTACAAAATAGTTCGTACGTTGCCTACAAGGATGCTATTGCTAATGAAACCTCCAAGATCAATGTTCGCAATTTTATTCTATCTCGGTATGAACAGCAATTTCTTGATGAAAGGGATATTGCTCTGAATGAATCTGATTCTAGCAAGAAACATTTTGTTGGTCGTCTCCTTATGGTCTGTCGTCCTCGTTGGGAAGTTGATCCTATTCTGTACCTGCCTGCTACTCGGTTAGAACGTAGTCGTCTGATTCGTTGGCGTCTTAATTTCCTCCCTGGTCGTCCTGTCTCCTGTGTATGCTCACCACATGAATTTAGATATCGTTTCCATTTTGATTACTGTCCTGCCATTCCTGAAATTTTGTTTCAAAATTTCCCAGTTGTGCCTAAAAATCACTGCTGTATTGATGCTGCTCTGAATGCTCTGCCTACCTCGGTTTTGGATCCTATTCCACTATTTTGGTCTGATCTCCTACAAGTTCTGTGGTACATTGAATCTATCTGTAAACCTTCGGCTGTCCTCAAGGAAGAACAAGATGCTGGTACAAAATGGGCTCAGGCTCAAGCTTCTCTCTGTCTCCGTACTTCTTAATTGTATCTCGTTGATCTGCTCCCCCACATTGTGCACATTTAATTAACACAACAAGTGGTCTGGACTGATCTTCCTGTATTCTCTTAAGATTTATCATTAGCTAGTTTTCTACACTCTTTCTTTTTTTCCCTATTTTGTTTACTAGGGTTTTCATTATCTTTTATCTATTTTCTACCTTTAGAATATCTTCTAGAAGTCGCAAACAATGTGCCATTGCACGCCTTGCCTATACTTCTCTTTTATAAATAAATAAACTTTTAATTTACACCAAGAAACCTTTCTATATTTTAGACCTATACGCAATTTAATATATACCAATAATAATCAAATTCGCACGGCGATTAAAGTCTGTATTACCTCGTATTTCCTGCACATAATACGTCCATATTTCTTCAGTGGTAGATTAAGTACTGTAAGCAATAAAAATATAATAAAATATTTGCTTGCGTTTGGGTAAATTTTTAGAAAATAATTTTTTTTCTGAAATTCCACAATACCCGCTTCTTTTTTTTTTTTAAAAAAAAAAAAAGTATGAAAACAATTTATTAGAAATTTTTTTCGAATAAAAATTATCAACATGTATTTGAATATAAAAATGGATATATATTTTAAAAATAAACGAATATCGTGTATATTTTATTTATATACATAAATATTTTGAATTTGTAATTTTGTTGACTTTTTTCGAATCTCGTTGTACCGTCTTATGCTTTCCAAGTTAAACCTGTTATTAGGCTAATGTTTTATGTTATATGTTGTATTTTATACTTTACACAAAATAAGCCTTTGAATGATTAATTGTATAGTCAAACCTTAATTTTTATATGAAATTTCAATATCTGCATCTCACGGCTATTTCAGATATTTAAACAGCCGCGTCCGGACTGTCCGGTGGATTTTTCTAAAAATTTACAGCCTGGAAATATTATTAGATGGCCGCGTCTGAAGATTGTTCGGCCTTTTTTTTTTTTTTTAGAAAAGTGACGACGATTGGCAAAAATGTGGATTACATATTTAATTTATGTGATCTATCAGAATTACAATATTCTAAATGTAGACAGATCTAGCAAGACCTATTGTTCAGTAGCTGGTTCCTGTCATCTAGGAGCTAATAATAAAACATAAATTATAGCAATATTACCACTGAAATATAATATATTATATCTATACACAATTACCAATTAATAATAATTTCGATTGTTACATCTAATGGACCCCTATCCGTTAGATCTTATCACACAACCCCAATAACTATATAAACCCATATTTAATTTATTCTAATAAACGGTACTTTTTACGTTGATTTTAATTTACAAAGTCTCAATAAATTATTATGATAAAAAAAGCACCTTTTTTCAAAACTACACTGAGGGGTTTATAAATGAACCAAAAATTTTCTGTGAATCACTACAGCCGAACTATTATGCTTTCCATGGGCATAATAATCTGCACAGATAGGCAGAATAGAAAATTTTGTGCATATCAGGTGAGCAGAGCAATGAGATCGAGGTTTTTTAGTCAATTTACTAAAGTATATCAATCATAATATAATTAATAACAAAAATAGTTCAAACGATTTAAAGCAGATGTAAGTTACTCTGATTTAATGGAATTGCCTTATTGACGAGATATATCAATTTGATATTTGGGGCTTGAGAGAGTTCTGCCTATGTTCTTCTTTTGGGGACCAAATGGGAAAAACGACAACAGTCTGTTTGGCAATACTAAAAGTATTTGTGCCTTTGTAAATTTCTGTTTGTAACACAAAATCAACTAATTTAGAATTATTTTTGTTTTTTTTTTCCCACTCTTTCCTCAGCTCTTTTATTTAAGTTTAAAGCTAACCAGCAAAAAAGACCAGTATTTTTTATAAACTGAAATTAAGTAGGAGGCACAAGTATATAATGTTTTTCATATTGTTTATTTGGAAATGAATTATTAACTGTTTACAGTATGTTAGAGCGCAATGTAATTTTTTTCTCGAAAAAAAAAAAGCATCCAGGACTTTGTCATTTTGTTCCATCATCTACGTTATAATCAATAATTTTTTGGTCTAAAGTCGATACCTACCTACAGAAAAATTTATGATTATAAAAGTTTGTATAGTATTGACTTAATTTGAATAAATAAATGAATGAATAAACTCTTGTTAATATATTTTATTTCTAAAAAATATTTGTTTCTGTTTAATGAACAACAGCCAAGAAGAGGGAAACAAGATGTCGTCTTGTATACCACTACTACCAACTACCAAAGGTACACCATAATCACTACTTGTTAATTGATTTTTACTAATAAATCAATTTTTATAGGTCAAAAGTAAAGGCGTATTCAGTTCAAAACGCTTGAAACAATTTAATTATGTTAACTTACATGGTTTATTATCTCTTGCTCATTCAATTGCTATATTTGAATTTTAATATTTTGTTTATATTGCTAATTGGTTCGTTCATCCATCAGAGTTAACTCACCATCCTTGATTAGCGTATCTATAATAACGATCCATTATTAGCTCATAATGGTATGCAAAACTATTAAAAGGGGTCGTCTAATCTCAAACTTATCTGATTCAATTGCTGATGGTAAACTAGCATCAAATTAATTGTGTTGACTCACAATAAAGTAAGACGTTTTATCAACTACGACGTTGGCGTTCAATGTATTTCAGTTAAATTGAATAAATAGTAGTGCAATGAAATGACACCTTTTATAGACTAAATTCACCATTGTCATTTTAGAAAAATAACCGATCTCGATTCGTACCTGTATCTCTCTCCATAAGGACTGAGTTCCAATCAAATCTCAATAAGCATAACTAGGAAACTCTATGTAAAAAAATGAAAATAAAACACGTAATAAATAATATATAAGATGTTGTTTTATTCTTTTAAGATAAGATAAAGATTTTCATGGCTAATGAAAGTCTTTTGCTATTTATATTAATTGTCTAATCTAAAGGGAATGGAAATCTAAAAGTAATGGATCATTGTAACTGACCAATGATTATCTAGAAAGGTTGATGAAATGTGTTGAGTTGTTATATACATTGGTAGATGGCAAAGTTATTGGTTCTTCATGAATGTAAAAATTTATGGACTTGTTTATCAACAAGTTCCTTGGTTCTATCTTTGAATACACTTTGATTTGGTTGTACAGGATGTCAATTGTATGTACGCGAGATTGACATTTAATTTGTGATTCAAATAATAAACTTTTATTATAATGACAATTACCGTTCTATGACACTCTATATTGCTGGTGCCTGTAAGAGGAAGTAGTATTCCTGATCAAAATACAACCTTATACAACATGACACCTACGATATAAAGCTGTACTTATTTTGCATTACTAATATGTTCCAAAACTACTGCTCATAAAATCGCAGTTGCAGTAATTCTAGATAAGGAATCACATCCCATAAAAATAAGCTCAGTTGCATTTTAAATTATAACTGAAATGTTGAAAGATCAACATCCATCTAGTAATATTCTATCATATCAAACAAAGTATCAACATCTCAACCAAGTATCTTATAAAAGAATGTCAATAAAAGACATTATAATTAAACACCTGTAAAATAGGCATCAACACACAAACATCCACTATTTTACAATTCCTATAAATATAGCATACTTTATGAAGATATCATTCTTTTTTTTTTAGATTTCTTTTAATCACAATAAAACCGTAGAAAGACTATAATTGTATTTATGAACGCTTTTATTTTTTTATTTTATTTTTCATTTTTATAAAATTAGTTTAATTTTATCGTAGATAAAGATATGGCTCATGCAGAGATTTATGAATGTGAGAGAGAGCTCAGACCTATGAACACAAAAAAAATTATCCAAATTGTGATGCTTCGTCGGCCTGTACGAGATTTTTTTGTGGCGATACCTGGTGGCTCAAGTGTAATTTAGGCGTTTAATTGTCAAATGTATCCGCATCAAAATGAAGTTAGTTGATTGATATAACGAATAATAAATGCAATGTCATTTATTGAATGAGTGAATTAAAAGTATAAAGCAAATCTTACTTTTGAATGAAATTATTAATTATTTTGATTAACATCAATAGGTTTAAAAAGCATAATTAAGTGCAATTATTGCTACTAAATTGCCTAATTTGATATGCAGAAAACCCTTAAAGCATTTATTCTTTTTCTTTGGCAATGCTACAAATCATCGTTTAATATGACTGAATATTAATAAATTAGAGAAAATACGACTGGTAAAAAACTGATACCCAACGTACATCGAGGTCAAGATTGATAAAAGGTGCATTAATTGTGTAGTGGAAATTGCAACATTTTGATGGATAGAGATTACTGGGCCAAGGTGTTGTGTTTGCCTCAGGATTTTTAAAAGGGTTTAAAAGCATACTTCATCAAACTTATTTAGGTGTTAAATACTCACCGTATGCTGTTATTAATATCATCTTGTTTTTTATTTAATTGCTGTATTGTTAAAAACCAAGCTTTTTATAGCTTATAGCAATGACAATGGGATATTTCTGATTTTAGATGGACATTTATCATAAGGCGGGCTGATGATACATTTGATACTACTGTTGATGGAACAAGGAACAAGTCAATTTAATTTATGAAATTTGAATGCAAATACCAAGGAACCATTTGTAAGTACTTGAGTTGGTTCTGATGAATCATCGAATACATTGGCTTGGGACAAAGAGGATAAAAAGACGGCAATATGTTTCAGTGATGGAAATATTTATGTTTATGATATTGGAAACGTAAGATTAAGACTCAATGTAAATTACCTCTAGCGCAATGATTATAAAGTAAGGTTATATTATTACCAAATAAACTACCACACAATATTAACATGTACATATAAAGATTTACAGTAATAAGCTCAAAGCAAATAGATACAGCATCGTAAATTCTTGAAAAAGTTCTAAAGTATTATAAAATCTCTTATTTTTAAGACTCACAAGGCTTATAAGCGGAATATTAATTTAGAAAATTATTCTTGTCCAGATCATCAATTTTGACATTTTTTAATTTTTTTTTCGGATTTTGCAAATTTAGAGTGAATTATACTACCAATTGTAAAAACAAAAAATATACACATACAAAAAATTTAGCGTTCTATTCACTCAATAAAAAATAACAAACTTTTTTATTGCAAAATATTACATGAAAATCCTTTAACCAAAAAACCGTTTTTGGGCCAAAAATGCTAATTTTCATTACTTGACATTTAATGCTAAGCTTTTATAAAATGTGTATCAGTTATGACTACAATTTTCTCTCACAATATAGTATATTTAAACGTTGATTTTGGTATCAAAATTCAATTTTTCTATTTTTTGATCAAAATTATGAGTGTTGGTAAGGATAAAATGAGTCCCGAAAATGTCCGCTACAAATACTGAATTTTCAGACCATACGCGGTTAAATATGAGAGAAGTTTAAAAGAACGCCTTTTTATTTAAACCTTAGATATACTGTACCATAGTATAAGAGACGACTTAGCCGTTCAATCTTGCCATGCTCAGTTACGGCGTGGCTCTACGGGCTCGCTTTTGCAATTTTTTAATGAATGTATGATATGACAGACGGTTTTTCTGGTAGAAAAATATATGTTTCTATGATAACAGATATTGTCTATTTTGTTTAATTTATGGTTCATGCGTTGTAATGCTGCTTTTACATTGGCTGAAATGTGCAATCTAGCAGTGTTTTAGTTGCGCTAAATAATGAAAAGCCTTGAAAATCCTTTCCTACGTATGTTGTTTCTTTTTTGTTTTCATATTCCAAGGATATACAGTATTCACCGTTTGATAAGGCATATCAGACTATCAAGATGGTATTCTTTTCTTTTATCTGAGTACGTGTAATGAATCAAACATTTCAGTTACATTCATGCAAAACTTTGCCTCATTTTTTATTATATAAATACTACAAAGAAATCATTACATGATCGCCTGTAAATTTATCTGTCTTATTACACTCCCTTTACTTTTATTTATTCACTAATACAGTAAATATCTAATTTACAAATAAGAATACCAAACTTCATCAACCATAATCACTAATTTATAATAACAAGGATAATATCTATAAGCATATTATCCACCTTTGTTGTTAGTCCAAAATCACAGATCATTACACCATGTGCATCCTGTTATCTTTTTAACCATCATATACAGTGAATACAACAGCTCAGGCTATAGTGTACAGACCACCTGGGCACAACAAAATCATATTGTGCAGCACAGGTGGGCCATAATGCAAATTTACCTGATTCAACTGCTGATGCTAAACTAGCATCAAATTAGTTGTGTTGACACGCAATAAAGTAAGGCGTTTTATCGAGTACAATGTTGGCGCTCAATGTATTTCTGTTAAATTAAACAGACAGAAATATGGTTCATGCAGATATATATGAATGTGCGAGAGAGCTCAGGTTTATGAACACAAAAAAATGATCCAAATTGTGATGCTTCGTCGACCTGTACGAGATTTTTTATGGCGATACCTGGGGGCTCAAGTATAATTTTGGCCTTTAATTATCAAATGTATTTAATCAAGATAAAGTTTGCTGATTGACATACCTGAGAGTTTATGGATACATACAATCTTATTTATAGAAAGAATAATAATAAAGACTAGTAACATTTATCATGGAGAACGTAGGCTTTATCACTAGAAAAACCAATGGTAAAAGAAAGAATCAAGAGCTTCTAGGTCTTAGTTTAAAAGACTATTTATAAGAATTACATTTCAGTATGAGTTAGAAATGGAATTGGCTTCAAAATTGGCTGTTTAATATTCTCGAAAACCGACAATACCAGATAATAAATGCAATGTCATTTATTGAATGGGTGGATGTAAATGTATAAAGCAAAAAAGCTTACTTTTGATGAATGACGATACCAATTATTCTGATTAACATCGATAGATTCAAAAAGCATAATTAAGTGCAATCGTTGCTACTAAATCACATAATTTGATATGCAGAAAACTCTTGAAGAAGCATTTGTTCTTTTTTTTTGGCAATGCTACAAATCATCGTTTAATATGACTGAACATTAATGAATTAGAGGAAATACAACTGGTAAAAAACTGATACTCAACGATGTACATCGAGGTCAACGTTGATAAAAGGTGTATTCATTGTATAATGAAAATCGCAACATTTTGATGGATAGAAATTACAGGACGAAGATGTTATGTTTGCCTCAGGATTTTTAAAAGGGTTTAAAAGCATATTTCATTAAACTTACTTAGATCTTAAATACTCACCATATGTTATTAGTATCATCTTGTTTTTTTTATTTAATTGCTGTATTATTAAAAACCAAGCTTTTCATAGCTTATAACAATGACAATGGGATGCTTCTAATTTTAGATTGACATTTACCATAAGGCGGGCTGATGATACGTTTGATACTAATGTAGATAGTGTTTAGGATATTGACTAAATATTGAGCTGGATTATGTAATACTAATAATGAGCGCAGTATGTATGGTTCATCGTAAGTTCTTAATATGTTATCTGGACATGATCATTAGAGTTAGGAACTGGAAGGAATGATTCATATCAACTTTATCTCAATTGTGGAATAAGGTGGAGTGATTTTATTATATATTATATTTAGTCTAAGATGAGGTGATATTATTGAAGCTGAGCCAATGGAAATCGTTACCGACGATTCACATTGGTTTGTTCTGTTATAAAGAATATTCTATCTACTTAACTTTGCCTCCTCCTTGTCGGATCTGATTCTGGTCATATCTATTTACATCAAAACCTCATACAACTGGTCTCCCAACTTATAAAATCAAGATCCAACTATCGAATGTTATACCCTATATCCGCGCTCCTAAAACATATAAATACCTGATCTTTATACTCATAGCTTGATATCTTTATCTTTTTTCCTTATACATATACTTAATAAATATATCTAGTTCTAATTGTATTTTAGCTGATTATCTTAAGTATATATATAAACAGATAGAACCAGTCAATTTAATTTATGAAATTTGGATGCAAATACCAAGGAACCATTTGTAAGTACTTAAGTTGGTTCTAGTAAAGTTTTAAGTAAATTGGCTTGGGATAAAGAGGATAAAAAGATGGCAATATGTTTCAGTGATATGATGGACATGTTTATGTTCATGATATTGGAAACGTAAGATTAAAGCTCAATGTAAGTTACTACTAGTGCAATGATTATAAAGTAAGGCTATATTATCTCCAAATAAACAACCACACAATATTAACATGTATAAAGATTTACAGTAATAAGCTCAAATCAAATGGATACAGCATCGTAAATTCTTGAAAAAGTTATCATGTATTATAAAATCTCTTATTTTTCAGGCTACCAAAGCTTAAAAGCGGAATATTAATTTAGAAAATTATTCTTGTCCAGATCATCAATTTTGACATTTTTTAATTTTTTTTTTCGGATTTTGCAAATCTAGAGTGAATTATACTACCAATTGTAAAAACAAAAAATATACACATACAAAAAATTTAGCGTTCTATTCACTCAATAAAAAATAACAAACTTTTTTATTGCAAAATATTACATGAAAATCCTTTAACCAAAAAACCGTTTTTGGGCCAAAAATGCTAATTTTCATTACTTGACATTTAATGCTAAGCTTTTATAAAATGTGTATCAGTTATGGCTACAATTTTCTCTCACAATATAGTATATTTAAACGTTGATTTTGGTATCAAAATTCAATTTTTCTATTTTTTGATCAAAATTATGAGTGTTGGTAAGGATAAAATGAGTCCCGAAAATGTCCGCTACAAATACTGAATTTTCAGACCATACGCGGTTAAATATGAGAGAAGTTTAAAAGAACGCCTTTTTATTTAAAACTTAGATATACTGTACTATAGTATAAGAGACTTAGCCGTTCAATCTTGCCATGTTCAGTTACGGCGTTGCTCTACGGGCTCGCTTTTGCACTTTTTTAATGAATGTATGATATGACAGACGGTTTTTCTGGTAGAAAAATGTATGTTTCTACGATAACATATATTTTCTATTTTATTTAATTTATGGTTCATGCGTTGTAATGCTGCTTTTACATTGGCTGAAATGAGCAATTTAGCAGGGTTTTAGTTGTATTACGTAATGTAAAGCCTTGTAAATCCTTTTTTACTTGTGTTGTTTCTTTCTTTTTGTTTACATATTCCAAGGATATATTCACCATTTGATAAGGCATATCAGACTATCAAGCTGGTATTCTTTTATTGGAATACGCATGCTAACAACATAAGGAACTAATATTTTTAATATAGTAGGTAGCATCCTACTATATTAGAGACTGACATTTTCATTTAACCGGATTCTAATAAGATCAAACGTCATTATTTACTACTGTATTGTTGGACGTACTTTTTGGTTACCAGATCAAATCAAAAGCAATAATATTTATATCTGCTCAATAAAAAGCTAGAACTGGCTACAAACCCATGAAATGTTCCAGAAAAGTGATAAAATTTCAAATGGTATAGAAATACAAAAAAAAAAAAATCTAATGCCTTGCCTAATAACCATAGTTCTGATCGTAGCTATGCTTGAAAGCAAATCGTTTTACAGCTAACAATCCGTAAACTAAAATAATATGTTTAAAGTAGATTGGTTTGTTTAAATTTATGTGTGATAAAGTAACATATATAATCTTAGATTTGGCTTGCGTATAAATTTAAGCAGTAAATGTTATTTAAGTTTATGTTCAAGCAAAAACCATTGTTGCTATAAACATTATACTTTAGCTACAAGCACATTTACAAATGATGATAATCGTAAATATATTGGCAGTTGCATGTATTGCTCTACATCAACAACGTATTGAATTGTATTGTCTAAAATCTATATTAATAAAAACAAATGTAATTCAAAAACCCATTCCAGTAAAAAAAGGCAATGTTATTTTGAGGACAGCACGATGATGCCCATGTACAAAAAACCAATTTGTGCCCATACGATTAGCTCATTATACTCATGGTCAGATTTTATTATCATGCGCAGATAGGGATAATAATATATATGCTTATGGGCAGTTCTACTATTATGCACATATGGGATTATAATATGCATATGGACAGAATCTATAATCCTGCACATATGACAGGATTTTCGTTGTGCTCATGTGCAGTTTCTTTTGTTGTGCCCATGTGCATCTTGTTATCCTTTTAGCCATACAGTATTCAGTGGGCACAACAAAATTATCTTGTGCAGCACAGGTGGGCCGTAATATCTATTTTATGTAACATTGAATCAAAGGGTAATTTTTATATATATAGGCTTGAATCATATTTATATTTGTGGAATAGGTAAAAATATTTACGGAAAAAAAGTATAAAAAAACAATAGGAATTTGACTAGATAATGTTAGGGTTTTATTATCAAGAAGTAGAACAACTTAATTAACTCTTCTTTGAAAGGAAGATGTCTTTCTATTTATACACAATTTCTAATCTACATTATATGTAAATTAATGAGAACAAATAGGAATATGCCATTTCCATAATCTACCCGATATTTTTAGATCCTGATTTTATCATGGATGAAATCAGGCCATATTGAATAATGGTGTATTTATGATTCAGGTCAATAACTATAATTTGCTAGGATCCACATCTCGGTTATAAGATTACTTGCTGCTGTTGTATCAATCAGACATGTCAAATCAAAGTGATTCCTGATTTATCCCAGCGGTAATTCAAGTTAGACACCAGATGAAATGGAGATCTAAATGGATGTAATCCACAATATTGATAGTGTAGTAACTTCAATATAGATGAGTCGTTAACAAAATTGATACCTTTGTTTATTATTATTATTGATTTGGATAGAACCCTGTTTTGAAAATTATATGTCATTTGTGTAATTAATTACACCGCCACGATCAAGGGTGTTACTATCATCTATACGACATGTATTGTGGTTCAAAAGGTATTTCATATATTTAGCATGCGTTTGTTATTGTGTTCAATAGCTAGAAGTGATTGTTTATTATAATTGTTATTCACATTTCAAGAGGCGTCATATTTTATGAGCGACACTTGGAAATTAGGTTATTTTATTTCTATCCAGCGTTCGTAGTATGTAATTTCACTGCAGCCTGTTTCCAAATTCATTTTATATCTAACAAAAGACTCAAAATCGCGTAAAATCTATTGCTTTCTCTTCGAAAACTAGCTCTCATTTTTCATCCTACTCTACTTTTTTTTCATTAAATAACACCAAGGAGAAGTTATATGCCAATGTACTCCTCGAGATGATGGCCAACTTTAATCCAAAAGCGAATACACGGAAATATCCTTCTTTTTTTTTTTTTTTTTTTTTTTTTTTTTTTTTTTTTTGCAGTTGGCATAACTTTTTCAATGCTAATGTTTCAAATTTTTTTATTTCACTGATAAAAATTAAAAACTTTGAGCCTTCATACTCCTGCAGAAAATTAAGCTATACTAACACTTTTTAATAATGAAACTTACTTGTTTTAAAGTGCTCTATAATATATATAAGAATAAAGAAATTCTGAGCACTTTCATTCGTTTTTATTTTTTTGACATTTTTGTAGTAGATTTCAAAATATTCGTTAAATTGAGAAGCATTTTTTTTTACATTCATTTCATCAACCTTGTCGAGCTCTCTCGGACCCAGTTTAGTTTTTTTCAAAATATTGATTTTTCGTGGAGATATTTTCAAAAATGTGTACAAATGGATACCTTTTGTTTCAGCTTCAATTTTCCCCTGTATGCCCTCATTCCAAGTTCTGACTCTTAAAAAAAAAACGACAAAAAATTTGTTTTTTCTATAAAAAATGCAATTAGAAGGTTCAGCAATGACTCTATCGATGGACAATTGCTTTACGTATTAATTCCATTATTTATATCTAAAATATACTTATAAAAAGTGATGTGTATCTTCAAAAATCCTCCAAAATTTCAATCACATTTTACACAAAATTTAATGCCAAACGTTTGTCTAAATTTTATTTAGATGAGCGCAAAATCCAAAACTGTACATCAACCATTTAATACGCTAGGTATACTTACTTTACAGTTCTCGAACTATTAAATAAATTTGTTTTTTTGAATCATTTTCTGGTCGATTTGTCTAATAAAATTTTAAAAGCCAGTTACAACGAAAGAAGTACCCAATTAATATGGAGTGTAACCTTAGGGCTTGCCATATACCGTACAGTACATGCTTTTCTAATTCTATGTGACTGGGGTGGTTTGAAGAATTTCATCAATAAACCTTCTTTCAACACAACTAGCAAAGTTGCTTCAAACCTATCTTTAATACTTGCGCAAATTATGTCAATTGAAATATCTAAAGGTATATTGACAATCAAAAAGAAAATTTATTATTAAAAGATTGCTAATAATCAGACATAAATTAATAGACGAAGCCGCGATATATGATCGTCAAATCAGACTTTGGGGTCTTGACGCGCAACAAAGGTAATACGAGAAAAACACGCTTTAAAAATGTGGGAAGCATGAAAAACTAACTCGCATATGAAACATAAAAGAATTGGAAAAGCTAGTATCCTTATTGGTGGTATGCGAGCATTGAGTGATGAGGTTTGCAAGAATATTGCATTAGCTGGTGTAGCAAGTATTACTTTACTTGACCATGAGACAGTAACCGAATTTGACTTGGGAGCTCAATTTTTTTTGACAGAGGCTAGTGTTGGTCAAAATGTAAATATATAATATTTATCAAATTGTAAAGAAATATTTATCCAACTATTATAAATAGAAAGCAGAGGCAGCAGCGACAAGTATCAGAAATTTAAACCCTCGGGTTGAAGTCATTGTAGATCAACAAAACATCAATGAAAAGCCAGTCGAATATTTCGAATCTTTTTCAGTTGTATGTTTAATTCATTCAGAATATGATATAATTGTAAGTAAATATACATGTGCTGTGTTAGCTTTATTTGCTTATACTACTATACAGTCTAGAGTAGATGAAATCAGAAGAAATATTAAAAAGCCGTTTTATGCGGCAGATGCATTTGGATGGTTTGGTTATATATTTTGCGATTTAACTGAACATGCCTACATACAGTAAAGTAGACTTTGATATAATATGAAGCTTATACAAGACTAACAATCACCCCATCCCCTTTTTATTTGTGCGGTAGAGAGAAAAAATCAAATCCTCATCCCGATTCAAAAAAACCTCCAACTGTTGAAAAAATTGCACATGTCGAGATCTATTCTGATTTAAACAATTCATTACAAAAGAGTTGGTCTGATATGAGAATCAAGGCAATCAAAAGAAGAGTTTCACCAATGACATTTTTAATTCATAGTAAGTTGTTTTACATTCATATATAATAGAATAAGCTCGTTGATATTTTTGTGTGTAGTTTTGCTTAAATTTCAAAGAGAACATCATCGATCACCAAACAAAGAGGATGTGCAATTACTACTAGAAAATAAAGCTAAATATTTAGCTGATATGGGAATTGAAGATGCAAGTGTTCTTGATGATAGTTTACTCAAGTAACGTATATTTGAAAGTTTAAGTTGGGCGTAGACTAATCATGTTTGTAGTGATTTGTCTTCTTTAATTGATACTGAAATTTCACCCGTTGCCGCTATTGTTGGAGGTATCTTGGCACAGGATATTTTGAGAACACTTTCTGCTAATGAATTACCTATTCAAAACTGGTTTTACTATAATGGATTAGATGGTAAGTTATTTATGAATAATTTACATTACAGTAAGCTCATTTTTTCCCCATTCAGGCTCAGGGTTAGTTCATAAAATTTAAATGATTGCCAAAAAATAGTAAAAATGTAAATAAATGTGCTAATTGCCCTTGACTCTTTTTAATAAAATTTATTATTCAAATATTATGCAATGAAATATTTATATATTTGTAAGCGGTACTAAAGATCCTACATTGATCCGAGTAACTGTTGTCAATTCCCCAATCATAGAATTTGACATATTGCTAAAATGGCATGTTTGTGTGTAACATAGATGCATTACAGTTATGTTCTGATTCAATTTTCAAAGATGCAGATGACATTTTGCTCAATATGTAGATAACCTAATTATCCAATGTAATTATTCTTGAATTAGCCAATGGATTATCTTGCACTTTCAATAAACAGAAAACCTAGTACTTGAAGTGGGATCTGCCCTAATTTATATAATGAAGCATACAGGATTTATATTTTTACATTCAAGTTAAATTTACCATCTCGATATAATCAAATTATATATATATATATATATATATGTATATAGATTTGATATAAACCAACCTAAATTTAATGCTTCATTCACCATACTTTATAGATGATCGACATGTCAATTTCCTTGGTATGATTGGCTCACTGTATTACCAGGCTTACATTGAATCAATTATTCAAATTTAATCCCTTTATATATATTTCCTCGGCTGACAGATGAACAAATGCCATTACCATGGCAACGACATTTTAATAATCCGATGTATATGGAATGACGGCATTTTAAGAACGAGAAACATAATTATCCAATGTATGAAAATTCCATCATTTCTCATCAAGGATTCTTCTAGTCGAAGCATTATCTTTTTTTTTTTTAAGATTTGATACTTATTTGAAACCCTTTTTCATTAAAGTTTATATGTATTCTCCATGAGAATTGTCGATGCAAGCTGCACTTGAAAAGAAGTGACACTTTCTGGTTGAATCGAATTGACATTAGTAAAGAATATGCCCAGCAGAAAAAAAGGTGCATCCTATTATAGAAATTATTTATTTAACAGAAACATCTCGAACCAGATGCCAAGCAAGCCAACTTAATATTTATGTATTCTAATGGATCAATAGACCTAAATAGATGAATTTATTTTCTCTTTTGACATTTCTATTATTTCGGAATATGACCCGGTCAAGGCCACCAAGAAATAATAAATTTCTTGGCTTGATTTGACATTTTAACATGAACAAACAAATTGCATAAATTTTTAAAAAAGGGACTTAACGCAACAAAATAAATAATAATAATAAAAAAAATAATTAAGGGGATTATTGCATATGTTTATAAATAACATGAATCCCGACTTTCTTTCTTTCTTTTTTAAGCATCCATCCAGAATGAGTCAAGCTTAGATTCATAAAAAGAAAAAGGTTTACATTCACAAACAACCGAAACCTTGTTTTTCTACAAAATATCATCTCACGAATTTTGTATCAAAAAAGCTTATATTAACCAAATTCAAATTTCAATATATAAGATAGGAGCATGTTAAATGGGAGACAGTACAAAACAAACAGCAAAATGCACAGGATCTGCGTTCTTTTTTCTATTTCTATTTCATATATCATGATATTTTGGATTCACATTTTAAAACTCCAAAAAAAAAGGTTCGGGATTCTGGCCTATACAGCCTTTTTTTTTTTTTGTTAATGAATACTTATTGAAATGCTTTGAACTTATTTCTTTCTTCTTTCTTCTCCTTGTTTTTTTAGATAAAAAAAAAAAAATACAATAATTTTTTATAACATAAAATACTTTGAATCCAATATCCAACAACTACAAAATTATTATAAAACATTGAAAAATAATTCTTCAAAAAAAAAAAAATACTTGTATAATAATGAAATCGACTCTTTTTTGTCTAGCAGCAATTGCACAAATTGTTTTATCATCAGTTTCAGCAGAGCCAATTCAAAGAATTCCTCTTTATTATCAAAAGAGGACATCTGGTTCAGATTTTATTTCTGCTGATGCTATAGATCTTAAAAATGGAATGCTTGGTGGTGTAGTACAAATCGGCAATCCACCTCAAAATCTCACCATGGCATTTGATACCTCTACTGGCTTTTCTTGGGTTCGTGGTACTCAATGTGGTACTGAAAATTGTCAAGGTCGTAATGCTTTTGATTCAAGAAACTCTACTACAATTGTCTCTACAGGCCAATCTTTTATCATGGATTACGGTGAAGGTATTGTTCATACTACAATTTATTTGGATACCTTTCGTTTTGCTGGTTTGACAGTCAAAAATATGCCTTTTGGTGGTGCTTATGAAATGGAAGGCTTTAACTATGGTTTCGATGGTTATCTTGGTCTTGGTCGAAATGTCAATTTAAACATCTCTTCTACAGTCAATGCAAAGCGTGATGTTTCTGCTTCTGGATTTGTCCCCAATGCTTTCCAACAAAGTTCAGGTTTATCCAGTGCTCAATTTGGTATGTATACTACTACAACTGGCAGTGGTTTCTCTGATTCCGGTAGCACTGTTACTTCAAATGTTGCTATGACTAGTGATGTAACCTCTGGTGGCTATGGTGTTGTTACACCTGGTGGTTACGGTGTTGTCAAGCGTTCATCATCAAACGATGAGCCTGCTGGTTATCTTGTTATTGGTAAATACATTTACCCCCTTTTTTTCAGTTTCTTTATATTCTCTCCCTTAAAAATTATGATATTTTTAGATACTTTTCATTGATACTAACTTATTTTTTTTAATCATTCGATTTTTCATTAAATAGGTGGTGTTGACAGCAACGCCATAAAGGGCGATTTGTATCACATTGATGTAGATGATAATGATGATAATGAGTCTGGAAACTGGGCTGTTTCTGTCAATTCCGTCAAATTCGAAGATGATCTTTGTTTTAACGTTAGTAAAAAAGCAAAGGCCGTGCTTAGCTCATCTACTGATGTTATTGGTTTGCCTAATGCTCAAGGTATAAATATAAATAATTAATAGATCAAATAGATTGCTGATTATATTCATAGCTGACGAATTCCAAAAGCATTGGTATGCTGAATATGATAAACCTGATAACACATTCAAGGTTCCCTGTTGTATGATGGATTATCTTACTCCATTCAAGATTGAACTCGGTTCGATTAAAGCTACTATTCCTCCTCAATATTGGAGTCATCCTCGCAAGGTTACTTCTTGTTGTGAAATGTGCCGTACCCATATTGGTAAAAGTGAATCTGACACTGACTACATTATTGGTTCTGCTTTTACCAACGCCTTTTATACACAATTTGATACTGAAAAAAATAGAATCAGTTTAGCAATGAAGAAGAATCACATCAAGGATGGTCTCAAGCTTTGCGAAGCTTAAATAGTTTCATTTGATACATAAAAAAACAATTCTATATATATTTTATACGCTTCAAATTCTATATTTTTTTCTTATATACACTGTCCTCGTTTTTTTCCTTTTTTTTTTTTAATATGATCATTTTCTCTCTCTTTCTCCTTCTTTTAGTGTTTGGCTTGACCCCCACAAACAACAATCGATATTGTTTGTTGTTATTTAGAAAAATATTCCTTTTGTAAAAGTAGCATTAGTCTTACCATTCAGTATTAATAACAAAGAATTGAGAATTACCATTAAAGCGTAAACAGAAACTTGCCTTTTTCAGCCTAAATGTTTCTGTGAAATATATTTATTAAAAATAGATTGTCTATTATTGATCAATTATTGTAGGGTGATGTTGCTCAATTATCAATCATTCGCGTTTTCTGATTAAACCTTCAACTTAGTTAAACGGATGTGATGCCGCTTCTTGATGCTATTTGGTTACTAAAGATCAGATTTCCGGACACTTCTGATTTGAACAATTAAACTTAATATGTCTTTTAGCTTTTTAAGATATATAATTATTAAGAAAATGTGCTAGGAAAATTGCAAACGAGATAAAAAGATGTATATTGGATTCTAAATAAAAGCCTGCGAACTCAAAGTTGCATGATTTATAAATCAGAGTGCGCCATCTTTTCTATAAGTAACTCTTCGGAGAAAAGTTTAAAAAACATAAGCCTGGCATTATAAGAGATATGTAAAACAGCTATAGTAGACTATCTACTCAGATAGGTTCTTTATATCTCGAAGAACGTTCGAAAATAGGTGAAGTTTTCAATTTTTTCACTTTTAAAAAGGGCAGGTTTATTTTTACTTTTTTCCATTGGATAACAACAACAAAAAAAAAAATTGTGAATACATTTGAGATGCTTAAATTAAACATGAATCTTTTTTAATTGAGTTACCAGTCATCACGAGCTAGAATAAATCCTTTAAAGATATGGCTTTGAGTTTTCACTGCTTAAAAGTCAGAACTTTAATCCATCTTTCCCAAGCGAAAATTCAAGATACAATATTACCTTTATAATAAAACTGACTTGTTTTTTTATTGTTCTTTAACATGTTTGAGTATCAAATTTTTTTTTGGGAATTTGTTTTTACTATTTTTTTTGACCTTATATCGTAGATTCCAAAATGCTCATTGTATGAAGTAGCGCTTTTTAATGTTTACAATATAACTCTGATCAGTACCTACCTACTCCATTTTGTCTTTCCTAAAAATATTTATTTTTGGTAGAGAAATCCATAAAAATGCGTAAAAAAATGTGTACTCAATTTCAGGGCCCATTTGAACGAGCAATCACTCATGATTTGAAATTTGAACTCCCGAAAATTGCAAAATGCTTGATTTCTCGATGAAAAATGTAGCTACAAGGCTCAAAATTATTTCAATCTATAGATAATAACACTATCTATTATTTTGAAAAATTTAATTTTAATTATATATATGAATTTCAAGATGTATAGCTTAAAAACCTTAAAAATTCCAACTGAATTTTTCGCAAAATTTTGCAAGAAATTTTTCTTTAAAAAGCATATATTTCGACGTAAAATTTAATTTTACATATAAAACATTTAAATAGCTGGCTTGATCTACTATGAATTCTGATGAATTAGCGAACATTTTAAATTTTATGATCATTTTACGAGACTTGGCACATTTGATACTTCAAACTCAGCAGTTCAAGCTATGAAATGAACATTTTGATTTTCTCGATGAAAAATCAATGTTTTCCTGTAAAACAAAAGGAATATAATGGATTTCATCTAGTTGTATCTTATAAATATGATAATATTTTTATATATGGTCTATAATATATGATAAATAGACAAACAATTGGTTTGTTTCATGCCAATTCCGACAATAGTCAAATGGAATGTGACATTATCATGGTAATATAGCCATCAAGAGCTTTTTGAGACTAGTTGCGCTTATAATGTATACAAATACAATTGATCTACGTTGATTTGTACTGACATCTAATACAGATTTGACATTTGGCAACTTGTATAAAAGTGTAATATACATTTTTGACGTCACTTTGTAACTGCGGAAATTCAATGGTATACAATGTTGTACGCGTTTTCCAATCTTCCCTTCTCTTTTGTTTTTTTTCTCCATTCAATTATATCAAATAAAATAATCATGTCAACACCTATGGATATAGACCCTCCTGCTTCTTCAGCAGCACCTGTAGAAAATACAACTGTAGATGATGTTAAAGGAAAAGGAAAAGAAGAAAAGCCTCGCTTCGAAGTGAAGAAGGTTTGTTTACATTTCTCAAAGTTTTGTACAATCGAGGGACAAGGAAATAATAATGCTATCTTATTTTAGTGGAATGCTGTTGCTCTTTGGGCTTGGGGTAAATAAGACAAAACCAATTGATAAAATAACATGGATTTGGATATATATATATATATATATATGATACTCATTGAGTTTCTGAAATATTGTAGATATTGTAGTAGATAATTGTGCTATTTGCAGAAATCATATTATGGATTTATGTAAGATTATCAGTCATGTTTCAATTTAAAACTGTCTTTATTAATATTGATAATTAGGTATTGAATGTCAAGCAAATCAAGCATCAGCAACTTCAGAAGAATGTACAGTCGCTTGGGGTATTTGTAATGTAAGTAAATTGAAAGAGGGACAGAGATTTCAAGATAAGAAATATGAAAATCTTACTTTTATATGTAGCATGCTTTCCACTTTCATTGTATTTCTCGTTGGTTAAAGAGTCGCCAAGTTTGTCCTCTTGATAATCGTGAATGGGAATGGCAAAAGTATGGTCGATAAATTATATACCCCCATTGTATAACTTTTTTTATAATTTCAAACCGATCAAAAAAGAATAAAATCGCACAATTTTTTTTTATTTGAACATTCTAAGATATGCTAAAAATAATGCACCAGCACCAGTCATTGTACCTATCATATATTGCATGATTTGAAATTTGATAGCTTCCATTTGAGTTCTTAAACCAGAAATTTCACTTTCAATTCTAGTGTCTGTTTCTTTGATTTTGATTTCTTGCGCACTTGCTTCATCTCGCACTCTTCCTTTTTCCAAATTTAAATCTAATCGCACATCTGCTTGTGTTCTAGTAACTTCCTCTCTTAATTTCTGCTTTAATTTCTCCAGTTCGCTTTCTAATCTATCGTTTTCTGTCTTCATCATTGTAAAATCAGTTCTTTCAATCAATTGTACCTCAGATTTGAGTTTTGCAAAATCAACTTTATATGCATAAATAGTCTTTTTACAAGTTTTATCGTTGGTATCTACTACAAATGAACTTCAATCGATTACTTTACCTTTTCTCTTTCTGCTTTAGACACCATCATTTTATTCAGATCCATCATACTTTCTGATATAACTCTTTGTAGTGAACTCATAATAGCTTCGCTTTGTTGTCTTGAAAATCCTTCCTTTTCTAATCGTTCGACAAACTTAAAAGTATCAAAATAATTCTGTCTTGAAAACGTACTGGTATGAAACTTGTTGGAAATACATTTTAATTTGTTGGTTAAACGAAATGCCATAATGAAATTGTAATAATTTTTTGAAAAAAAAAAAAAAAGAAAAAAGTATATTATTGTGAAAACAAGAAAATAAAAAAGGCACTATAATAATTAAATACACGTGAGGCTAAATGATTATTACCAAATGCCTGTATTGCTCCAATCATAGCCATGTTTTGATGGAGGTGGCCTTAACGATAATGGCAAATCTTTTATTTTCCAGCCAGAAGGTAGTTTATATCTTTGTGTCGGTAACGTAGGCTTAGGTGTAGTAGTATTATTCATGATGGCTTCTTGCTGTTGTAGTTCAAACCATTGAATAAGTTCAGGGGGATAAATTGGTTGGCCTAATGTGATAAAAAAAAAAAAAGTTACATTCTACATGAAACACTAGAAAATCCATATTTATATAAAAAATAATACCTGATGAAGGATCATACGTAATATGGCTATATTTACATAATAATCCGTATTCACAATATCCGTATTGCTCAAAATGTCTGCATGGTGGTTTATTTGCTTGTTCTTGTAAAAATACATTCGGATCTATGGGTATAATTTACGTGAATTTCAAGTTTAGCACCATCATTAAATGGTTTACCTTTATACCAATCATAATGTAATTTACGGTTATTCATGTGTAATGTGCCTTCATTATGATTCCTTCTGTTGGTTACATTATCCGGAAATGTGCATTGACAGAAATCACAAAAATCTAGCCATAAAATGTTTAGTTGAATTTCCTATTTTTTTTCCCAACTCTAAATTTACAATTTCTAGGCATTTTTTATGCAGTGATTCTTGAGGGAAAAAAAAAAAAAGAATAAATGGCAAAAAATGAATGGGGTTGATGATATTTATTGTTTAAAAAATTTTTTTTTTCTTGCAAGGTTTGAATGTAGAAATACATTTTTGTTTATACAAAATCAAGCATCTCGAAATGTTGAAAATGTTTCTCTTTCATGTTGTAAATGTATTTTCTTTCTTCTTGATGCTTTTCATAACAATAAATTCAAGAATCCTTAGTATTTTATAATCTTTCATAGCACGTGAAAGGATGGTTTATCAAGTCAGGTTTCACATGGCAAACGGGGTCCTCCTTACATTTCGTTTGATTCACACCAAAAAAAAAAAAAAAAAAAAAAATCCCATATATTTATAATGAATCTCCCCAAAAAAACAGTTTCTTCCCTTCTTCTTTTCTTTGAACCCAACATTTTAATATCACAAAATGACCCACAACACATCATCGCCAATGTCAATTACACAGCTTGTACATTCAGATATAAATGATATAGAAGATCCAGACGTAAAAATTGCAGCGGAAGTATTAGGCGATATGGCAAGATTATCTTCAATGAAAAAGGAAGTTATTACTTTGCCTCCATTGTCAACTCCTTCTACAACACCTAGTTCACCTTTACCTACACCAACAACTTCATCATTTTCAATCGATCAACGTCTATCCTTCTCTAGTGAATCTACAATGGATGAAGATCAATATCAAAGACATCAACAACAACAACAAAATTTTATACATAGAGTTTCCAACATTCCACTTGTTAATTCAGCATTAAAAGCATACGAAAGTTCAAAAAACTCTAGCAGCGTCATGAAATATGGTGCTGAAATGGTTGAATCCTTTGCTGCTCCCATTTACGATAAATTTGGAAAACATGCCTTATCGGGAGTAGATGAATGGGGATGTAAGCAATTAGACAAGGTAATTCGTTTTTCTATAATTTATATAAAATAGATAGATATTAAAATCATTTGCCATCAATAGCTCGAAGAAAGATACCCTAAATATGTAGTTTCAAATGATAATAATGAACCAATTGCTGAAGAAGATGAAGACGACGATGATGCTAAATCTGCTACATTTGCTCTTTCTCGTGCTACCTTGATTGACGACGAAGGAATTCGCAAAAGAAGAGACTCTCGTGATGAAACATCAAAACATCATAAATCTAAATCTCGCAATACTTCTCGATCTACATCACCCCACAGACCATCTTCATTATCTCATGGCATTACTAAACATACTCCTAATCGTCATCGCCAACAACCACTTGTTCGTAGCAAATGGCATCAAATTGTAATGCATGCTTCATCTGCAGCTGGTACAACAGCAGCAGTTATTAGTGAAGAAAGTATGAAATGCTTGAAATATTGTCTTAATTGGTTACAGGTATGCTTTATTATGTGATTTAATAGAAACCCCAACCAACTTTTTTTTTTCCTTTTTCCTTCTTCTTTTAGTATGCTTCACAACATATTGATCAGCAGATGAATTTACTTCGAGAATTTTTAGTTTCTTTAGCATCAAATAGTAAAGAAATTACACCTGATGAAAATACAACAATAGTAGCGAACATTAAAAAAGAAATTGTTGATACACTTCGTAAAGTAGTTCAAGTTGTCAGTAAATATGCTGGTTCTGGTTTACCTGAACAAGCTAAAGCATCTGTTCGTGGATTTATTTTAGCATTACCTACTCGTTGGGCTATATTAAATTCAACAACTAATAGCCCTACTGCATCTCCTTCCATGGGACCTGTAACCGCACATGAAACATCAATGAAATTATTAAATTTTGGTGGTGAATCTGTTGAAATGATCAATTCTGTCTCTCATGTGTTTTCTGATACAATTGAACGGGCTGAATTATGGTTAAGCCGTTTGCGTGTTGTTGGTGTAGCTGGTAACAAAAGAAATCTTCAACCAACAATAACTGAATCATCAGCAGAACAAATGGATTTGAATTAAAACTTATATATTATAACAATTATACCACTACATAAACTCCTTGACAAAATTTTACACTGCATTCCATTCCTTTCTTTATATTTCTTTTCTTTTCTTTTCTTTTGTATCAATCATTCTCTCAAATATAAATATAAATATAAACATAAATATATATAAGATAATAAATATTTCCTACTTTTACCTCTCTTTGATATCATGGCATAAAAATAGTAAATCAAAACATGCTTCGATTGCGGGCATTAACAGTTGATTATCACTCAAATTTTGTACCTTTTTTTGTTTCTCTTTCACCGATCATACATACATACATACATACATACATACATACACACATGAGTCGTTGAAACATGAATAGAAAGTGCTTTTGCCTTGATTTTATTTGAACACGATGTTGTGTAACTGTTCCATTGATTTATTTTTATAAGCATGTGCTTATTCCGCGAAAAAAACCGGCATTTGGCCAAAATGTGCCACCACTATTACGATCAAATTTCGATTTACTCCGCATAGATTTTCTAATTTTAAAGTATTCTCATACATGCTTGAATGCATTTTATACACATTATAAACCATTGGAAATAAAACTACACATCTCAGCTTCATGTCAGTATTTTTGTTTCCGTAATACAATGTGTTTTTATAAAGTAGTAATGAATCTATCAAGATGTATTGGAAACCTTGAGTAATTGATGAAAGTTTAAAATAGTTTCAGTTAAAAGAAACAAGGCTTGGGGACATGAGTACATGTCGATTGTGGTGTATGACAAACGTACAGATTGCGTAAAGGTTATGTTTATTTGAAAGTATTCAGCATTTAGTATCATTTACTGAAACTTATTAGCAATTTAACGTGTTTTTTTTTGCTAAAGCTTAAAGATCCCCGACAATACTAAATACTACAAATCTGTCAAGATAACACACTACATTTTACTAACATCATACACGCAAACAATTGGTAAAGGGATACAGAAATATAATTATCAGGTATATATACAAATTTATATAGCAATTATTTATTAATTTATTTTATAATTAAACTATATAGAAAGGGAAAAAAATTACAGACAAGAGATACATGATTAATGTATTTAGTTCATGGATTGAACCAAGTTGTTAATGAAAGCTTCACGGTTACCGGTATCACCACCTTCAACATAGTTAAGGAACTTACGTTCTCTCCACATGTTGTTGGGGTTAGAGAGCTTGAAGGGCCAAAGGAAGTTGGAAGCTTCCTTGAAGTGAGGACCGACAGTAGAGATCTCGTGGATAAGATCTTCAACACAGATAATGTTGTACTTGCCGAGGGACTTTTCGATAACAGAGTTATCAGAGATAGGAATACGTTGCTTGTTAACCTTGGCATATCCACGCTTGTAGATCAAACCACGGATGGTCTTCAAGTTGGGATAACCGTAGGTAACATAAGGTTGGATCAATTGAAGCATCTCAGAGGTAGCCTTGTTAAGACGAACAAAGACACCATTGTTGATTTGCAAAAGACGCAAAAGTTGAAGAACCTTACGAGGCTTGGGAGCAATGTTGTTGATACCACGAATACGAACAACAAAGACAAGCTTCTCTTGGGCAGGAACGTAGTAGTTACCTTGAGCCTTAGCTTGACGACGAAGACGGATCTCATTCTTGGCGGCAGCCTTGTATTCAGCATCATACTTGGCAGCACGCTTGAAAAGTTCACGTCTCTTAGAGAGCTTAGCCTATAATGTTGAAATATTGATTAGTAAAAGTGGTACATAAATCAAATAAAAAAGACAATTTATAGAAAGAAAAAAGAATGCAAATCAGCCCCGAAAGATGGTTAACAGATAGGCATCATCGAGTGCAATCTAGCCAAAAAAAGTGGGCGGTACCCAAATCATCATACTTGCAATTCTTGATCTTTCTTACATTGTTCTTTATATATTTCAAAAAAGATAATTACCTTACGGAGCTCAACCTTTTGAGCAGCAGCCTTAGCAGTAGCATCGGCATCAGTCTTTCTCTTCTTCAAGAGAGTCTCGGGGACAAGAATGTCATCAGCAGTAGGGACGTTGCTATTAAATTAGAAAAAAAAAGGTAAAACAAGGTTAATGGATAAATTTCCAATAACATTTTTATATTATAATTCGTTTTAACCCAAGCAAAAGCGATAATTGTAAATGACAAACAATAAATTTAATAATGTACAAACATAAAATGCAAGTAGATTACAAGACCTTTTAAATCAATCAAGATATAAAAGTGGGTTGTATTAATAAATACATAAGCAGTTGCATGTCACCTAGAAAGAACCCAGAGTGGGTTCCTAGATGTAAACCATGAACATGATAAATTTAAGGATGTAGAAGTTTTAACAAAAAAACGACTGAATCCCAACTCCTTCAAAAAACTCCAGGATAGTGTCAATATCCAGTATAATAGAGATGAAGATGAAAAATTTTAAATAGACAAAATGTACTTGTGGTACAGTTTTGCATATTTGAGCGCTCCTGAATGGATTTTCTTTCTGTCAAAAGAAGAGAAAAAACTTACTAGGCAACCATGTTTACGTGTATAAAATAAAAGAGAGAGAAAAAAGAAATGGAAAAAGAGAAATTTGCACATGGTTGCTAAATATTCAAAAATTTTCGTGAAAAATTTTCTTCTAGGCAGTCCTTTTGACGTGACCTTTCAAAGTGTTGGGTTCGGGTAAATGGAAGGGACGTATTTGAATAGGTATTTTGAGTGGAGATCTTATACCGTGCCCCAGGAATCCGCTGAGGAAGAAGCTCCATCAGCAGGCAGTCCACCGTATTAATATATTTAAAGATTTTTTATTAAAAATTAAATCAATTTTATTAGATAGTTTTTTTAGCAAAATTATAGCCAAACATATATAGATTACTGCTCCATTTTTATCTACACCGATAATTAAGCAGTAATTTACTTTTATTAGAACTGCTTTTTCGTCTGAAAGAGTGATTTTGAAGTGAAACAAATTTAAATACCGACAAAATCAGGATTGCCAGAACCAAAAAAAAATGTCATTTTTGAAAAAATTAATTTTCTATCGCATATTTCTCAAAGATCTACTATGCAAATCAACAAAGCGTAATAAACGTTGCAGATAGAACTTTTGATTTCGCGTCGAATGGTGGTATTATCTTAAAAGTATTTCATCAAAGAATTGCACAATTTTAAAAAGTAAGATTTACAGTTTTTCGCCCAAAAGTCTGTTTTACGAATAATTACTAGCCAAATAAATGATTGTATATGAAGGGGCGAAAAATTCTGGTCATTTTGAGCTTAGGGGAGCTATAAGAAAAAATCTCATTTTTAGGGTCAAAATGTCGATAAACCAAAATCTACCAATTTTTGCCTGTAATCTGTAAGGGTTGAGAGGTCGATTTTGATCATGTTTTTCATCACCCCAAAAATCTAAGATAAAAATATAGAAGCAAGGTATTTGATCCAAGAAACAGTTTTGACCAAATTTGAGCTTCGGATTTGTGCAAAAAGTGCATAAAACAATTCTTTAAAAATGCCACTTTTTGGATGATTTTAGCAGTTTTATGCATTATTAAGGGCATAGTTTCTATAATATAGTCGTATTTGCGCATTTCAATTCATTCATTCGACCAACAAGTGATGAGTAATGTCAAGATTTCATCTTACTTTCTATTGAAACGCCTAATTTTTGTAGCCAAAGGTGACACATTATCTGTGTCCAGCTCACCTTTCAGGCGAAGAATCATAACATCTATTATTAATGTTATCAAATGACATGTCTTTCTAACATGTCCCCAAGTATTCCCCACACACAATTGGAACATGTAACAATGCATTCAGCTTTATTTTTTCGATCTGTACATGTGTTTAGATAGGTTAGAATATGCCCAATTTATGTGATTCTCTCATTACTATGATTCATCGTCAGGATTAACTGATTGTCGGTTATGGGTATCTCTAATATTATATGCTGTTAATGCCATTTTGATATTTTCCTCTATAATTATAATACAAAAATCGATTAGTCTTTCAAGAAATAATTAGTATATCCTTTTAATTTACCATAATTCATGAGTTTATCTTTTGGTAAACATCCTAGATTTTGCAAAAATGTACGTTCTCCTCTTATCATCTCTAGCTGTAATTTATAACTCTGAAATTTATCGATTCTTACTTGATTTGCTTTCACTCTGTTTTTAATCATCATGGAAGTCTTTACAGGTTGTCTCCATCCTCGCACTCGTTTAAATTCGAATCCAATGGCATGCTTTGTTGTAATGGCTACTTGATATGGTTTTCGTTCGACTATTTTGCTTTGTTTTTGCTTTTTTGGTGCTTTCGGTAATGGTTTCTGGTATTTATGAGTACATCTATCAATGTTATATCTATTTGAGGGTGTTACCTTTGGAGGTTTCTATTTGTGAATGTTAATTTTAATGGTATATAAAGTATATATTTATATAACTTACAATGTATTTTTGAATGTATGCATTGACTTTTGACACAATTATCTGATCACCATTGTTTCCTTTGTCAAGATATTTCAATGTCTGCATGCTGCATTAGATGGCTGAAGCATGTGTGTCTGAAAAATTATACCTCTTCTGCTTCTGTTAAAACTGTCAATGTCTTTTTTCTTGACGTAATGTGTTTATTTGATTTGAATTTTTGACGAATTGCATTTTGTAAATCATCGTAAGGTTTACTTGATTTTAACAATGATTTATACAGCTCAAGAGTCTAAGTATTTTGTGAGCTTAATTTTATACTTTTTTCCTTCTTGATGTTCTATTTACTTTTAATCGTGTTTCTTGTACTAGAGATTTATACATTCTTGTGAAAAAAAAAAAAAAAAAACGCAATAATAAACAGAACAAGCAAGGGGAGAATTTACAAATACATTTGGGTTATTGCTGTGACCCTCTTTGTGAGAGAATGTTTGAAACAAGATACATATTTATTTGTAGTGATATAGATATTTCTATATACATTTAATTTTCTCTACCATCGTAATAGTCTTCGAAATCATCATCATCATCGTCATCATAATAATCATAATATTCTGCTTCTGATTCATCGCTGTGATCTGAATTTTTCATTGATTTTATACGAGTTAAAACATTATCCAATGTAGATGGTTTTCGACACAATTTATTATTGCTGACTGAACCAACGCCAATTTCTGATGTATCATCGTGTTTGTTTTCAAAATCTCTTCTACCATAAAAGGAACCGCGATGTACGGATTCAGTAGGTCCTATCGATTGCCTTGCACTAGGATGACGGGAAACAGGTATCATGATGGCCGGTCCAAAACTATTATGATGTGATTCTTGTTTAGTTAGTTTGTTTGATAATATGCTAACTGTTTCTTCTTCGTCACTGAACGTCCTTTCTGCTTTTATGTCTGTATCTGATAATGGAAATGGCAGAGGAATTTCTTTGATTGCACGATATTGACCACAATTATTGAGATGCTATATATTAAAAGTTAGTAATAAATCAGATATACAATATACTGCTGAAATACCTCATTTTCAAGTCGGAAAAAGTTCCACTGAATTCTTCGATACGCTTCCAATAATGCAACCAAAATCCCTAACAGTTGCCCATTCATACGTAGTTTAACTATACTCAAAGTCCATGAGAATCGCAGCAAGATGTTTACAGGTACAGCGGCATAATATGTCTAAAATAGAAATAACAAGTTAAGGTTTATACGCAATTCCCTATTCCAAGATACATCATGTGGGGTCACATTGTTGTATTTCAAAACGTAAAAAGATCAATTTACCCATCTGTAAAAAACCAGCTCATCTCTTAGCAGAAAGTTCTTGCTATTTGGACGCATCAAGCCCCAATCCATTTTAATATCCCATGTTGATGTGTACGTGGAATTGAATAAACATGTCATGGTCCAAAATACCGTCATTGGCGTAGATGCTTGTTTTTAATAGATTAGTTTCATAATATTACACACACACACACACACTAAAATACTTACGGTACATGCGTCTTAAACCTGTGACAAGTGCAGACATAATGCTACTTGAGTATTTAGCTGCATTTAATAGATGCACCTTTTCATTTGAATCTCTATATCTTCTAAAACATTGTAATAAACGCCACCATGGAGGTAAAGAAGCTAAAACCGGAGCCACCCATAATTGCGACATGTTACAATTACCACCTAAATCAGTCCAATGCCATGAATAAGCACAGAAAAAGTAAGATGATGTCCATATGGAATAACTTAAACTATTGAGTTCATCTGCAATGAAAAAGTCTCTAAACTCTACAGGGAAACAATAAGATAATAAAATTCGTCCTATGGCTACACCAAGCCATTTTCGGGCAGAACAGTACAATATATCAAATGGACATAACATGATGGCAATTAAAATGACAAACAGTATCAAAGGACATAGTTCTGAAGGGATTAAAGGAGAAAACCATTGTGAGAAATCAGTGTATATGATAAATGAGCTCACTAGTAACATAATCACTGGCAATTCTGCAAATTGATGATAATCTAGATTATGTCTTGGATCTAGCTCAAAGATAAATTTGTAATTGATTCTTGATCTATGCCAAACAATCAAATTAACCGAGAATCCAAGACAAAATAAGATGGGAAGTAAGAAGCAAGCGTATATTTGTATATTGGTTTGTAGATTTGGTAATTGTTTTGCTGTCTTTGCATCAATGGCAAGATGAAACGCTTGGATTAATAATGGTATTGCCATGCCCAAGAATATACCAATTCGAAGTGTGGTTGAATTGTAGTCCTATTTTCATGCAATTAGCTTTTTATTTTTTATATCATTGTGTAGTATGGATTGTACCTGATTCTTGTCAGGTGCTCTCAATTTACGCATACCACGTCTACGATGACCATCAGAAAATTCATTTATATACAGATCCTACATGTTGATGTAACTTTAATTTTTAGTTATTTTAACCCCCTCCTTTTTTTTTTTTTTGACATTACATACTTCAGTTTCCTTTATGATATAATCTAGGTCAGATGTACTAGCCCAATGATGCTTTTTTATAGTTTGAATATACAAATCACTTGCTTTCCAACCTGAAATTTTATCAAACTTCTTTAATATCTTTTGAAAGCCGGTTTCATTGAGTGTTTTATAAGATCTTAAAAACTCTAAACTTCGATAATATTCGGTAATTGCTTTTTTCAACCGATTTCTTGCAACGTTATAGCTAATTCTTTGATCTCCAACATAATCAAAATTAGATGATAGTTCTGATAATGTATAAGATTGTGTATGTGGGTCTTGATATTTAAACCAGTTATAGAGCCGGTGATGGCCGATCATTTCAGGGGATGGTATACTATTATTACCATGTTGATTTGCCTTTTGGGAAGTTATTTTAGTCTTTTTTTTTTTAATGTAAAACTTTATATGAAATATATACCCCTATGTTCACTAAATGACGCCCATATTCGGCTATAAACTGCATTTGAACCTTCAATGCATCCAATTTTAACCTAGATTCTTTTTCTTTTTCTACATGTACATTTAGGAATTGTCAAGTTATAATTGAAAATAAAGTATTTTTTTTTAGGTATATACCATCATAAAATCTAGATATCTTTTCTAATTCAAGGCCAAGAGAATCAAAGAAACTTCTTTCTGAATTACTAGCATGAAATAAAATCTGATCTAAAACGGGTAATGTTGTAGTTGAACTTGGAAATGATCCTTGCCGAGAAGACGGCCGATCATCATCATGCCCGCTACTAAATCTCGAGGACAGTCGACTCATAATAGATCGAGATCGCTTATTTTCAGGCTGGTTATTTAGCCAAAAATAATTGCTATTGCTATCTTCTAATTCCTGAAATACATTGTCTAGTTGAATAGCTGCTTTTCTTTCTTTGTATTTGCGAAACTATATGTAATATTAACATTCTATACATTTGAGATATTAACGTAAATCCACTTACTCTTTCAACTTGTTTCAATTTCTTTTTTAAACCTTTATAGCCAATATATGCTTTTCTCCATTCAGGCACGCTTTGACTCTCCAGATATTTTGCAAATTTCATTTCCAAAAATGAGTTTTGACACAATATGTATACAATAGAATAATATTACAATGAGTTTTTGTTGTTGTTGTTGTTTTTTTTTTTTTTAAAAAAAAAAAGAAAACTATATATTTAATATATAATACAATACAATAAAATATTAAATATTAGAAATTAAATGTTGTATTTGAATATGTAAAGAGATAGAGGAAAAAGAAGAAGAGAAATAAAAAGCGGATCACTACTCTCCTTATTTATATTTAAGCAGAAAGTTTACTCACTCACTCACTTTCACTCTCTCTTTCTTTTCGATACCATTAGCGCACGTGTGTATATATGATTTTTTTATTTACATTTTAAGTATTGATTATTGTCAGTTTGAACTTTATTTACTTCAAAACGCTTGAGTAGTTGCACAATGTTTGTAACACTTACGAGAATGAAATTTTCATAGTAATTATAGACATACAAGGTCCTCAATTAACTAAATTTGGAGATGATACAGTTAAATAATTAGATACTTACGCAGACATTTACTATATTTCTCTTCTTCGTACCTGTGTAAAAAAAAAAGATGCAATTGACAATTGGCAAATTAGTTACACTTTACAAGTGTTACATACTTTAATCAATGGCGTAATATACATGACTATAAACACTGGAGCTACGAGAACAATGTTTTTGTTGATTTATCTTGATTTTCTACAACTAGTAGATTCACTCTAATCTTTGCAATCTCCTGAATAAACCAAACATTTCCCCCTGAATTGAAGAATCACCGAGAAAAAAAAAACAGAAACATTAAAATACCGATACTACTCGACATAATTTAAAGAGTTTTTACAACTATTAAGACTACTGCAATTTTTATGAAATTAACACGAAAATGATTATAAACATATCAAAACTACTATTATATTTTTATTGTTTGGTTAAAAAGTTGTGAAGCATCAGTTTAAGGTCTGTTTCAAAAGAGTGTGAACAAAAAGTTTTGCTCCGCTGCTCTGAAAAGGAAATTCTCGCCTGCTCTTGTTGCTGATTCTTGATAAATAATCTTTTGTTTAACAAATTCTTTTCACTAGTCTTGTTGATATATGATATAATATAGACAGTAAGTTGAAAATAAAATTGCGTGTTCGAGGTTACGATATATCAGAACCTTATAAAGACCAAGAGCATATTTGAGATGCATGGTAACAAGTCTATTTGCACTAAATAATTGCAGCATGCAAACATAAAGTATAGTATGTTTGATCATCATCATCTCTTTGCAAACAATACTCCAATACAATAGTTGATTTACTATATCTATAATTACCACATTGTAATGTTTGTTTTTCCGTGTTGATGACGATGAGGGTAATTCTGTTCTGCCACCAATTTTGAGTATCACATCCATTTTTTACAAAATACATTAAGTTTTTGATACTGTTCAGTAACTTTATTTCTTGGTAAGATAACAAAACGACTGCTCAATGACCCTAAGCATTAAAATGTTAGATATCAAATGTAGCATGCATCGATTCATTCCTGCAAAAGAGAGATCCAGGTCTTCACAGGTCTTCTTTTAAGGTGACTGGTTAAATCCCACATGCAAAAGAAGGTTAACAAAAGCCTCACAACATTGTCCTTTTCCATACAGTTTCATAAAGACAAATGGCACTAAAAACCGACCGCGCATTCTATAAAAAGACTCGAAGCAACGCCATCATCAAGCTTGTTAGAGAACGTAAAATACTTACAAAGATATCTTGAAAAGAAAGACTATTCATTTATATATTTTTATACTGTAGAGTATCTTCGAAATGATATCCCTTGCTTGTCAGAGTCGTGTACCTCAACAAAATGTAATAATACAGGTCGCCAAACAGCATTATTAAGCTCAGCATCAGACCACTACATTATACCTGACATATCTGTATGTTATTTGTTTTATACATGTCTATTTATATTGAACGTGCACTTTTTGATAGGTTATTATGCGATACTTGGAAATTTTAGAACAGGACCAAATAATCAATATTATTTGGAGTCAAACTGTTACTATAAATGTACAGTTCTATAATAATAATAATAATATATTTATACATATTAAATTCTCTTATTTTTTTTTTTTGTAGTTACAACAACACGATAAATCAAAAACATACAAAAAACTTCGAGAAATCACCAATGATTCGAGAAAGAAAAGTATCATGTTTTATAATGAAATATTTGAGGAAACCAAAATTTTGCGGGTTCCTGCCGAATCAACTACCAGTCGTGATTGGAGAGCACAATGCCAATTGGCTCGATGGTACGATGCTCATCTCAACTACACTAAAAAGATTATATTACTTTCAGAACTAGATCATACTAATGATGATACACCGAGCGATGTTTGCGTTATGAATACTCAACAATATTTAGATACATATCACAAAAGCGATCTTTTGTTACAAAATTTGGTACATGTTTTGGCTGATGTTGTTTTAGAAGATAATGAGGATGGAAAAATTAAGATTTCTTCAAAAAAATCGGGCGGTTTAAGTGCTGTAAACAATGCTGTTTCTGGTTATACCGAGGTAAAAAGTTTACGAATTTTGTCCGTTTATAGAAAAACAAAATTCATGCAGTTTTAATAGTACAAATCAATGGATGAGTTGGAAGTTGGTATCAAATCAAATCGCTACTTTTCAGGTGTATTGCGATGCAGAAAGGATAGTAGAGATCAGGCTTATGTGAATGGTGGTAGTCATCTCGGTAAAGATATATTGATTATTGGAAATGACAATAGAAATCGTGCAGGTATATAGGCTACAATTTTGCTGGTTTTTTACACACTAATTACATATTTTAGTCCATGGAGATGTTGTAGTAGTAGAACTACTATCAGAGAATAACTGGACAACACCATCAAATGAAATTGCATTTAGTAGCGGCAATGCCGAAGATGAATACGAAGAAGATAGATTTACAAATTCTGCCGCTACATCAAACCAACCAACAGGTCAAATTGTTGGTGTATTAAATCGTAATTGGAGATCGTATGTTGCTACATTACAGGAGGATAGTTCAGTAGTGGGTGGCTCTATTCATTTAGCAATTCCTTTGGATCCAGTAGTTCCAAAAATTAGAATTAGATATCAAGATGTCAAATTAATCGAGAATCAACGCATAGTTGTTCGTATTGATAATTGGCCAATTTCATCACAATATCCAAATGGTCATTTTGTAAGATCCTTGGGTCCTATTCATCAATTGGATACCGAAATATCAGCAATTTTAGTTGAACATTCAATCTCGGTATCTCAAGCAAGTCAAGGGTTTAGTCAAATGTCCCTGAGCGAGATGCCAATCGATACCCCTGAAAATCCATGGAAACCAGAGGAGGTAGATCCCCCCTCCCCCTTTTTTTTGCAGAAAAAACCGAATTTCTTATTTAAAAAACCCTTTTTATTTTGCAGGATGAAATTAAAAGGAGAAGAGATCTTAGAAATTTGACTGTATTCAGTATTGATCCCCCTAATTGTCAAGATATTGATGGTATGCCGTGGTTGGAATTACATGATTTGATCTCCTAAACTTCGATATTTTATATAGATGCCCTTTCTGTAAAGGAGTTACCAAATGGAAATATTGAATTAGGTGTTCATATTGCTGATGTTAGTTACTTTGTAAAAGAAAATTTTATGACAGACCTTGAAGCCAGATCCAGGTAATTATTACAAGGGATGGAAATAAAATACAACTTGACTCTGAATCAATATAGAGGAACAACCGTTTATTTAGCTGATAGACGTTTCGACATGTTACCATCCGTTCTTAGTGAAAGGATCTGTTCTCTTCGTCATAAAGTAGATCGCTATGCAGTTTCTGTTATTTGGACATTAAACAAAGATTATAAAGTGATCAATACTTGGTTTGGTAGATCCATTATTAATTCTAGTTGTGAAATGGAATATGAACAAGCACAACAATTATTAGATGGGAAATCAGTTGCAACAGGTTTAGGTTAGTAAAAAAATATTTACTGTTTTACACATTTATCTTAAACCTATGATCAACATTTCATTTTAGATGCATCTTTGTGTAGAAAGCTGAAACCATGTGTTACAAAACTAGCTCAAGTACTTCGTGTCATTAGAGTAAGTTTTGTTGAAATCGATCAGCTTTTATTATTGTACCAGAAAATAACACACAATATAAGGATAAACGCTTGGCCCAAGGCGCTTTGGAATTAGAAGGATCTGAAATCAAGTTTAAAATCACTGACAAACATGAAATTACTGATATTAATATCCTTTTATTTTTACAAATATCTTTGACTAACCAATGTATTACAAATACTTCTATTGATCCTTAACTTTGCATTTTGTTTTTACTCCCCAAAGATAGTATGGAAATCCATGGTCTTGTTGCAGAAGCAATGATTTTAGCCAATGCCTCGGTGGGTAAAAGAATATATGATGGATTCAAGGATGCTGCTATTCTCAGACATCACCCACCTCCAACACAAGGTCAATTTGAAAGACTAGTAAAAGCAGCAAAAAGCAGAGGATTCTCGGTTGATTTCTCCTCCAACAAAGCTCTTGCTAAATCCTTAGAGACAATCACACTGGGCTGCAAAAATGATCCAGAGATTGCCAAATTGTTAAAAACAATGGCCACAATTGCCATGAATGAAGCAGGCTATATATCATCAGGCCATTATCCTGTAAATCAATATTACCATTATGGTTTAGCCTTAGAATTTTATACACATTTTACGGTAAGTTTAATTAAATCAAAGCAATTAATCATGCAGTTAATCAAAAAGCATCAATATAGTCTCCTATTCGTAGATATGCAGATGTCATTGCTCATCGACAACTTCTCATGTGTGTTGAAGACCCTACTACAGTAACAGATACCCAAGACCGTGGATCAATCATGTTTAAAGATGGTACCATCTCTGATATTTGTGATAATCTTAACCTTAAATCTAGAGAATCAAAGTTTGCTCAAAGGGTATGCAATCTTGAGAGAATTTCAGTAATGTATTTATTAATCATTTCTCTATTATAGGACTCTACAGAGTTGTTTCAGAGCCTTTATGTGCTTCAACACACTTCCAATGAAGCAACCCTGATTGAAAGAGGCGTTATTTCAGAAATCAGATCCAATGGTTTTTACGTTTTTGTTCCAAGGTATAGTCTTTCTGAATATTAAAAATACATTTTATTTATATTTCATGCGCATTTAGACTTGGGTTGAAGGGTCCTGTATACCTTAAAGAAAAAGATGGTAAACCACATGTTCCATTATCTTTGATTTCAGGCAAAAGCTCTAGTGGTAAGTTGCAAGGACAATATTTAATTATTTGATGCATTATTCATCACATTTATTTCTATTAATCAGATGCAGATGAAACTATACCCAACTGCAACATCGAAGTCAATATGCCCACAAATATATCTGTACTTGCCGCAGACTTACCCCATCCTATTGAATTCAATCTTTTTGATAATGTCAGAGTATCTCTCAAGCTTCGGAAATCTCATGCTCATCGTCATATGGTATACATGACTCTGGTTGATTTGGAGCATGTCGAAGTAAACGGTAAAAAAGACATTAATCCTGTTCGTATGACAAATACAGAAATGATGCACGCTATTGAGATTGAAGAGGAAGCAGCTAAACCTGTAGATCCTAATAAGAAGCTTAGTAGTCGAAAGAAGAAGAAGAATAATGCCTCCATGTATGAAGTGCTAGAGAAATTTAGAAAGTTGTCAATTATTGAGAGCACTAGTGTGAACGAATAAATACATTTTTGATGATTCATTTTTTCGATTTTTCTTATTTGCTTATACTTAACAGTTGGTTTTGCATAATATTTTCTGATTAGATAGGCATTTACAGCACACCATGAGTACTATACTATTATCCATGAAAAACGCCGCTTTTTCTTGTTTTCTGAGACTTCAATCCTGAAACACCCTCAAATAATCCCTACTCAGCTTTTTTTTCACTAACTAGCACCAGGAAAAAATTGTATGCCAACATACCTGAGATGTTCAATTTTAATCCAAAAAAGATTATCCGGAAATGTCCTATCTTTTGCAGTTGATATAACTTTTTCAGTGCTAATGTATCAGATTTTCACGCGTATTACACTGCTAAAAATTAAAAACTTTGAGGCTCCATAACTCTACGAAAAATTAAGCTATAGTCACGCTTTTTACTAATAAAACATACTTGTTTTAACATGTTCTATAACATATTTCAGTATGAAAAAATTCTGAGCATTTTTATTTTTTTTTCATTTTTTTTTGGCATTTCTGTAGTAAATTTCAGAATAATATTTAAATTGAACAGCATTTTTTCTACATTCATATCATCAGCCTGTTTGAACTCTCTTAGATCCAATTTAATTTTTTTTTGAAATATTGATTTTTCGTGGAGATCCTTGAAAATGTGTACAAAGGAATACCTCCGCTTCTAGGTTCAATTTTTCCCCTGTATACCCTCATCGCAAATTCTGAATTTGAAAAAAAAATTGACAAAAACCTCATTTTCTCTACGAAAATTTTTGCTAAAAGGTTCAGCAATGGCTCAATCAATAGATAATTGTTTTGCGCATTATTTTAGTTACTTATATTTAAAAAATGTTTATGAAAAACAATGTGTATCTTCAAAAAACCTTTAAAATTTCAATTGCATTTTACGCAAAATTTAATGTAAAGCGTTTGTTTGAATTTTATTTAAGTGGATGCAGAATCCAAAACTCTACAAAAACCATTTAATACACAAGGTCTACTTACTTTGCAGTTCATGAGCTTTTAAATGATTTTATTTTTTTAATCATTTTTTTTTAAATTGTTTTATTAATTGCTCCGTGTAAGACAAGAGTGGGACTTCCTATCCAAGAGGCGGGCGCAATGTAGAAGTAATATTTTAATCATTTTTGATCATTTTTTTCATCAAATTGATATTGAATCCTCGTCACAGTAGGGCTGAACCTGTGATATGAACTATTATTTGATTATCTCTGTCGTATATTTTCAGGATTGATAAATAGTACTTAAAAAAGAATACAATTATAAAAGAATGAGTAATTAATCAGTTCTTCAACTGTATAATAAAAACAAGATATCGTTTATTTAGATGTAAAAGTATGGCCTTTTATATTGATTTGACATTGAGATCCTGAGATGTAATTTAAGGCACTATTGAACCATTGGATCTGTTTGATAGTAATCTATGGATTGAAATGGATCAATCATAATTTAACCGTTCTTGCAGAGCTTGTGAGTTGTGTTGTTTCAATGCTGCGCTGAATATGCTTGGATGTTGATTTGATAACTACTTAATTGGTTAACTGCTGGGATGAAATAATGTGGTGTCATAATTGAGGTCAAAGCGTTCTTGGTAATTACTGGATTAAACTTGGTACGCTAGGAGTTTCTTATATCCGATATCAAGACTTGCACTTCAATACATGTCGTAGTCAATAGATTGTAAGATGTATTGATACTGTAGAAGGTGATAATGTATGATACTAGTAGGTGGAATACAACAGTATCAGTCTCCAATATAACGACTGCTACAGTAGTCGCGCTATATAAGGCTACACTATATAAGGCTATGCTCTCTATAAGGCTAGGATTTTTGAAAAAGAAAATTTAGCAGGGAAATAGCCTTATTAACCTTATTTTATATAAGGCTGTGCTAAAAAAAAATTAGCCTTATTCAAAACGCCACGAGGAGCAAAATAATCGCAAAGATCAGATTGCTTTAATATTTCTAGATCTTCAGATGATGTCTAAGATTAACCTGACTGCCAAACAAAACTGATATTTGTAGTTTACTACAACATTACATATTCGGATAATGGGAATTGATGAGATGAAAAGAAAGGTATTAAAAGATGGTCTGTGCGTCCCGACATAACAAGTATGAAAAATAGCCTTAATACATAAATTGGACTGTTTTATATACCACAGTCATCCACTTTATATAAGGCTATGCTCTATATAAGGCTGAAAACCTCTTCCAAAAAGTTAGCCTTATATAGCGCGACTACTGTACCTACTGTATATTAAAAAAATTAGTTCCTTATGTTAGCATGCGTATTTTGATAAAAGAAAAGAATACCAGCTTGATGATAGTCTGACGCGCCTTATCAAACGGTGAATATATCCTTGGAATATAAACATAATAACACACGTCGAAATGGATTTGCAAGGCTTTACATTATTTAGCGCAATTAAAACCCTGCTAAATTGCACATTTCAGCCAATGTAAAAGCAACATTACAGCGCACCAACCATAAACTAAATAAAATGAGCAATATCTGTTATCATAGAAACATACATTTTTCTACCAGAAAAACTGCCGTCGGTCTGTCATATCGCATATCATACATTCATTAAAAAATTGCAAAAGCAAGCCCGTAGAGCGACGCCGTAATTGAACATAGCAAGATTGAACGGCTAAGTCTCTTATTCTATGGTATATATTTAAGTTTTAAATAAAAAAGCGTCTTTTTTTTACTTTTCTTATATTTAAACATGTACGGTCTGAAAATTCAGATTTTGTAGCGGACATTTTTGGGACTCGTTTTATCCTTACCAACACTCATGATTTTGATCAAAAAATAGAAAAATTAAATTTTGATACCAAAATCAACGTTTAAATATGCCACATTGTTAGAGAAAATTGTAGCTATAACTAATACGTATTTTATAAAAGCTTAATATTAAATATTAATTAATGAAAATTTGTACTTTTGGTCCAAAAACGGTTTTTTTGTTAAAGGATTTTCATGTAATATTCTGTAATAAGAATGTTTGTTATTTTTTATTGAGCAAATAGAGCGCTAAATTTTGCATATGTGTATATTTTTTGTTTTTGTAAATGGTAGTATAATTAACTCTAGATTTGCAAAACCAAAAAAAAAAAAAATTAAAAAATGTCAAAATTGATGATCTGGACAAAAATAATTTTCTAAATTAATATTCCGCTTATAAGCCTTGTAAGTCTGAAAAATAAGAGATTTTATAATACTCGAGAACTTTTTCAAGAATTTACAATGCTGTTGTACCCACTTGATTTAAGCTTATTACTGTAAATATTTATACATGTTGATATTGTGTGTTTACACCTACTAAGGTCGGTAATCTCACCAGTTCTTGCCAAATATAAATTCAAATGAGCTCCCGTTTTGCAGTGCTAGGTACTTCTCGTATTAATCCAGAAAGCTGAAAAAGATTCTTCAGCCTCTCTGAATTGTTGTGGAAATGGAGAAATGAAAACTCGTACTTGTTTAAACTATTTTGTATGGATTATTTCAGATATTCTTTGAAATTTTTTATAAAATCAAATAATAGTTTAAAATTGAATCTTAAAATTGCATTTAATGCACAGTAAATGTACAAACAACATATCTTGATTTCTTTAACTAACAGCTGTTTTGAAGGATTTTTGCACACGTTTTTGAAAAAAAAGTCTTCTCTTCTGCTTGAAAGAAATTTAGTAACTGAAAAAATGCTTGATATCAATGAATATTGACCCAATTGGGCTGCAAAGTTTGAAATATATACTACAGCTGTAACAGTATCCAGTGATATAATTTTAACAACCCATTAATTTACTGTTTAAATCAGAATAGTAGAATTCCCACTTTCTGCTCACTTTTCCAGATGTTTTCAAATCTATTCCGATTTATGGATAGCACCAAAAAACATATATGTGGGTTATATTGTGAGGTCTGTAGTTGACACTGTCATATACATTGATTGTTTAAAATTAGAAACCGAAACAAAAAAAGTGCACAGTATAGCTAAAACGATACTGATTGCCAAAAAGCTAATGTTGGAAAGCAGAAACAATATTGTGATTGACAATCTGACTGGAAATTATCTGATAATGTATTGTAATCTGTACTCGGTAAAAAGAACATGATTATTATATGGTATATTTACAAGATTTGGTATTGTATCAATAAGCAAGCCCTGCTTAAATGGAGTGTTTTTATCAGTAGAATGTGGGTTGCTCATGATGTGTATATTTGCAAATTAGGATGTCTTTCGTGTGATAGTGACTCCACACTACATTTCTTGATAAAAAGCAGCACTGGAAAATGCAAACCTCAATAATGCATTATTTAAATCAGCATACTAGGCAAGATGCTCTCTATTAATATTAAGCTTTTTTAATAGAAACTGATGATTGGCGATTTTTACAGCCTCTGTTACTATGCAATGCTTGTGTATGGGTATAATACGCAATATAGCGCCTTTGATTTCATTACATCTTATAAAGTATTTTTTCCTCTTGGTTAATTGGCTGTTGTCTTTATTGATTTTTGAGAATAAACAATTCTAACTCAAGCCTAGAATCACACGATTCGGAAGTGCTTGTAACGTTACTCACGAGTTTTCTGCATCATGCTGCTGAGCAATATAAATTCACTGCCCTTGATAAAAGTATAAATTTTGCTAAGCTTTCTCTTTTTCCACTTTAGTTCACATCAAATGTATTATAATCAGATGAATACTGACTTTACGTCAGAAGATGCTAATTTATCTGCAACCTCAAATATACAACGATTAAATAAACTAATCAAGCAGCATTATACAGAGAAAAGCAGTAAATTTTATCAAGTTTTCCCTTTGATATTACCTTACATCCATTACACTGATATGCCAACTTGTGCTTTATTGAACTCATCATACAACATTTTGGCAAAAGACAAGATATGGAATAATCCCAGATTTGACAAAATAGCATATATTCATGACGCTTTATACATATTCAATAACTTTCTATCTCGATTGCCCAAAATTCAAACCAGTACGGCATCACGTATTCACAATTTAGACTTACAACAAATTGAAGAGAGCCTTTACGACCGAGTCAATCCAAAGTTTTTACAAATTATCGCTCAATATTGCACTAATTTGAATGTCCTCAACCTAGAAAGGGTCGGGTTTTTCAACGCAAGATCATTACCAAAGGGTTCATGGGCTTTGCCACATTTGACTCACCTCAATTTATCTTATTGCCCTCATATAAATGATGATATGATTGTTGAAATAGCTCGATCATGTCGACAACTGGTTCAAGTGCAATTAGATGGACTCACTCGACACAAAGGTAAGGGATTAGCTGGTCTTGCCGCAGAATGTGATCAGCTTTCCTCAGTATCTTGCAAATTCAACACAGCTATGGAAGATCAAGCCATTATAGCATTAGCAAAATTCAGACATATTCGACTTTTACAATTAGATTTGACTGGTTGCACCAAACTGACATCTACTGGACTCACCATGTTGTCTCGTTATGCAGCTCATCTATCAAGCTTATCTGTAGCTCAAACTAGTTGCGAATTGGAACAACTAAAGAAATTTATATGTATACAAAATCACACTGAATCATTAGATATCTCTGGCCTGAAACAAATTGATAATAACGTCCTTGCAAAATGGATTTGGCAATCTAATTACCAGAAACTAAGAAATCTCACAATGGAAGCAACTACTGCAACAGCACTAGTCAAATTATCACAGCAACCTCATCATTTACTAGATACCAGTATTCGTGAAGTGACAGATTTGAAGCTCATGAACTTACCAGAACATACACCCATGAGCTATCTACATCAATTAACAAATTTATTCCCTCGTTTGACTCACATTACATTTGTAAGAGCTTATTTTGAGACTGATTTTATGCGCGGCATGTATCGTACACCTTCACCAGAAGGCGAAAATTACATTACAGATGCGCAACTGGATAAGTTTAACTTAAGCCAGCGACAAATCACTGCCATTGTGTTTAGAGAAAGAGAAGACAATCTCGATTGCAGCCTTTCCAGTTGGTAATTTAATGAATTTTTTGGCAAAATCATTCACAATAGCTTTCGTAAAATTATACTATATAATTAATAAATTTTAACTTTCTGTATTACAGAGATATCTAAATAGGGTTAATTGTGTTTTTATCCCTTGGGAGATGGTCTCATACTAAATTGAGAGAATCAATCTCAAAGTATACATGTGTTATATTGCAATACATTATTTTAAGAGACATTTGATATACTTTATATTATATATATATTTTATTTACAAAAAGATTTAAAAAACTATTTACATTAAATAATTACCTATGATTGAATAAATTCGTTAATAACAGGTATTAAAAACTAATTTGCATTGTATAATACAAGAAAGAAATCAATTGTGCTTAATATAACTTTCAGTTCTTTTTAAACATTACTCAGCAAAAGCCTCAACTTCGAAATCTTATCGTAAGCAGGACTCTAAGACGGCTCTTCCTATTTTTGATGTGTGTTGTTTTCATCCCGTTATAAGGCACAATGATTTCTTTGAAGTATTTATAGGAAATGCTTTATGATTAGATATCTTACCTTAAGGAAAACCTTGTATAAAGGGTACGGAGAGATGTAAGCGAAAGCTAGTGCAATGGAAACTATAAACATAAATTAATAAAAATGATTCATGATATAAAAAAAAAAAAGAAAAAAAGAAAGATTGAATAAATGTGTCAGGAAGTTATACTGGCAAGTATCAACAGCACTCAGCGAAGCACTGCGGTTTATATCATCATGGTCGATAAGTTAAAATGAAGACAATGTATGTTTTCGTCATTCACAATAAACAATCCTTTCTTTTTTTTCATATTTATGAACTTACCAAAAAATCGTTTGATGATTAGAAAAAAAACATCTACATTAAAAAAAATTTTCCTTCCTTTAAATAGCCTTTTCATTTCAGAATAAATTTTTGCTAAGCCTCTAGGCAGCACATACTGCTTTGCTTCCAATTTATCTAGTAAGTAGATGCTTCTTTTTGATTAAGAGTAAGTGGATGCTATATTTGCCATTGAATATGTCATATATATTGTTCAGTTGATCATTATCGTTATAAAAATTGTAAATGTACATGTTTATTTACTTGAATCTCGATTTTTTTTCGGTTTCTAAAACACATTCAAATGTGCATTCGATCTTTTTAATGCATATTCAAGTATACACAATCAAAGCTATTCAAGATGTCTATGAGACAAGTGTTTGACAGCTACCCCTGGTAGCTATATTTTGACACCTGACTAAAAGATCAACATTTAAGCAAATTAAATTCGTGACAACAATTTAGTGAAAGATAGCAAAAATAAAGTATTACAAAGCGAAAATTATAGCAAAAACAAAAAATAAAAAATACAGGTATATTATTTAAAAGCTTTTTATTATAAAAAAAAAGTAAAACTACTATTGGCAAGCCAAGAATCCTAAAGAAAAAATTCTGAAAAGGTGTTAATAAAGAAAATCATTTTAAAATTTTAAGAAATAAAATAGTAAAAAGAGATGTTTGTCTCGTAACTAAGAAGACAACCATGAACTGCAATTAAGCAGGTTGGCTTCAACTCAATCGAGACGGAATCATCTTGATCGTGCCGCACCTAGAACAGGTGGACAACAGTTAAAATGATATAATTAATTTTCCACGAGTGTAACAGAGAACCATCATTGTGAAGTGAGCGCAAGGCTCGTTGGATCACCTGACATGACTTGTGGGTATCCAATAAAGGACAAAAAGAAAGAAGATATGAAAAAAAAAAACTGAATATAATAATTACCTTCAAGATGTGTAGTTGATTAAAACAAAAACATTTCATAAAGGGAAAAGATTTTTTGAAGGTTTTTATATTGGGAAATTTGGAAGGGATTGAATTAGTCACTGGTAAACCTTTTTGTATACCTTAAGCCACAAATTTTTATAATGCGGAGTGATTGAAAGAGAATGAGAGAGGTACAGATAATTTAGGTTCTATTTACAATGACAAAATCCGAACCTATAACAGAATATTCAAAGTTATACGACAAATATTCGAAAGAAAATGATTATAGACAAGTTCCATTTATAGACAATGAATGGATTCTAGTGAAGGATCAGTGAGTAGCCTGAATAATGTTTAATGTAATTTCGTTTTATTTATTCATACATGCAGGCTAGAAATAGATAACTACCTTCCAAAATCGAATACTGCGACTATCACTACAGGAATCACAAATATTAAAACAGAAACAGTAGATAATTTTGAATCAATTGATCTAAGTAAAAATATCCCCAATAAAAGAGCTCACATTTTGAATGTTGGTGGCTCTATTTGGGGCCTTGATTTTGCACCTAAACCATCACCAAATAAAAGCAGCGATCAATATTTAGCGATTGGAGGCTATAATTCGACAACAGAACATCATTTATTAAGTGAAGATTTCGATATCAACAACAAATTGAATGCGATTCAGATATGGAAATGCAGATCATATACCTCGAAATTCAAGCCCGTTTTAGATATGTGCATTTTGCATGATTTTGGTGTCGTTGTTGATTTCAAATGGTGCCCATTTAGTGTGTATGACGAAGAGGTAACTACAAGGAAAGACCAACTAACACAAGATTTAATTCATCATGCGTATTTACAGATATTAGGAATTTTGGCTGCAATGTTTAACAATGGAACAATTCGATTATTTGTAGTGCCCCATCCACAAAATGTGCGGAAAAATAACGAATTGTCACCAGAGGATACAGTTTACAGTAAGGTGCAACCTTTGATAACATCATTAAAAGTTGTCTAACTTGATTCAGTCAAGGTAAAACAAGCGAGGCTTGTCTTGGAATTACCTAATCAAAATAATAATATACTTTGCTTTGCTTGGGGTGGTTACAGAAAATTAGCATGTGGGACAAGATTAGGAAGCATTGTGGTTTGGGATATATTGGATTCACTTTTACAGAATAATATTATTATTAATGTAAATATACCAAATGCGAGCATGTTACCTATTCGATGTATTGCTTGGAAATCACTTTTTGATGAGAATATCTTGTTTACAAGTGATACAGATGGAACTATAAATTTGCATGATTTGAACGATCCATTTTTTCCAAGCAAAATATTTAGAGTGAGACGTAGGGTAGAAGATACAATACTTTAGTATACATGTATATATTAATATTATAGCAAAATAGATACATATATTTGCCTGTGTGGACCAGGGTTTGGATCAGGGTTTTTATACGGTGAAAATGATGGTGTTGTGAGGAAAAATATGTATTTGACTGGAAGAAAAGCTGTTGCATTAACATGGCATAATAGCATGATTTGGCAATGTGCAGTAAGTCCACATCATGGAATTATGGCATCAGTAGCTTCAAATGGAACTGCAATGGTAAAGCCATTTGCTCATAATGATATTGTATATACACAAAGCCATAGAGTAAGTATTTAATTTATGGTTTAACATATTCTTACTAAGTTTGTGTCTGCATAGCCTGCCGAATGTACACTTTACGAATTGACATTTGACGATGATACTAAAACATTTAAATATATAGATGGATTTCAACCAAAGGTAAAATGATAATTTCATATATTAATGTAATACTAAAAGAAAAAATATGCTGTTATAGACAAAATTCTCAGAACGCGAATATTATAATATACTATTGAACCCAATTATCGCATTACATAAAGTAAACCATACAAAAAATAACCTTTATTATCTCACTACTGTTACTCATTTGAATTTAATTAGGTTGCTTGGAATACAAATAAAAATGCATGCGGTTGGGTAGCCTCTGGTGGTGCTGCTGGTTTATGTAGATTAGAATATACCGGCTTATAAATTTTTGTTAGATAATAAAATACATGTTGAATCAATTATCAATTCATTTGTAGTAATATCCCTATAATCAAGTTGTTGACCTTATTTCTTTCTATTCATTCAAATACAACTGTTCAGTACCATGATTATATCAGCTAGATCTGTACTTTTTTTTTCAACAAATCTACGGATAGAATACAGGTTTCTGCCAGTTTTCATTTCATCTTAATCTTGTTCTCACATCAAAACATCAACAATGAAAAATTCACTAATGCTGATGGGGATTGAATTGGGAAAATACAGCAGCCAGATTTTATATTCAGTTTGACATTTTTTCAAAAAAAATAAAACTTTAAAGAGATTTTACAATCCTACTTTTATAATTAAATACTAAAAGTAAGATAATAAAGTATATACAATTTTTAGTGCTATATTTAAAAATATTTTTCATTTAGATATTGCTTTAGTAAAATGTTTCGATATCTTAGAAAAAGCAATGTTTTGTTTATTTTAATATATATCTAAATATTTAGCCGGAAGGCTCGAAATAAACGCCACAGGTGAAAAGATATGCTTATTTTAGGTATATTTCTTTAATAAACACCTTATTAAAAAATCGAATTTTTCGACCGAAAAATTGAATTTTATTAAAATTAGAACTTTGGATGAGGTATGGTAAGGCAGAATTCGAGCTGGAACGATTATCTGGAAAAGATCACAGAAATAATTTAGAACAAGTCTATTAGTCAAGGAAATTCGTTTGGTATACTTTTGAACTCTGTAGATAACCGCAAAATATAACAACGTTTAAAGAGGCTGTTCTAGGCTATTTTTGCTGTATCAGTAATATATGTCTGTATTATGTACATTATTAAGATCAATATTAGGTCATGAATTTATGCTTAACTAAAAATCAAATAAACCTCTACTATAAACAGTTCAAGAAAAATAGCATGGGTTAATCAAAAAGGGTGTATTACAAATTTCAATTAGAAACGGAAAAACTTTAGTTGGTGTGTTCAATCAAAATAATACACACACTCACACGCACGTAAAGAAAAAATATACAGATGGATATCTCACTCTCTCACTCTCTCACGCTCTTTTTTTCATTCCTACTTTTTGTATCTTGTTTTGCTTTTATACATATACACAGAATGTCATTACAACCAACTGTAACTGAAAAACCATTTGATACCAACATGAATCGTCATGCACCCAAAGCAGAACAAATCCCGATTTTAGAAGAACATGAAGTGCTTTGCCCTGAAGAAAAGGAATTAAAAAGACAAGAAGAAGAATTAGAATTAGTAAAGGAATTGAGAAAGTCGTCGGAATGGTTTGAAACAATATCTCATGGACATTTGAGCGGCTCTGCAAGAGAGCACTCTTTGACAGCACATTCACTTCGTGGCCAATTTAAGATTTTACGTCGACCATTGAAATTCTTTAATCAAAAGAAAACAAAATGCATTATTGTTTTACATTTAGGCGATCATTTGTAAGTGTGTTACCAAAAAATATTGGGGGATTTTATGTTTATAAAATTACATATAAGCATATGATTGATATAAAAAAAAAACGATGGAAGCATGGTAGCCCCTTTAAAGCTGATATGGTTGATGATACTCGAAATATTTTTTGGGTACATTTGACATGTTGGGGCAATTTTTATTGGATTTGGTTACCATGGTTACCTAAAAAAACTACTGGATCAGAAAAACCGTATCTAACGAAATCTTTTATCGTTATAGATGCGGTAACAATGGCATACACAATGGCTTGTTGGCAACGTTATTAGATGAGCATCTAGCATTCGTCGTATGTATAAATGATTATCATATGCAAATTATCAAATCATTAATTCTGTAATATAGTCATTGCCTAGTTTACCCAATTACACAGGATTTACGGCTAATTTAAACGTAGATTACATTCAGCCTGTCAATCCAAATCAATGGATTAGTATTCATGGTAAATTGGATAGAATAGAAGGACGAAAAGCCTATGCAGAAGCATGGATACAGACTATTAATGGTGTACGAACGACAGAAGCAAAGTCTCTGTATATTAGTCCTAGAACTTAACTGTTCCAAATGTAATAAAGTTTTTTTATTTTTGTTTGCCCCACAGTAAGCATTGATTTTTTGCAACACCCAAATTCTGGGGATCTGAGTTTGTACGATAGATAATACAATTTGTTAAAGCTTTTAATATATGTGATTTGCCCGCCTTGATCTCACTTGCTTAGTGGATAACAACCCTCATGGACCTGTTTTTTTGTTAGTTTCATAATTTGCAACGGTATCTTACCCCTCCCCGCGATTTTTTGATATAAAAAGCTTGGAAAAAAATTTAATTCATTTCGGCGAAAATCAATCTCTTTTCCTCTTTACTTTTTTTATATATATATTTTCAAATCATGGATGTGGATAAGCTTCAACCTATTCCTGGAATTCCCTTTCCTGAATACTATGAATTCTTTATGGATTGGAAGACACCTGTAGCAATTGCTTCTGTCTATGCCATTTGCGTGCATTTGTTCAATCCCTCTGCTGAATCTGCCAAGCTTTCAAGAGTCGAAGCAAAGAATCGTGGTGTTGGCAATGCATCAAAATCAAGCAAATTCATGACCGCATTTGTTTTTGTTCATAATTTGATCCTTTCAATCTATTCCGGTATTACCTTTATCAACATGGCTCAAAATATGCACAAATCATTCAACCGTGGTTCTTCAATTCATGATGCTGTAAGTCTACATTTAGTGATTATAAAAGGGAGGGTTTGTGTATTAATTTAAGAATGTAGTATTGTGATATGGATAGCTTCTTGTGGAATGAAGGTCTTGGTTACTGGGGTTATCTCTTTTATCTTTCTAAATTTTATGAAGTAATTGATACTGCAATCATCATCATAAAGGGTCGTCGCTCTTCTCTTTTGCAAACTTATCATCACTCTGGTGCTATGATCACAATGTGGTCTGGTATCCGTTATCAAGCTCAACCTATTTGGATCTTTGTCGTATTCAATTCACTCATTCATGCCATCATGTACATGTATTACGCCATGACATCTATTGGTCTTCATCCTCCTGGAAAGCGTTATTTGACTTCTATGCAAATCTCTCAATTCTTGGTTGGTATGTCTACTGCTGTGTCTTATCTCATCGTTCCCAACTGTCTTAAATCCCCTGGTCAACAATTAGCTGTTGCTATTAATGTTGGTTATCTCTTACCTCTTACTTACCTTTTTGTTGATTTTGCTCGCAGAACTTATGGTAACCGTAAGGCCAAAAAGTCTGAGTAAATTTAATTTTTTTCATTTCCCCATATATCATATATAGGGAGGAATGGAGAAGGAAAGAGAGGTTCTAGAAGGAGAGAGGAAGAGTAGAAACATTATTTATTTAATCATGCAAACACATTTTTTCTCAAGTTTGTATATCTTGACATATTCTTTCTTATCACATCACAACCCATATATATATAACTCTTTAGATTGCTCTCTCCATCTCTTTCTTGACCTCTTTTTTCTATTAATTTATCTTCCGTGGTTTGGTTGATTTTTTTTTTTTTTGTCTTTCCGAACATTTGTAATATATAATAAACCCTTAAAACGTTTCCTTTTCATTAAATGTCTTTGAACTTGCAATTAAGATTATTTGGATCAAATAACATCATCCAATATTGTGTCGTTAAACGACTTTAATATTTATAATTAATACTTCAAAACGGAAGTAGTAATCGCTCAGATCAAAAATTTCTAATTCCAATTTGAAACTGAAACTTTTAGGATGGGGTTGTGGCTAAAACTGCCTTGCTTGTATACTCAATCTATAGCATTGGCTAGGTTTCATCATTGTCAAGGAACATTATAATTAAAAATTATAGTGCGTTCATACCTATCTACAGTAATTTAGTTTTCTAGAATATCTCAATTTTTGATGGAGAAAATGAAAATTGCGCATAAAGAATTGTTTATCGACTCATAACTCAAGTTGCCTACAGCAAATCCATTTTCTATTAGGTAGTGAGTTTAGATGTAGCAGTTTTAGCTAATAAATTGCTGTTTGTTATATGCAGGATAGTATACAATAGAAAAACAAAGAGTCGCAATGTTTAATGCATCTTACGCTTACAATAGAATCATATGGTATACATTAGATGCAAAACTCATCAATATCAGCCCTTAGTGCTATATTATACTAATTTGCTGTTATTTTTAGTGTGCAGAAGTAGTATAATATTGAACGAATACCCTACCTCAATAGACTCGTTCGAAAGCTTTTTTTATGAGTTTTTTCAGACCATCGTTTTCAGCTCGAGTTTTGCCACCGTATCTCGTTCAAAATTTCAATTTGATAAAGTACGATTTTTATCAAGGTACAGTAAGAACATATATCTAAAATATGCATATCTTTGAGCTATGGTACTTATTTTGAGTTTTCCGACTAGATCAACTTGATTTAATATATTCAAAAAAGGTTACACTCCATACGCTAAAATGGATTTTGTATTTTTTCCTGTAAGTATCTGGTCGAGCAATATTTAAATTTTCAAAAAATTAAACCTTTTTCATAATAGTTTTCAATCTTCAACATCGGGACGTGCTCTCTTTTTTATAACTAACCTCATACTAAACATTTTTAGGATATACTTTAGACACTACTAAACAGACATGAATTGGTCGCATTATGCTACCTATCCCTAAATTTATTTTATATCTCACGAAAGACTCAAAAACGCGTAAAATTCACTGCTTTTTCCTTGAAAACTGGGTCTCACTTTTTATCCCTGATCTACTTTTTGTTTTCACTAAATAACACCAAGAAAAAATTATATGCCAATGTACCTGAGATGTTCGACTTTAATCCAAAAACGAGTATCTAGAAATATCCTATTTTTTTGCAGTTGATATTAATTTTTTCAATGCTAATGTTTCAGATTTTTACGCGTATTTTACTGTTAAAAATTAAAAACTTCCAGGCTTCATATCTCTACAAAAAATTAAGCTATACTAACACTTTCTAATAATAAAACTTACTTGTTTTAGAGCATTCTATAACATGTTTTAATATAAAAAAATTCTGAGCACTTTTATTTTTTTTCATTTTTTTAACATTTCTATAGTACGTTTCAAAATATTTGTTAAATTGAGTAATATTTTTTTTGCATTCATGTCATTAAGCTCGTTAAGCTCTCTCGAACCAAATTTAGTTTTTTTTCAAAATATTGATTTTTCGTGGAGATATCCTCAAAAATGTGTATAAAAGGTACCTCCATTTCTAGCTTCCATTTTTCCCTTATATACCCTCATCCCAAATTCTGAATCTGAAAAAAAAGTTGGTGAAAATCTTATTTTCTCTACGAAAAATGCAATTAAAAGGTTCAGCAATATTTCAATTGATAGATAATTTTGCTGCAAATTATATCCATTAATTATAATTGAAACATACTTATAAAGATTGATGCGTATCCTCAAAAAACCTTAAAAATTTCAATTGCATTTTACGCAAAATTTAATGTGAAATGTTTGTTTTAATTTTGTTTAGGTGGATGCAGGATTTAAAACTGTACAAAAACTATTTAATACGCTAGGTCGACTTACTTTGCAGTTCATGAGCCATTAAACGATCTTGTTTTTTAATCATTTTGGGATCATTTTTTGCAAATCAATTTTGGAATCCCGTTATGATAGGTTTCAAGCTGTGATAAGAACTATTATTTTGATTATATCGACGAAAAATTAATATTTTTTGCTGAAACAAAAAATGCAGAATAGCTTAGAGTTGAATCTTTGTTGTGAATACAAAAAGTTAATACCTCAGTTTAGATGCACAATTTATTATAAGCAATTTTAGGTCAATCCTATTCAATGTTTGGCCAGTGCACTTATATTCTGCTATTAATATTTCTATTTTCCGAGAGATATCAATAGTCTATGGAGCGAAGGTACATCTTTGAAGATTTTACATGATCCTGTTTAGGATACTGACTAAATATTGAGCTGCATTATGTAATACTTGCAGTAAATAACAAAGTTGTTTACTAAAATAAAAAAAAATATAAAAATAAAAGCAGTAGAAACTAGAAATACAATTATTATCAACTTTTATTACAGAAGATTTTTGAAGATTTAAAATAATTGAAAAAGTATGAGGGTATTTATAATGATTTAGAGAATTTGGATACCATCAAACTTGAATGGATGTATAGTTAGTAATCTTCTAGTTTTGAGTACATTGTTATTGATTTAATATTTAAAGGGTAAATCATATAGAGCATTGACCATAAGGGATTGATGTCAGGTGTGACAATATCGACCTTTTTGGGAAATGGTTGTTTTTTTTATTATTGTTATATCTATTTTATGTAACCTTGAATTAAGAGGTAATTTTTATATGCTTGAATCTTATTTATATTTATAGTGCAACTTTAATATAGATGAGCAGTTGACCAAATTGTTGATATCTTTGTTTATACAGTAATTGTTTGTTGTATTCCACCTACTAGCATCATACCTTATCACCTTCTACAGTATCAATACATCTTACAATCTATTGACTACAGCATGTATTGAAGCGCAAGTCTTGATATGGGATATAAGAAGCTCCTAGCGTATCAAGTTTAATCCAGTAATTACCAAGAACGCTTTGACCTCAATTATGACACCATATTATTTCATCCCAGCGGTTAATCAATCAATTAGCTATCAAATCAACATCCAAGAAGAATATTTAGCGTAGCATTAAAACAAGGCAACTCACAAGCTCTGCAAGAACGATTAAATTATGATTCATCCATTTCAATCCATAGATTACTATCAAACAGATCTAATGGTTCAATAGTGCCTTAAATTACATCTCAGGATCTCAATGTCAAATTAACATAAAAAGCCATACTTTTATATCTAAATAAACGATATCTTGTTTTTACTATACAGTTGAAGAACTGATTCATTACTCATTCTTTTATAATTGTATTCTTTTTTAAGTATTATTTATCAATCCTAAAAATATACGACATTGTTATTAATTTGGATAGAATCCTGTTTTGATATATATGTCATTTGTGTAATTGATTGCGCCGTGTTCAAGGGTGCTATCATCTACACGACATGTATGGTTCAAAAAGTTATTTCATATTTTTAGCATGCGTTTGTTATTGTGTTCAATTGAAGCGTTTGTTTATTATTATCAAGCGTTTTTAATATGTAATTCCACTGCAACTACATTTGCTTTTATTAATATAATTTATATATAGACAATAGAATTCAATTTGTTGTTGATTTAGAGCAATACATGCAAGAACTAATATATTTACGATTATAATCATTTGTAAATATGTTTAATAACTATAATGCTGACAGCATCAATGGTTTTTGCTAGAACATAAACTTAAATAACACTTATTGCTTAAATTTATATGCAAGCCAAATCTAAGATATTATATGTTACTTTATCATTCATAAAATCTAAACAAATTAACCTTCTTTAAACTTACTATTTTGGTTTTGTTGCGTCCACAGGTTATTATAGTAATTTGTAAGATAATGAACCCTTTATATTGTAATCCTTATTGTGAAAGTAAGCTAACTACTGTGGGATGGCACTCCTAATTGTTCTCCGTTGAAAGATGATCCGGATTGTACGGGATATATGAGATACTATATTTGATTGTATGAAATATGTGCCCCTCATGTATGCTATGTTATTGATGTAAATAAATACTGATCTAACGGATGAAATTGTAATATAGAATTTGTATATAAAAAGGACAAATTATTGATATTAAATAAAGATTCTCTTCAGTTTTTGCGTGTGATTTAATTTAACCAGTTTCTTTATTAAATTATACATTTTTTCCTTGCTACAATATTTATTCTAAATCTTATGCAGTTCAGGTTTACGATTGTCAGCTGCAAAAAGATTTGTTTTCAAGTATAGCTACAATCATAACTATGTCCATTAGGCAAGACATTAGATCAGTATTTTTTTTTTGTTTTTATATCATCATTTAAAATTTTATCACTTTTCTGGAATACTTAATGGGTTTGCAGCCAGTTCTAGCTTTTCGTTGAGTAGATATAAATATCATTATTGCCTTTGATTTGATCAGGTAATCATCAAGAAATACGTCTAACAATACAGTAGTAAGTAATGATATTTAATCTTAGAATGCGGCTAAATGAAAATATCAGTCTCTAATATAGACTGATATTTATATTAAAAACATTAGTCCCTTATGTTAACATGCACATTCAGATAAAAGAAAGGAATACCAGCGTGATAGTCTGATATGATGCCTTATCAAACGGTGAATAAATCCTTGGAATATGAAAATTAAAAGAGAGAAACACGCGTAGAAAAGGGGTTTCAAGGCTTTACATTATTTAGCACAATTAAAACCCTGCTAAATTGCTCATTTTAACCAATGTAAAGCAGCATTACAGCGCATGAGCCATAAACTAAATAAAATAAACAATATCTGTTATTATAGAAACATACATTTTTCTACCAAAAAAACCGTCGTCTATCATATCATACATTCATTAAAAAATGCAAAAGCAAACCCGTAGAGCGACGCCATAATTAAGCATAGCAAGATTGAACGGCTAAGCCTCTCGTACTATAGTATATACAGTAGTATATCTAAATTTTAAATAAAAAAGCGCCCTTTTTATAACTTTTCTTATATTTAACCACGTATGGTCTGAAAATTCAGTTTTTGTGGCGGACATTTTCTGGACTCATTTTATCCTTACCAACACTCATGATTTTAATCAAAAAACAGAAAAATCAAGTTTTGATACCAAAATCAACGTTTAAATATACTACATTGTGAGAAAAAATTGTAGCCATCACTAATACACATTTTATAAAAGCTTAATATTGAATGTTAAGTAATGAAACTTTGCACTTTTGCCCCAAAAACGGTTTTTTGATTAAAGGATTTTCATGTTATATTTTGCAATAAAAATGTTTATTATTTTTTATTGAGCAAATAGAGCACTAAATTCTGCATATGTGTATATTTTTTGTTTTTATAATTGATACTATGATTAACTCTAGATTTGCAAAACCAAAAAAAAAAAAATTAAAAAATGTCAAAATTGATGATCTGGACAAAAATAATTTTCTAAATTAATATTCCGCTTATAAGCCTTGTAAGTCTTAAAAATAAGTGATTTTATAATACTTGAGAACTTTTTCAAGAATTTACAATGATGTACCCACTTGATTCAGGCTTATTACTGTAAATATTTATATACGTTAATATTGTATGGTACAGTAGTTTATTTGATGATAGTATAGTCGTTATAATTATTGCGTTAGAAAAAATTAATATTGATTTTTAGTCTTATCTCTCCAATATCATAAACATAAACATGATCATCACTGGAACCTATTGGGCCAAGCCAATTTATTATTTAATGCTTTACCAGAACGAACTTAAGTACTTCCAAATGGTTCCTTGGTATTTTCATTCAATTTCATAAATTAAATTGACTGGTGTTATCTACAATAGTATCAAACGTATCATCAGCCGGCCTTATGATGAATGTCAATCTAAAATCAGAAATATCCCATCGTCATTGTTATAAGCTATGGAAAGCTTGATTTTTAATAATACAGCAGTAATATAAAAATCAAGGTAATACTAATAGCATATGGTGGTGAGTATATAATATCTAAATAAGTTTAATGATGGAGTATGCTTTTAAAACCCTTTTAAAAACCCTGACGCGAACACAACATCTTAGTCCTGTAATTTCTATCCATCAAAATGTTGCGATTTCCATGATACAATGAATACACCACCTTTTATCAATCTTGACCTCGATGTACATTGGGTGTCAGTTTTTTACCAGTTGTGATTTTTTTCGGATTCATTACTATTCAGTTATATTGAACGATGATTTGTAGCATTACCAAAAAAAAACAGAATAAATGCTTCAATAATTGTCTGCATATCAAATTATGCAATTTAGTAGCAACGATTGTACATAACTATTATGTTTTTTGAACCTATCAATGTGAATAAAAATAATTAGTATATTCATTCAAAAGTAAGCTTTGCTTTATACATTTATATTTACCAATTTTTCTGTTGTTAGATATGGACTTTCGATCAAAATGCATTGATTATAACGTATATGATGGAACAAAAAAATGACTAAGCTTTGGATGCTTTTTTTGTTTCAAAAAAATATTATAACGTGCCCTTACATTAACAGTTAATAATTTTTTCCCAATAAACAGTAGGAAAAACATGGGCAGAACTCTTTCAAACCCCAAATTTCAAATTAATATATCTCGTCAATAAGGCAATTCTGTTGAGCCAGAGTAACTCACATCTGCTTTAAACCATTCAAATTATCTCCTTTATTAATTATATTATAATTGATATACTTTAATAAATTGACTAAGAAACCTTGATCTCATTGCTCTGCTCATCTGGGCATAATGATCTGCACAAAATTTTTTATTCTGCCCATTTGTGCAGATCATTATGCCCATGGGAAGCATAGTTCGGCCGTAGTGAGACATAAATAGCAGACAACCAACTTGTTGTTCAAACCTATCGAATGCACGATGGCCCATGAAAGCTGATAATGTATCTGAAATACTTTTAATGCATATTCATATCTATGTTTACGTAGAACCGCAGCTTACTTGGATCAGTATTTATTGTCTGTTTTTTCCCTTTTATTCAGTTTTAATTCCTAATAGAACTGTCATTTAATAGAAATTGTAGTATAAATACTATGTCTTCAGGAACCGAGACCTAATAGTTCTTGGTTTCCTTTTCATTTTGCAATAAAGACCCTACGTTTTCCGTGATTGAATCAGTACTAGTCTCTTTCACTTTGAAGAAAAAACCTTTCAATTCTTTTAATTATGCCATATTAAGACGAAATTCAAGAAAATATGCACTGAAAATTTTCTTATTTTCCTTAACGTGGCACAATTAAAAAAATTAAGATATTTTTTCTTCATAGTGTTTATAACTTCTATCTTTATAAAAATAAGATCTATTTCCCCCAATAGCTCTCATTTATAGACACCATATTTAAATTGTTTTCAATAAAAGTGTGCAGCAAACTATAGGTGCACCTCGGTGATAATTTTCTCATTACATAGTAGGTTGTAAAAGTTTCCATTCAGCATCATTGTGGTGTGGAAGATGATGCGTACCTAATTCTCGTGCAGAGTTTGAAGTTGCTTTGATCAAAATCCGCCAAGATACGACTTTTGTTTTCAAGTAAATTTTGGATGATTTCAGATGGTTCTCAGATGATTTTCAAAAATTTTCATCCAATATTGATTCAAATTTAGTTAAATTTTGAACGTAGATGTACCTTGTTTCTATAGGCCATTAATTTTTCTCCAGAAATAAAATTGCTATTGTATACTGCTCTCTAAAGCAATGATTTCTGTCACACAGATGATTGTATTTACAGTATGGCTCAAGTATAGAAACAGCTTTTCAATCAAATTATACAAAATTTTAAAGACGTCATCAATGGAATTCAAATTTTAGGGTTTATTTAAATACACGAAGGCCCCCTGTTTTGTTGTTTTTTTAACAATCAGGTAGGTTTGATGAAGCAAAACCTTATGGTTTGGTGGAATCACGAGTCTATCATGTACGTGACTTATCCGTTGGATAAGGACTACTATAGTATCTCGCAAGATGAAGTTTCATACGTAGCTGCCGAAGGTTAGGTGGGAGTTTCGACGTTAAAGTAATGCCTCGTGCGTGAAATTTTAACGAAGCTTCTATCATAAACTTTCCTAGTATTATAGGTTTGAGTAAAAGAAAAACAAGTAAGCTGCTCTTGTTTAACTTTCTTTTAGCTCATCTGAGTACAGGGTTTATTCTATCTGCGTTTGGTTCTTTTGATTATTTACCTGCGGTTATCAACTGTTTGCTATCTGATTTTTGGCACACCCTTGGTCAGGGTTTAAGAGTCGAAATGATTTGGTCTAACAGTTGGTAGCTATTAAGTTATCAGCTATTGGCAATCTCATTTTGGCACACCCTTAGCCAGGGTTTAAGAGTCAAAATAATTTGAGCTAACAGTTTGGTAGCTATTGAGTTATCAACTACGGGCTATCTCATTTTGGCACACCCTTGGTCAGGGTTTAAGAGTCAAAATAATTGGAATTAATAGCTGATGACTCAATTCCGCTATAACCTATCTCTTTTCGTTAGCATCTGGTCTCTTTTCTGCAAGGTCTGATCCTTCTGGTATGTTTTTAAAACGTAGTATATTCTACTTTCGTCGTAATCTAATCTTTTTTTTTTCATATTTAATCGTTTCTCTCCATCTGCCTCTCTTCTCGAGATCCAACACCTTTTTTGATATACTGTATGTGGTCTCGTTTTTGCAGCATCTGTTATCGTTATTGAGCAATTTGGTCTAACGTATGCAAATCTGGTCTCTTTCTGTAATATTTGGTACTCCTCTTTCAATACCTGGTAAATGTATGTTGACATTGGCTTTTTATTTAGGTTTGCCTTGCCTTTTATTCTATCTGTCTCTCTTACTATGGCTTTTCTGGTATCTGGTTTTTTCTCTATATATGCTATCTCATTTCTTGGTTTTTAATGCTGGCGTCTCTCTATATTCAAGTCTGTTCTCAATTTATTTCTACCTGGATTCAACTTATTCTGTATCTGGTCATCTGGTCTCAATTTATACTCATCTGTTCTCAAGTTATCCTGGTGTGGTGTAAATTCATGTTTATATGGTCTTATTTCATCTTTAACTGGTCTCAATTTATGCTCTTTTGCTTTTTTGGTATAAAGGTATGCTCCTCTGGTCTCCATTTATCCTCACTTGGTATTAATTTATTCTCATCCAGTCTAAATTTATGCTCGTCTGGTCTTACTTCATGTTTATCTAGTCTAAATTAATGCTCATCTGGTCCCAATTCGTGTGCTTCTCGTTTCTCGTGTCATTTCTTTAACTTGTGGTGTCAACTTATGGAAAAGGTATATTATTGAAAACTTAAAAAGTATTGTCAACATCTAATCTCTATTGGTATCACTTTTATATCTATTCTATCGCAAGCTCTTTCCTTCCATACAGAATTTTGAAGGTTTCTTTTGATATGACGCTTCCGATCTAGTGTCTTTGGTCTTGTCTTGTTTCTCTGGTCTTGTCTCCCTGATTTTGTTTCTTTGATTTTATCTTAGTTACTATATTTCCTTCAGAAATTAAAGCATTTTTTTTGTTATCTGATTTTTGATTCACCCTATGCGGGTTTAAGAATTAAATGATTTGATCGAAAAAAAGCGATAATTTTTACCACCTTTATTGGGATGGTATCTGTTTTGATGCTATCTTAGTAAATTTGGATACTATACTCAGTTGTTTGTCTTTGTACAATCGGTAATCCTGGGTCAATTTAACCTGGTTGCTCTCCATTCGTGGACTTGCGACCTCTCCCCCTTTTAGGGCCTTGTAGTCTTCTTTCCCGGCTGGAAACTATAGCCCTTTCTGGCAATCGGAGTTGTACTGTTTTTATAGCATCTGCTTGATTTTAGTATCACTTTATAGTATGGTGGTATACAAACTATAAAGTCAAATGGCAACATGTAGATAGACCTCCACGTGGTGTTGCTGGAAACGTTCTTTTGAACGGCTAACTATCTACTCCATTAAACCAATTATATTACAATTCACTTTTCCTTCATCTTAGAGCATTTCATCATTTATAATTTTGACCCATAATTTTTTATTTTATTTGTTTTTTCTTCGATTCTTTATATTACATAATAAAAACTCCAAGATTGAAATCTATTGTTTTATTAATCTATTTCTTATTTCCTATTTCTTATTCTGATAAAATTATTAAATTAATACAACTAAGCATTTGTAAAACCATTGACAGTATTAAAAAAAACGTATACTGTACAAAATATACATGTATTGATGTATTTTTTTATAAACCCGCAAAGTTTTAACAAAAACAGAATTACGTAAATTTGCTTGATTGTTATATATATATATATATATCCGAGAGCCTTTTGATGTTATTCCAGGAGATTATGTCAATCTCAAAGCTAAATTATGTACTAAATAATTTAATAAAAATAAAGGAAAATTTTTATAAAATGAAAGAGCACATTAAAACTAAAGAACTTTATTACTGTATAAGGTCGAAACATCTTCTTTTATATTCACATTCTCTAATTATATGTTATATGACTAATCTAAAATGAGTCTATTTATATACATATATCCAATCAACTCTACGTGACACACACTAGTTCAGCATTCCTCAATAAGTACAGTATAAACTGAGCTTTATAACATAATATACAGCAATGTAGAACTTATTATATAAAACTGCTGTGTCATTAATCTGAACCAAGGAATGTACACAGACTTGTGGACGCAACATTTGAACTTTCGCAGAATGGTTAAGCTCCAACCAAGTTTTCCAAGATTTTGCGTTTTTCATCTTGTAGCCAGTTTTTGACAATATTCATTAATCTAGTAATAGTAGCTTAATAAACTACAAGGCAAGCTAACATTGATTTGAATAATGATGCAGAAATAACCAGCTTCAAATTGAGAAATTGCATTCGAAATAAAAATAAGTTCAATATTTCTCTCTGACAAAAGATTTTTTTTATTTTATTTTTTATAGTAAAAATGTTGTTTTTAAATCCAAAATATATGCCATTTCTCTCCCCCACAAAGTTTATTTGTTGCATATACTGTATCTGTTCCTAGAAGAAAGATGTAGATCATATTCTTTTTTTGTTATATACATATAGGGGTGTTTTTCGTAATTTTTTTAACAAAATGTAATATCTTATAATCTGTATTCATGAATATGGCCGATTATTCTTACATTATTATAGTGATACACTATGGCCGACCTGCGCTGCATAAGATGATTTTGTTTTACCCAGGTGGGCTGCACACTATGGCCTGAGCTGTTGTGTCCACTGAATATGGTTAAAAAGATAGCAAGATGCACAACGTGGGCACAACAAAAGAAACTTAATACGAACTGAACATAAAGCCTGTATGTGCAGGATTATAGATTCTGACCATGTGGATGACATTCACCCCATATGTGCATAATAGTAGAATCTCCCATAAGCATATCATTATCTCTATTTGTGCAGCATAATAAAAAAATCTAACTATGAGCAAAATGAGCTAATCGTATGGGCACAAATTGGTCTTTTGTACATGAGCATTGTGCCGTTTTCAAAATTTCATTGCATTTTTTACTGGAATGGGTTTTAAATTACATTTGCTTTTATTAATACAGATTGTAGACAATAATACAACTCAATACATTGTTAATGTAGAGCCATAGTACATGCAGGTGCCAATATATTTACGATTATCATCATTTGTAGATATGCTTATAGCTATAATACCTACAGCAACAATGCTTTTTGCTTAATCATAAACTTGAATAGCACTTACTGCTTAAGTTTATATGGAAGCCAAATCTAAAATTATAGATGCTACTTTATCACTTATCACACATGAAACTTAAACAAATTAGCCTTCTTTAAACTTACGATTTTAGTTTACAATTGTCAGCTGTAAAAAGATTTGTTTTCAATCATAGCTACGATCAATGCTATGTTTGTTAGGCAATACATTAGATTATTCTTTTTGTGTGTTTCTAAATCATTTGAAATTTTATCACTTTTCTAGAACATTTTGTGGGTTTTTAACCAGTTCTAACTTTTGTTTGAGTAAATATAAATATAATTTTTGCTTTCGATTTGATCTGGTAGTCATCAAGAAATACGTCCAACAATACAGCAGTAAATAATGATATTTGATCTCAGAATGCGGCTCAATAAAAATATCAGTCTCTAATATAGGCTGATACCTATATTAAAAACATTAGTCTCGTTTGTTAGCATGCGCATTCAGGTAAAAGAAAAGAATACCAGCCAGCGTTATAGTCTGATATGCCTTATCAAATGGTGAATTATATCCTTGGAATATGAAAACAAAAAGAGAGAAACAACACACGTAGAAAAGGGTTTTCAAGACTTTACGTTATTTAGCACAATTAAAACCCTATTAAATTGCTCATTTCAATCAATGTAAAAGCAGCATTACAGCGCATCAACCATAAACTAAATAAAATAAATAATATCTGTTATTATAGAAACATACATTTTTATACCAGAAAACCCGCCGTCTATCATATCTACATTCATTAAAAAGTTGCAAAAGCGAACCTGTAGAGCGACACCATAATTGAGCATAGTAAGATTGAACGACTAAGCCTCTCATACTATAGTATATACAGTAGTATATCTAAATTTTAAATAAAAAAGTGCTTTTTTTATAACTTTTCTTATATTTAACCACGTATGGTCTGAAAATTCAGTTTTTGTAGCAGACATTTTCTGGACTCATTTTATCCTTACCAACACTCATGATTTTAATCAAAAAACAGAAAAATCAAGTTTTGATACCAAAATCAACGCTTAAATATACTACATTGTGAGAGAAAATTGTCGCCACGACTAATACACATTTTATAAAAGCTTAATATTAAATGTTAAGTAATGAAACGTAGCATTTTTGACCCAAAAACGGTTTTTTGATTAAAAGGTTTTTATGTAATATTTTGCAATAAAAATGTTTATTATTTTTTATTGAGCAAATAGAGCCCTAAATTCTGCATATGTGTATATTTTTTGATTTGATAATTGGTAGTATAATTAACTCTAGATTTGCAAAACCAAAAAAAAAAAATTAAAAAATGTCAAAATTGATGATCTGGACAAAAATAATTTTCTAAATTAATATTCCGCTTATAAGCCTTGTAATTCTTAAAAATAAGAGATTTTATAATACTTGAGAACTTTTTCAAGGATTTATGATGCTGTATCCACTTGATTCAAGCTTATTACTGTAAATGTTTATATACGTTAATGTTGCATGGTAGTTTATTTGATGATAATATAGTCTTACTTTATAATTATTGTGCTAGAAGTAATTTCCATTAAGTTTTAGTGTTACCTCTTCAATATCATAAACATAAACATGGCCATTACTGGAACCTGTTTATATATATACGTAAGATAATCAGCTAAAATACAATTAGAACTAGATATATTTATTAAGTATATGTATAAGAAAAAAAGATGAAGATGTCAAGCTATGAGTATAAAGATGAGGTATTTATATGTTTTAGGAGCGCGGATATAGGGTATAATAACATTCGATAGTTGAATCTTGATTTCATAAGTTGGGAGACCAGTTGTATGAGGTTTTGATGTAAATAGATATGACCAGAATCAGATCCGACAAGGAGGAGGCAAAGTTAAGTAGATAGAATATTCTTTATAACAGAACAAACCAATGTGAATTGTCGGTAACGATTTCCATTGGCTCAGCTTCAATAATATCACCTCATCTTAGATTAATATAATATATAATAAAATCACTCCACCTTATTCTATAATTAAGATAACGTTGATATGAATCATTCCTTCCAGTTCCTAACTCTAATGATCATGTCCAGATAACATATTAAGAGCTTACGATGAACCATACATTCTGCTCCCATTATTAGTATTACATAATCCAGCTCAATATTTAGCCAATATCCTAAACAGAACCTATTGTCGCCTTTTTGTCATCTGTGTCCCAAGCCAATTTATTATCTAATACTTTACCAGCAGAACCAATTTAAGTACTTACAAATAGTTTCTCGGTATTCGCATTCAAATTCTATACATTGAATTGACCGGTTCCATCTGCAGTAGTAGTACTAGACGTATCATCAGCCCGCCTTATGGTAAATGGCAATCCAAAATCAGAAACATCCCATCGTCATTTTGTTATAAGCTATGAAAGCTTGATTTTTAATAATACAGCAATTAAATAAAAAAAAAACAAGATGGTACTAATAGCATATGGTGATTATTTAAGCTCTAAATAAGTTTGATAAAGTATGATTTTAAACCCTTTTAAAAATTCTGAAGCAAACACAACATCTTGGTTCTGTAATTTCTATCCATCAAAATGTTGTAATTTTTACTACACAATGAATGCACCTTTTATCAATTTTGACCTCGATGTACATTGGGTATCAGTTTTTTTTTTACCAGTTGTATTTTCTCAGGTTTATTAATATTCAGTCATATTGAACAATGATTTGTCAGCATTGCCAAAAAAACGAATAAATGCTTCAAGAATTTTCTGCATGCATATCAAATTATGCGATTTAGTAGCAATGATTGCACTTAACTATAATTTTTGAACCTATTAATATTAATCAGAATAATTAGTACTTTCATTCAAAAATAAGCTTTGCTTTATACATTTATATTCACCCATTCAGTAAATGACATTGCATGTAGTATCCGTTATATGAATCAACCAACAACTTTATCTTGATCCGAAACACTTGGAAATTACTGTAAATGCCTATATGACACTTGAGCCACCAGATATCACCACAAAGCAATCTCGTACAGGTCGGCGAAGCATCACAATTTGGACCAGTTTTTTATGTTCATAGATCTGAGCTCTCTCTCTCTCTCACTCATACAATAGATCTCTGCATGAATCATATCCCTATTTGTTCAATTTAACTGAAATAGATTGAACGCCAACATCATACTTGATAAAACGCCTGACTCTATTGCGAGTCAACGCAACTAATTTAATGCTAGTTTAGCCTCACCAGTTGAATTAGATAAATTTGAGATTAGACAATCCCTTTTAATAACTTTGCACGCCAGACTATGAAGAAAAATCTCTTGATTCTCTTAATTCTCTTAATGGTGCCATATTAAAAAGAAATTCAAAAAAAAAACAGTAAAGATTTTCTTATTTTCCCTAATGTGGCACAATTAAGAGAATTAAGAGATTTTTTCTTCATAGTGAATATTGCAGTTTATTAGTTCTAATTGTACTTGCGCTTATTTATAATCCGATTTGTGATTCGGTATTGCGCCATTTTGTATTTTCTGAGAATTTACGTCATAGCTGTCCCAATGCACCTACTGAGTTCAAGCAGTGTCACAGGCTGTATGAAACGAAAACGTTAGTAGAAGCGTGAATTCTTTAGACAAATGCTCTAACTATGGTTTTTAGTAAGTTTCAAAATTTATACTAGTAGAGCTGTAACAATATTCAGCGATATAATTTTAGGATTCTACTGATTTGCTGGTTAATCATAGAAATCAAGCGCCCAGTTTTTGTAGTAGATTTTATGACTCGGAAGAAGACCATTTTAGAATTAGAAATAGTGCTAAAACAATCAAAATCAGTATACTATACATGGCAACGACAACTACCGAAATTAATAATAAATAAACATCCTGTTTATGCATAATCAAAGTTGTAGCACACTGTGCTTTACATTTATTTTTTTAAAGAAATTCAGATTTCAAATATTAATTTAAGGAATTGTAAGCAAATGAATACTAGAAAAATACTAGAAACTGGAAAACCTTTGTTCCCTGAATGAATCGATCTGCGAATAATCTGCAGGAAATAGCCAAACACATTTTATGAAACAATTTGAGAGCAAATTTTTTTATTTGAAATCATAAATCGATTTAGAATTGGGTGGGCTACAAGAAACATTTAGTAGACAGATGATGGTAACTATACAGTTTTTTGTTAAACGTTGGAAACGTTTCCTAATTTCCAGTATTTTGCACATTTACAGCTTAAAAATAGACTACAGCTTAAAGCGTGTAATTTCATTTAAAGTCCGAGAGTGTCGATTTTTGAAACAAGAGATTAAATTTTTTTTCCGAGATTTTGAGAGAACGATATGATTGGCCGATTTATAGCTCAGCAAAAATGGACGCTCTTTCAAATTTCAAGCAATATTAATGGCTCCCGTCATCTGAACCATTTTGTGAGGATGTTTTTCGATGGTATATCTGTCATTACTCCATGAAAAATGCAGCTACAATTAAGGAAAAAGGTGAAAATGAAAGCGATACATTTGGCGTGCATTGCAGTACCAAAAAAACAGAAACGCAAATGTTTTAATGTTTCGTTTTGGAGTGATTAAAATCATTAGTCATTTAGTCAATTTTTATAAATCTGGAGATAATGCATCATTGCTCGATTAAAATTGCAGCTAGAATCCAGTAAAATAATGGAAATAAACAAAGTAATGCTGCACATTCTGTATTTTTTAAAATAATGAAGGCCTACAAGAGTCTTCATATTTCAATTTTTATTTAATGGAAATGATCAGTCATCTAGCTTACGTTTAAAGATTTCTATATGATGTATTGTTACTCCATCAAAAATAAGCTTACAGTACAGCAAAATAATGCAAACAAAGCTGCACATTTGCATCAAAGTGAGGCATTATAAAATATAACTTGAAAACAGACATAATGCTGTTTACTCGAGCTTTAAAAATGACCAATCACTGTGGCCAAATGTTTCTATCCATGGACGGATTGATCAGCTCATATGGGCTGAAAATCGGATAATGTGCTTATGAAGTAGCCCAAATATTCTCAACGCTAATCTAATGTTTAAAAACCTATTTTCAATATGTTATAAATCTACTTATTGCTCTACACAGAAAGATTTGGTGTGTTCTTTCAGATATTACGAAATTTATTTGAAGCAAATTTGTTAATTTTTCATCAAGTAAAAACTTTTTTAATTATTTTACAATGTTAATTTATACCTACATGGATTGAAACCGTCCTCTTGCAAATTACAACACAATTGTATGTATAAATGTAAAATGCTATAAAAGTTATGTGTTTATTTAATGCTTCACGTACATTTGAATGTGGGTTTAAAAGCATAATAATTCAAAGCATGAATGGGTACAGTATACTAAAGAACACAAAAACAGACGAGTAAGCTATATTCGTATATTTTATGTGTCAAGATGTTAATGGCAATGTCCCAGTAGCTTGTTTCCAGAATACATCGTACATTACGCATTTAATCATGGAAGCACTGTTTTCATGACTATTTGAATAAAGCTATTCGCATGTAAGAGGAAGAATACGTTAAAATAATGAGATAATAAAGGGAAATACACATATTAATAAAACATGCTTGAAAAAGATTTTCAATCAGGTTTATAAATGTAATTATACACTATGGAAAAAAATTTCTTAATTCTCTTAATTGTGTCTTACTGTATTAAGGAAAATAAGAAAAATTTTACTGCTTATTTTTTTGAATTTCTTGTTAATATGACACAATTAAGAGAATTAAAAGATTTTTGCTTTATAATAAAACGTATTTCACTTTACATACAGTAACTACAGTGAGTCGCAAAACCCTTTCAATGATTTGGAAATTTGAATGAAAATAACCATAACTTTCTCAGTTTCAATCGGAGATACACTAAATTTCTATTTTAAATAATTCAAACGTTTTTAAATTATTTTCAAAAAGTCCGATCTAATTAATTAAAGTTCCGCAAAAACTATGCAAGTTTAAAAAAAGGTACATCATTGAAAGGGTTTTGCACGCATTATCAAAAAAAAATTGAAGCTTATTTAAATGCAGTCAATAATCAATACCGTAACCTTTTGCTTTAATACAAGCTTTTACACGATGAGGCATACTCGAAATAACTTTTTGATATTCCCCAACTGTTATGTTGTCATACCAAATATCTTGAGTTCTGTCCCAAATATCATTCATCCCTTTTGGGGATGTATCGTATTCGTTTAGGCGGATTTTCAATAACCTCCACATATTTTCAATGGGATTAAGGTCTGGAAATTGCGCTGGCCATGACATTACTTCATATTTTTTTGTTTTGAAGTCTTCTTTCATTAAATTAGAGGTGTGCTTAGAATCGTTGTCTTGTTGAAGGATAACCTAATTACGACGCAACTTCAATTTTTGACACATATCGTCAATGGATTTTTCCAAATCATCATCAATAATAGTTTTGTATAGGTTGGAGTTCATATTACCTTCAACCTTGGACAACCAAACGACACCAGACCAAGAAATAGAGCTCCAAATCATGATTCGACCATCTCCATTTTTTCTTGTTTTTTGGTATGCTTAGGTTTTATCTCCTCGCTGTCTCTTTTCCAGCACCAAAGTCGATCATCGGAGTTAAAACAATTAATTCTAGCCTCATCAGTAGATATAACACGCTTTCAGTCATCCAAAGTCCAATCAATTCTGTTTTTACATCAGCGGAGGCGATCCTTTGCATTTTCATCACTAATTTCTGGCTTTTTTATCTTAGGTAATGCGCCTAAACCATTATCCCGAAGAGCCCTAGTACATTATTCGCACTGCCATTAACGTGTACATTACGATGAAGCTCTTTTTTGGCTTGTGCCGCATTATCCAAGCCACCTTTGGTGATTTTATGGACACAATATCTCATATCCGCAGTAGTCAGCTTAGATGGTCGGTCTCCTTTAAGTTTTTCTCGGTCAGGACAGGCCTTTTTTCCAATACGACATACTGTGGCTTGACTAACAGCTACATGAAGAGCAATTTCCGATACGGTATGGCCTGAATTTAACAGAGAGATAACGTCATTACGTTTGGCATCCGATACAGTTTTTATCTTGATGATTTTGCTTGAAACTACTAGTAAAAAAGGCAGGGTAAAAGTTGAAAAACATCTCATATATTTTCCGCATATTTCTCTGTTTTATAAGATATCCAGCGTTAATGTACAAGTTAGGGGTTACAAAATTGTAATTTTAAGCCTGTGCGTGCAAAACCCTTTCAATGATGTACCTTTTTTTAAACTTGCATAGTTTTTGCGGAACTTTAATTAATTAGATCGGACTTTTTGAAAATAATTTAAAAACGTTTGAATTATTTAAAATAGAAATTTAGTGTATCTCCGATTGAAACTGAGAAAGTTATGGTTATTTTCATTCAAATTTCCAAATCATTGAAAGGGTTTTGCGACTCACTGTATATCATAATAGCTATATATCAATATGGCTCTATTATACAGTAGTTTATTTTTATAATAATTCAAGTCAAGAAAAAGCTGTTGTAGGCTTTTTATTTACCAATTATATGGATTTACCAGCTTGTCATTGAGAGTTTTTTTATCATACATCTTCTCTTCCTAGTTGATTAACTTTATATTATTTTACTGGACTACATTATTTTCAACTACTATGTTATCTGGACATGATCATTAGAGTTAGGAACTGGAAGTAATGATTCATATCAACGTTATCTTAATTATGGAATAAGGTGGAGTGATTTTATTATATATTATATTAATCTAAGATGAGGTGATATTATTGAAGCTGAGCCAATGGAAATCGTTACCGACAATTCACATTGGTTTGTTCTGTTATAAAGAATATTCTATCTACTTAACTTTGCCTCCTCCTTGTCGGATCTGATTCTGGTCATATCTATTTACATCAAAACCTCATACAACTGGTCTCCCAACTTATGAAATCAAGATTCAACTATCGAATGTTATTATACCCTATATCCGCGCTCCTAAAACATATAAATACCTCATCTTTATACTCATAGCTTGACATCTTCATCTTTTTTTCTTATACATATACTTAATAAATATATCTAGTTCTAATTGTATTTTAGCTGATTATCTTACGTATATATATAAACAGGTTCCAGTAATGGCCATGTTTATGTTTATGATATTGAAGAGGTAACACTAAAACTTAATGGAAATTACTTCTAGCACAATAATTATAAAGTAAGACTATATTATCATCAAATAAACTACCATGCAACATTAACGTATATAAACATTTACAGTAATAAGCTTGAATCAAGTGGATACAGCATCATAAATCCTTGAAAAAGTTCTCAAGTATTATAAAATCTCTTATTTTTAAGAATTACAAGGCTTATAAGCGGAATATTAATTTAGAAAATTATTTTTGTCCAGATCATCAATTTTGACATTTTTTAAATTTTTTTTTTTGGTTTTGCAAATCTAGAGTTAATTATACTACCAATTATCAAATCAAAAAATATACACATATGCAGAATTTAGGGCTCTATTTGCTCAATAAAAAATAATAAACATTTTTATTGCAAAATATTACATAAAAACCTTTTAATCAAAAAACCGTTTTTGGGTCAAAAATGCTACGTTTCATTACTTAACATTTAATATTAAGCTTTTATAAAATGTGTATTAGTCGTGGCGACAATTTTCTCTCACAATGTAGTATATTTAAGCGTTGATTTTGGTATCAAAACTTGATTTTTCTGTTTTTTGATTAAAATCATGAGTGTTGGTAAGGATAAAATGAGTCCAGAAAATGTCTGCTACAAAAACTGAATTTTCAGACCATACGTGGTTAAATATAAGAAAAGTTATAAAAAAAGCACTTTTTTATTTAAAATTTAGATATACTACTGTATATACTATAGTATGAGAGGCTTAGTCGTTCAATCTTACTATGCTCAATTATGGTGTCGCTCTACAGGTTCGCTTTTGCAACTTTTTAATGAATGTAGATATGATAGACGGCGGGTTTTCTGGTATAAAAATGTATGTTTCTATAATAACAGATATTATTTATTTTATTTAGTTTATGGTTGATGCGCTGTAATGCTGCTTTTACATTGATTGAAATGAGCAATTTAATAGGGTTTTAATTGTGCTAAATAACGTAAAGTCTTGAAAACCCTTTTCTACGTGTGTTGTTTCTCTCTTTTTGTTTTCATATTCCAAGGATATAATTCACCATTTGATAAGGCATATCAGACTATAACGCTGGCTGGTATTCTTTTCTTTTACCTGAATGCGCATGCTAACAAACGAGACTAATGTTTTTAATATAGGTATCAGCCTATATTAGAGACTGATATTTTTATTGAGCCGCATTCTGAGATCAAATATCATTATTTACTGCTGTATTGTTGGACGTATTTCTTGATGACTACCAGATCAAATCGAAAGCAAAAATTATATTTATATTTACTCAAACAAAAGTTAGAACTGGTTAAAAACCCACAAAATGTTCTAGAAAAGTGATAAAATTTCAAATGATTTAGAAACACACAAAAAGAATAATCTAATGTATTGCCTAACAAACATAGCATTGATCGTAGCTATGATTGAAAACAAATCTTTTTACAGCTGACAATTGTAAACTAAAATCGTAAGTTTAAAGAAGGCTAATTTGTTTAAGTTTCATGTGTGATAAGTGATAAAGTAGCATCTATAATTTTAGATTTGGCTTCCATATAAACTTAAGCAGTAAGTGCTATTCAAGTTTATGATTAAGCAAAAAGCATTGTTGCTGTAGGTATTATAGCTATAAGCATATCTACAAATGATGATAATCGTAAATATATTGGCACCTGCATGTACTATGGCTCTACATTAACAATGTATTGAGTTGTATTATTGTCTACAATCTGTATTAATAAAAGCAAATGTAATTTAAAACCCATTCCAGTAAAAAATGCAATGAAATTTTGAAAACGGCACAATGCTCATGTACAAAAGACCAATTTGTGCCCATACGATTAGCTCATTTTGCTCATAGTTAGATTTTTTTATTATGCTGCACAAATAGAGATAATGATATGCTTATGGGAGATTCTACTATTATGCACATATGGGGTGAATGTCATCCACATGGTCAGAATCTATAATCCTGCACATACAGGCTTTATGTTCAGTTCGTATGAAGTTTCTTTTGTTGTGCCCACGTTGTGCATCTTGCTATCTTTTTAACCATATTCAGTGGACACAACAGCTCAGGCCATAGTGTGCAGCCCACCTGGGTAAAACAAAATCATCTTATGCAGCGCAGGTCGGCCATAGTGTATCACTATAATAATGTAAGAATAATCGGCCATATTCATGAATACAGATTATAAGATATTACATTTTGTTAAAAAAATTACGAAAAACACCCCTATATGTATATAACAAAAAAAGAATATGATCTACATCTTTCTTCTAGGAACAGATACAGTATATGCAACAAATAAACTTTGTGGGGGAGAGAAATGGCATATATTTTGGATTTAAAAACAACATTTTTACTATAAAAAATAAAATAAAAAAAATCTTTTGTCAGAGAGAAATATTGAACTTATTTTTATTTCGAATGCAATTTCTCAATTTGAAGCTGGTTATTTCTGCATCATTATTCAAATCAATGTTAGCTTGCCTTGTAGTTTATTAAGCTACTATTACTAGATTAATGAATATTGTCAAAAACTGGCTACAAGATGAAAAACGCAAAATCTTGGAAAACTTGGTTGGAGCTTAACCATTCTGCGAAAGTTCAAATGTTGCGTCCACAAGTCTGTGTACATTCCTTGGTTCAGATTAATGACACAGCAGTTTTATATAATAAGTTCTACATTGCTGTATATTATGTTATAAAGCTCAGTTTATACTGTACTTATTGAGGAATGCTGAACTAGTGTGTGTCACGTAGAGTTGATTGGATATATGTATATAAATAGACTCATTTTAGATTAGTCATATAACATATAATTAGAGAATGTGAATATAAAAGAAGATGTTTCGACCTTATACAGTAATAAAGTTCTTTAGTTTTAATGTGCTCTTTCATTTTATAAAAATTTTCCTTTATTTTTATTAAATTATTTAGTACATAATTTAGCTTTGAGATTGACATAATCTCCTGGAATAACATCAAAAGGCTCTCGGATATATATATATATATATAACAATCAAGCAAATTTACGTAATTCTGTTTTTGTTAAAACTTTGCGGGTTTATAAAAAAATACATCAATACATGTATATTTTGTACAGTATACGTTTTTTTTAATACTGTCAATGGTTTTACAAATGCTTAGTTGTATTAATTTAATAATTTTATCAGAATAAGAAATAGGAAATAAGAAATAGATTAATAAAACAATAGATTTCAATCTTGGAGTTTTTATTATGTAATATAAAGAATCGAAGAAAAAACAAATAAAATAAAAAATTATGGGTCAAAATTATAAATGATGAAATGCTCTAAGATGAAGGAAAAGTGAATTGTAATATAATTGGTTTAATGGAGTAGATAGTTAGCCGTTCAAAAGAACGTTTCCAGCAACACCACGTGGAGGTCTATCTACATGTTGCCATTTGACTTTATAGTTTGTATACCACCATACTATAAAGTGATACTAAAATCAAGCAGATGCTATAAAAACAGTACAACTCCGATTGCCAGAAAGGGCTATAGTTTCCAGCCGGGAAAGAAGACTACAAGGCCCTAAAAGGGGGAGAGGTCGCAAGTCCACGAATGGAGAGCAACCAGGTTAAATTGACCCAGGATTACCGATTGTACAAAGACAAACAACTGAGTATAGTATCCAAATTTACTAAGATAGCATCAAAACAGATACCATCCCAATAAAGGTGGTAAAAATTATCGCTTTTTTTCGATCAAATCATTTAATTCTTAAACCCGCATAGGGTGAATCAAAAATCAGATAACAAAAAAAATGCTTTAATTTCTGAAGGAAATATAGTAACTAAGATAAAATCAAAGAAACAAAATCAGGGAGACAAGACCAAAGACACTAGATCGGAAGCGTCATATCAAAAGAAACCTTCAAAATTCTGTATGGAAGGAAAGAGCTTGCGATAGAATAGATATAAAAGTGATACCAATAGAGATTAGATGTTGACAATACTTTTTAAGTTTTCAATAATATACCTTTTCCATAAGTTGACACCACAAGTTAAAGAAATGACACGAGAAACGAGAAGCACACGAATTGGGACCAGATGAGCATTAATTTAGACTAGATAAACATGAAGTAAGACCAGACGAGCATAAATTTAGACTGGATGAGAATAAATTAATACCAAGTGAGGATAAATGGAGACCAGAGGAGCATACCTTTATACCAAAAAAGCAAAAGAGCATAAATTGAGACCAGTTAAAGATGAAATAAGACCATATAAACATGAATTTACACCACACCAGGATAACTTGAGAACAGATGAGTATAAATTGAGACCAGATGACCAGATACAGAATAAGTTGAATCCAGGTAGAAATAAATTGAGAACAGACTTGAATATAGAGAGACGCCAGCATTAAAAACCAAGAAATGAGATAGCATATATAGAGAAAAAACCAGATACCAGAAAAGCCATAGTAAGAGAGACAGATAGAATAAAAGGCAAGGCAAACCTAAATAAAAAGCCAATGTCAACATACATTTACCAGGTATTGAAAGAGGAGTACCAAATATTACAGAAAGAGACCAGATTTGCATACGTTAGACCAAATTGCTCAATAACGATAACAGATGCTGCAAAAACGAGACCACATACAGTATATCAAAAAAGGTGTTGGATCTCGAGAAGAGAGGCAGATGGAGAGAAACGATTAAATATGAAAAAAAAAAGATTAGATTACGACGAAAGTAGAATATACTACGTTTTAAAAACATACCAGAAGGATCAGACCTTGCAGAAAAGAGACCAGATGCTAACGAAAAGAGATAGGTTATAGCGGAATTGAGTCATCAGCTATTAATTCCAATTATTTTGACTCTTAAACCCTGACCAAGGGTGTGCCAAAATGAGATTGCCAATAGCTGATAACTTAATAGCTACCAACTGTTAGACCAAATCATTTCGACTCTTAAACCCTGACCAAGGGTGTGCCAAAAATCAGATAGCAAACAGTTGATAACCGCAGGTAAATAATCAAAAGAACCAAACGCAGATAGAATAAACCCTGTACTCAGATGAGCTAAAAGAAAGTTAAACAAGAGCAGCTTACTTGTTTTTCTTTTACTCAAACCTATAATACTAGGAAAGTTTATGATAGAAGCTTCGTTAAAATTTCACGCACGAGGCATTACTTTAACGTCGAAACTCCCACCTAACCTTCGGCAGCTACGTATAAAACTTCATCTTGCGAGATACTATAGTAGTCCTTATCCAACGGATAAGTCACGTACATGATAGACTCGTGATTCCACCAAACCATAAGGTTTTGCTTCATCAAACCTACCTGATTGTTAAAAAACAACAAAACAGGGGGCCTTCGTGTATTTAAATAAACCCTAAAATTTGAATTCCATTGATGACGTCTTTAAAATTTTGTATAATTTGATTGAAAAGCTGTTTCTATACTTGAGCCATACTGTAAATACAATCATCTGTGTGACAGAAATCATTGCTTTAGAGAGCAGTATACAATAGCAATTTTATTTCTGGAGAAAAATTAATGGCCTATAGAAACAAGGTACATCTACGTTCAAAATTTAACTAAATTTGAATCAATATTGGATGAAAATTTTTGAAAATCATCTGAGAACCATCTGAAATCATCCAAAATTTACTTGAAAACAAAAGTCGTATCTTGGCGGATTTTGATCAAAGCAACTTCAAACTCTGCACGAGAATTAGGTACGCATCATCTTCCACACCACAATGATGCTGAATGGAAACTTTTACAACCTACTATGTAATGAGAAAATTATCACCGAGGTGCACCTATAGTTTGCTGCACACTTTTATTGAAAACAATTTAAATATGGTGTCTATAAATGAGAGCTATTGGGGGAAATAGATCTTATTTTTATAAAGATAGAAGTTATAAACACTATGAAGAAAAAATATCTTAATTTTTTTAATTGTGCCACGTTAAGGAAAATAAGAAAATTTTCAGTGCATATTTTCTTGAATTTCGTCTTAATATGGCATAATTAAAAGAATTGAAAGGTTTTTTCTTCAAAGTGAAAGAGACTAGTACTGATTCAATCACGGAAAACGTAGGGTCTTTATTGCAAAATGAAAAGGAAACCAAGAACTATTAGGTCTCGGTTCCTGAAGACATAGTATTTATACTACAATTTCTATTAAATGACAGTTCTATTAGGAATTAAAACTGAATAAAAGGGAAAAAACAGACAATAAATACTGATCCAAGTAAGCTGCGGTTCTACGTAAACATAGATATGAATATGCATTAAAAGTATTTCAGATACATTATCAGCTTTCATGGGCCATCGTGCATTCGATAGGTTTGAACAACAAGTTGGTTGTCTGCTATTTATGTCTCACTACGGCCGAACTATGCTTCCCATGGGCATAATGATCTGCACAAATGGGCAGAATAAAAAATTTTGTGCAGATCATTATGCCCAGATGAGCAGAGCAATGAGATCAAGGTTTCTTAGTCAATTTATTAAAGTATATCAATTATAATATAATTAATAAAGGAGATAATTTGAATGGTTTAAAGCAGATGTGAGTTACTCTGGCTCAACAGAATTGCCTTATTGACGAGATATATTAATTTGAAATTTGGGGTTTGAAAGAGTTCTGCCCATGTTTTCCTACTGTTTATTGGGAAAAAATTATTAACTGTTAATGTAAGGGCACGTTATAATATTTTTTTGAAACAAAAAAAGCATCCAAAGCTTAGTCATTTTTTTGTTCCATCATATACGTTATAATCAATGCATTTTGATCGAAAGTCCATATCTAACAACAGAAAAATTGGTAAATATAAATGTATAAAGCAAAGCTTACTTTTGAATGAATATACTAATTATTTTTATTCACATTGATAGGTTCAAAAAACATAATAGTTATGTACAATCGTTGCTACTAAATTGCAAAATTTGATATGCAGACAATTATTGAAGCATTTATTCTGTTTTTTTTTGGTAATGCTACAAATCATCGTTCAATATAACTGAATAGTAATGAATCCGAAAAAAATCACAACTGGTAAAAAACTGACACCCAATGTACATCGAGGTCAAGATTGATAAAAGGTGGTGTATTCATTGTATCATGGAAATCGCAACATTTTGATGGATAGAAATTACAGGACTAAGATGTTGTGTTCGCGTCAGGGTTTTTAAAAGGGTTTTAAAAGCATACTCCATCATTAAACTTATTTAGATATTATATACTCACCACCATATGCTATTAGTATTACCTTGATTTTTATATTACTGCTGTATTATTAAAAATCAAGCTTTCCATAGCTTATAACAATGACGATGGGATATTTCTGATTTTAGATTGACATTCATCATAAGGCCGGCTGATGATACGTTTGATACTATTGTAGATAACACCAGTCAATTTAATTTATGAAATTGAATGAAAATACCAAGGAACCATTTGGAAGTACTTAAGTTCGTTCTGGTAAAGCATTAAATAATAAATTGGCTTGGCCCAATAGGTTCCAGTGATGATCATGTTTATGTTTATGATATTGGAGAGATAAGACTAAAAATCAATATTAATTTTTTCTAACGCAATAATTATAACGACTATACTATCATCAAATAAACTACTGTACCATACAATATTAACGTATATAAATATTTACAGTAATAAGCCTGAATCAAGTGGGTACATCATTGTAAATTCTTGAAAAAGTTCTCAAGTATTATAAATCACTTATTTTTAAGACTTACAAGGCTTATAAGCGGAATATTAATTTAGAAATTATTTTTGTCCAGATCATCAATTTTGACATTTTTTAATTTTTTTTTTTTTGGTTTTGCAAATCTAGAGTTAATCATAGTATCAATTATAAAAACAAAAAATATACACATATGCAGAATTTAGTGCTCTATTTGCTCAATAAAAAATAATAAACATTTTTATTGCAAAATATAACATGAAAATCCTTTAATCAAAAAACCGTTTTTGGGGCAAAAGTGCAAAGTTTCATTACTTAACATTCAATATTAAGCTTTTATAAAATGTGTATTAGTGATGGCTACAATTTTTTCTCACAATGTAGTATATTTAAACGTTGATTTTGGTATCAAAACTTGATTTTTCTGTTTTTTGATTAAAATCATGAGTGTTGGTAAGGATAAAATGAGTCCAGAAAATGTCTGCTACAAAAACTGAATTTTCAGACCATACGTGGTTAAATATAAGAAAAGTTATAAAAAGGGCGCTTTTTTATTTAAAATTTAGATATACTACTGTATATACTATAGTACGAGAGGCTTAGCCGTTCAATCTTGCTATGCTTAATTATGGCGTCGCTCTACGGGTTTGCTTTTGCATTTTTTAATGATGTGTATGATATGATAGACGACGGTTTTTTTGGTAGAAAAATGTATGTTTCTATAATAACAGATATTGTTTATTTTATTTAGTTTATGGCTCATGCGCTGTAATGCTGCTTTACATTGGTTAAAATGAGCAATTTAGCAGGGTTTTAATTATGCTAAATAAGTAAAGCCTTGAAACCCCTTTTCTACGCGTGTTTCTCTCTTTTTAATTTTCATATTCCAAGGATTTATTCACCGTTTGATAAGGCATCATATCAGACTATCACGCTGGTATTCCTTTCTTTTATCTGAATGTGCATGTTAACATAAGGGACTAATGTTTTTAATAAAATATCAGTCTATATTAGAGACTGATATTTTCATTTAGCCGCATTCTAAGATTAAATATCATTACTTACTACTGTATTGTTAGACGTATTTCTTGATGATTACCTGATCAAATCAAAGGCATAATGATATTTATATCTACTCAACGAAAGCTAGAACTGGCTGCAAACCCATTAGTATTCCAGAAAAGTGATAAATTTTTTAAATGATGATATAAAAACAAAAAAAAAATACT